>BSDZ01000102.1:0-543130 GCA_030268105.1 Volvox africanus
TTGCTCGGCTGCTGGACTCCTGCTGGTCACCATGTTTGCACCGACCATCGATCTACCGGTACCCATGCATATGATACATATGCCGACCATGGCCGTGACAAGCCACGCACCTGCGCATGCAACATTTGAGTTCCCCTGCTTGTCGTAAAAAATCAATCCATGCACGTGTGAGATATGGTTCAGGTTGAGGCTCAGGTTGAGGCTCAGGGATTGGGGGTTTGGCACACCGCATCGCATCAGCTGGATGGCCAGCCACATACATGTATACACACATGCGTGAATGAATCTCCTGGCGCGTGCCTCACCAGCTTCCTGGGCTGACGCACCAGAGTGCGTGTCTGTGCCACACCCTCCATCCGTACCCCCTTCTTTGCTCAGCGTGTGCAGATGGGTGCATGGCTGCCACATGCACAGCAGCTATTGCTCGGCTGCTGGACTCCTGCTGGTCACCATGTTTGCACCGACCATCGATCTACCGGTACCCATGCATATGATACATATGCCGACCATGGCCGTGACAAGCCACGCACCTGCGCATGCAACATTTGAGTTCCCCTGCTTGTCGTAAAAAATCAATCCATGCACGTGTGAGATATGCTTCAGGTTGAGGCTCAGGTTGAGGCTCAGGGATTGGGGGTTTGGCACACCGCATCGCATCAGCTGGATGGCCAGCCACATACATGTATACACACATGCGTGAATGAATCTCCTGGCGCGTGCCTCACCAGCTTCCTGGGCTGACGCACCAGAGTGCGTGTCTGTGCCACACCCTCCATCCGTCCCCCCTTCTTTGCTCAGCGTGTGCAGATGGGTGCATGGCTGCCACATGCACAGCAGCTATTGCTCGGCTGCTGGACTCCTGCTGGTCACCATGTTTGCACCGACCATCGATCTACCGGTACCCATGCATATGATACATATGCCGACCATGGCCGTGACAAGCCACGCACCTGCGCATGCAACATTTGAGTTCCCCTGCTTGTCGTAAAAAATCAATCCATGCACGTGTGAGATATGGTTCAGGTTGAGGCTCAGGTTGAGGCTCAGGGATTGGGGGTTTGGCACACCGCATCGCATCAGCTGGATGGCCAGCCACATACATGTATACACACATGCGTGAATGAATCTCCTGGCGCGTGCCTCACCAGCTTCCTGGGCTGACGCACCAGAGTGCGTGTCTGTGCCACACCCTCCATCCGTACCCCCTTCTTTGCTCAGCGTGTGCAGATGGGTGCATGGCTGCCACATGCACAGCAGCTATTGCTCGGCTGCTGGACTCCTGCTGGTCACCATGTTTGCACCGACCATCGATCTACCGGTACCCATGCATATGATACATATGCCGACCATGGCCGTGACAAGCCACGCACCTGCGCATGCAACATTTGAGTTCCCCTGCTTGTCGTAAAAAATCAATCCATGCACGTGTGAGATATGGTTCAGGTTGAGGCTCAGGTTGAGGCTCAGGGATTGGGGGTTTGGCACACCGCATCGCATCAGCTGGATGGCCAGCCACATACATGTATACACACATGCGTGAATGAATCTCCTGGCGCGTGCCTCACCAGCTTCCTGGGCTGACGCACCAGAGTGCGTGTCTGTGCCACACCCTCCATCCGTACCCCCTTCTTTGCTCAGCGTGTGCAGATGGGTGCATGGCTGCCACATGCATCTTGGGAGCACAGCAATGAACCTTGACCCTTCCTCCGCCGTCCTTGACTTGAGGCAGGACTGACACAGGACTGACACGGCAGCAGGTAGGGGCGGCCACCGTGAGGCTTGCTTGGCACGCCTGTTGATGCGTGGTGTGGTCCTGGTGGCGCCGTTGTTGGGGGGTTGGGTGCGACGGCGCGTGCGTTCGAGTTCGCTATAGTCTAGGCGGTCAGGATACGAGATTCTCACTCTCGAGACCCGGGTTCGAGTCCCGGTAGCGAAAAGGGGGCGCAGTTTTAACCACAGACCAGCAAAGCACCCGTTCGCGTGGGTGCCAACGCCTGAGCCGACCTGCAGCCGACCTGTAGCCCAGCTCTGTCCAGCAACGTGCAATCACGATCCTCGCACTCCACATGCGTGAAACTAAGAAGCACCAGGATGCGTGGAGCAACGTGCACAGGACGTATGCTGCTGACGGCGGTTGGTGTGTGGCGGTCGGTGTTGTGTGGTATCATCCGTCTTCAGGATGACTGATCCAGATGCAGCAGGTAGGCCATGTTGCTGATGATGAGGACCCACACACCCGCCAGCTCACAAGTTGGGACCACCTGACCCTGCCATGCGGCAGCCTCATCAATCAATCACGCACACCTGGCTACCTGGCCCAACAGCCAGGTAGCCATAGCTAGCTGTTGCTCGGCTGCTGGACTCCTGCTGGTCACCATGTTTGCACCGACCATCGATCTACCGGTACCCATGCATATGATACATATGCCGACCATGGCCGTGACAAGCCACGCACCTGCGCATGCAACATTTGAGTTCCCCTGCTTGTCGTAAAAAATCAATCCATGCACGTGTGAGATATGGTTCAGGTTGAGGCTCAGGTTGAGGCTCAGGGATTGGGGGTTTGGCACACCGCATCGCATCAGCTGGATGGCCAGCCACATACATGTATACACACATGCGTGAATGAATCTCCTGGCGCGTGCCTCACCAGCTTCCTGGGCTGACGCACCAGAGTGCGTGTCTGTGCCACACCCTCCATCCGTCCCCCCTTCTTTGCTCAGCGTGTGCAGATGGGTGCATGGCTGCCACATGCACAGCAGCTATTGCTCGGCTGCTGGACTCCTGCTGGTCACCATGTTTGCACCGACCATCGATCTACCGGTACCCATGCATATGATACATATGCCGACCATGGCCGTGACAAGCCACGCACCTGCGCATGCAACATTTGAGTTCCCCTGCTTGTCGTAAAAAATCAATCCATGCACGTGTGAGATATGGTTCAGGTTGAGGCTCAGGTTGAGGCTCAGGGATTGGGGGTTTGGCACACCGCATCGCATCAGCTGGATGGCCAGCCACATACATGTATACACACATGCGTGAATGAATCTCCTGGCGCGTGCCTCACCAGCTTCCTGGGCTGACGCACCAGAGTGCGTGTCTGTGCCACACCCTCCATCCGTCCCCCCTTCTTTGCTCAGCGTGTGCAGATGGGTGCATGGCTGCCACATGCACAGCAGCTATTGCTCGGCTGCTGGACTCCTGCTGGTCACCATGTTTGCACCGACCATCGATCTACCGGTACCCATGCATATGATACATATGCCGACCATGGCCGTGACAAGCCACGCACCTGCGCATGCAACATTTGAGTTCCCCTGCTTGTCGTAAAAAATCAATCCATGCACGTGTGAGATATGGTTCAGGTTGAGGCTCAGGTTGAGGCTCAGGGATTGGGGGTTTGGCACACCGCATCGCATCAGCTGGATGGCCAGCCACATACATGTATACACACATGCGTGAATGAATCTCCTGGCGCGTGCCTCACCAGCTTCCTGGGCTGACGCACCAGAGTGCGTGTCTGTGCCACACCCTCCATCCGTCCCCCCTTCTTTGCTCAGCGTGTGCAGATGGGTGCATGGCTGCCACATGCATCTTGGGAGCACAGCAATGAACCTTGACCCTTCCTCCGCCGTCCTTGACTTGAGGCAGGACTGACACAGGACTGACACGGCAGCAGGTAGGGGCGGCCACCGTGAGGCTTGCTTGGCACGCCTGTTGATGCGTGGTGTGGTCCTGGTGGCGCCGTTGTTGGGGGGTTGGGTGCGACGGCGCGTGCGTTCGAGTTCGCTATAGTCTAGGCGGTCAGGATACGAGATTCTCACTCTCGAGACCCGGATTCAAGTCCCGGTAGCGAAAAGGGGGCGCAGTTTTAACCACAGACCAGCAAAGCACCCGTTCGCGTGGGTGCCAACGCCTGAGCCGACCTGCAGCCGACCTGTAGCCCAGCTCTGTCCAGCAACGTGCAATCACGATCCTCGCACTCCACATGCGTGAAACTAAGAAGCACCAGGATGCGTGGAGCAACGTGCACAGGACGTATGCTGCTGACGGCGGTTGGTGTGTGGCGGTCGGTGTTGTGTGGTATCATCCGTCTTCAGGATGACTGATCCAGATGCAGCAGGTAGGCCATGTTGCTGATGATGAGGACCCACACACCCGCCAGCTCACAAGTTGGGACCACCTGACCCAGCCATGCGGCAGCCTCATCAATCAATCACGCACACCTGGCTACCTGGCCCAACAGCCAGGTAGCCATAGCTAGCTGTTGCTCGGCTGCTGGACTCCTGCTGGTCACCATGTTTGCACCGACCATCGATCTACCGGTACCCATGCATATGATACATATGCCGACCATGGCCGTGACAAGCCACGCACCTGCGCATGCAACATTTGAGTTCCCCTGCTTGTCGTAAAAAATCAATCCATGCACGTGTGAGATATGGTTCAGGTTGAGGCTCAGGTTGAGGCTCAGGGATTGGGGGTTTGGCACACCGCATCGCATCAGCTGGATGGCCAGCCACATACATGTATACACACATGCGTGAATGAATCTCCTGGCGCGTGCCTCACCAGCTTCCTGGGCTGACGCACCAGAGTGCGTGTCTGTGCCACACCCTCCATCCGTCCCCCCTTCTTTGCTCAGCGTGTGCAGATGGGTGCATGGCTGCCACATGCACAGCAGCTATTGCTCGGCTGCTGGACTCCTGCTGGTCACCATGTTTGCACCGACCATCGATCTACCGGTACCCATGCATATGATACATATGCCGACCATGGCCGTGACAAGCCACGCACCTGCGCATGCAACATTTGAGTTCCCCTGCTTGTCGTAAAAAATCAATCCATGCACGTGTGAGATATGGTTCAGGTTGAGGCTCAGGTTGAGGCTCAGGGATTGGGGGTTTGGCACACCGCATCGCATCAGCTGGATGGCCAGCCACATACATGTATACACACATGCGTGAATGAATCTCCTGGCGCGTGCCTCACCAGCTTCCTGGGCTGACGCACCAGAGTGCGTGTCTGTGCCACACCCTCCATCCGTACCCCCTTCTTTGCTCAGCGTGTGCAGATGGGTGCATGGCTGCCACATGCACAGCAGCTATTGCTCGGCTGCTGGACTCCTGCTGGTCACCATGTTTGCACCGACCATCGATCTACCGGTACCCATGCATATGATACATATGCCGACCATGGCCGTGACAAGCCACGCACCTGCGCATGCAACATTTGAGTTCCCCTGCTTGTCGTAAAAAATCAATCCATGCACGTGTGAGATATGGTTCAGGTTGAGGCTCAGGTTGAGGCTCAGGGATTGGGGGTTTGGCACACCGCATCGCATCAGCTGGATGGCCAGCCACATACATGTATACACACATGCGTGAATGAATCTCCTGGCGCGTGCCTCACCAGCTTCCTGGGCTGACGCACCAGAGTGCGTGTCTGTGCCACACCCTCCATCCGTCCCCCCTTCTTTGCTCAGCGTGTGCAGATGGGTGCATGGCTGCCACATGCACAGCAGCTATTGCTCGGCTGCTGGACTCCTGCTGGTCACCATGTTTGCACCGACCATCGATCTACCGGTACCCATGCATATGATACATATGCCGACCATGGCCGTGACAAGCCACGCACCTGCGCATGCAACATTTGAGTTCCCCTGCTTGTCGTAAAAAATCAATCCATGCACGTGTGAGATATGGTTCAGGTTGAGGCTCAGGTTGAGGCTCAGGGATTGGGGGTTTGGCACACCGCATCGCATCAGCTGGATGGCCAGCCACATACATGTATACACACATGCGTGAATGAATCTCCTGGCGCGTGCCTCACCAGCTTCCTGGGCTGACGCACCAGAGTGCGTGTCTGTGCCACACCCTCCATCCGTCCCCCCTTCTTTGCTCAGCGTGTGCAGATGGGTGCATGGCTGCCACATGCATCTTGGGAGCACAGCAATGAACCTTGACCCTTCCTCCGCCGTCCTTGACTTGAGGCAGGACTGACACAGGACTGACACGGCAGCAGGTAGGGGCGGCCACCGTGAGGCTTGCTTGGCACGCCTGTTGATGCGTGGTGTGGTCCTGGTGGCGCCGTTGTTGGGGGGTTGGGTGCGACGGCGCGTGCGTTCGAGTTCGCTATAGTCTAGGCGGTCAGGATACGAGATTCTCACTCTCGAGACCCGGGTTCGAGTCCCGGTAGCGAAAAGGGGGCGCAGTTTTAACCACAGACCAGCAAAGCACCCGTTCGCGTGGGTGCCAACGCCTGAGCCGACCTGCAGCCGACCTGTAGCCCAGCTCTGTCCAGCAACGTGCAATCACGATCCTCGCACTCCACATGCGTGAAACTAAGAAGCACCAGGATGCGTGGAGCAACGTGCACAGGACGTATGCTGCTGACGGCGGTTGGTGTGTGGCGGTCGGTGTTGTGTGGTATCATCCGTCTTCAGGATGACTGATCCAGATGCAGCAGGTAGGCCATGTTGCTGATGATGAGGACCCACACACCCGCCAGCTCACAAGTTGGGACCACCTGACCCTGCCATGCGGCAGCCTCATCAATCAATCACGCACACCTGGCTACCTGGCCCAACAGCCAGGTAGCCATAGCTAGCTGTTGCTCGGCTGCTGGACTCCTGCTGGTCACCATGTTTGCACCGACCATCGATCTACCGGTACCCATGCATATGATACATATGCCGACCATGGCCGTGACAAGCCACGCACCTGCGCATGCAACATTTGAGTTCCCCTGCTTGTCGTAAAAAATCAATCCATGCACGTGTGAGATATGGTTCAGGTTGAGGCTCAGGTTGAGGCTCAGGGATTGGGGGTTTGGCACACCGCATCGCATCAGCTGGATGGCCAGCCACATACATGTATACACACATGCGTGAATGAATCTCCTGGCGCGTGCCTCACCAGCTTCCTGGGCTGACGCACCAGAGTGCGTGTCTGTGCCACACCCTCCATCCGTCCCCCCTTCTTTGCTCAGCGTGTGCAGATGGGTGCATGGCTGCCACATGCACAGCAGCTATTGCTCGGCTGCTGGACTCCTGCTGGTCACCATGTTTGCACCGACCATCGATCTACCGGTACCCATGCATATGATACATATGCCGACCATGGCCGTGACAAGCCACGCACCTGCGCATGCAACATTTGAGTTCCCCTGCTTGTCGTAAAAAATCAATCCATGCACGTGTGAGATATGGTTCAGGTTGAGGCTCAGGTTGAGGCTCAGGGATTGGGGGTTTGGCACACCGCATCGCATCAGCTGGATGGCCAGCCACATACATGTATACACACATGCGTGAATGAATCTCCTGGCGCGTGCCTCACCAGCTTCCTGGGCTGACGCACCAGAGTGCGTGTCTGTGCCACACCCTCCATCCGTCCCCCCTTCTTTGCTCAGCGTGTGCAGATGGGTGCATGGCTGCCACATGCATCTTGGGAGCACAGCAATGAACCTTGACCCTTCCTCCGCCGTCCTTGACTTGAGGCAGGACTGACACAGGACTGACACGGCAGCAGGTAGGGGCGGCCACCGTGAGGCTTGCTTGGCACGCCTGTTGATGCGTGGTGTGGTCCTGGTGGCGCCGTTGTTGGGGGGTTGGGTGCGACGGCGCGTGCGTTCGAGTTCGCTATAGTCTAGGCGGTCAGGATACGAGATTCTCACTCTCGAGACCCGGGTTCGAGTCCCGGTAGCGAATAGGGGGCGCAGTTTTAACCACAGACCAGCAAAGCACCCGTTCGCGTGGGTGCCAACGCCTGAGCCGACCTGCAGCCGACCTGTAGCCCAGCTCTGTCCAGCAACGTGCAATCACGATCCTCGCACTCCACATGCGTGAAACTAAGAAGCACCAGGATGCGTGGAGCAACGTGCACAGGACGTATGCTGCTGACGGCGGTTGGTGTGTGGCGGTCGGTGTTGTGTGGTATCATCCGTCTTCAGGATGACTGATCCAGATGCAGCAGGTAGGCCATGTTGCTGATGATGAGGACCCACACACCCGCCAGCTCACAAGTTGGGACCACCTGACCCTGCCATGCGGCAGCCTCATCAATCAATCACGCACACCTGGCTACCTGGCCCAACAGCCAGGTAGCCATAGCTAGCTGTTGCTCGGCTGCTGGACTCCTGCTGGTCACCATGTTTGCACCGACCATCGATCTACCGGTACCCATGCATATGATACATATGCCGACCATGGCCGTGACAAGCCACGCACCTGCGCATGCAACATTTGAGTTCCCCTGCTTGTCGTAAAAAATCAATCCATGCACGTGTGAGATATGGTTCAGGTTGAGGCTCAGGTTGAGGCTCAGGGATTGGGGGTTTGGCACACCGCATCGCATCAGCTGGATGGCCAGCCACATACATGTATACACACATGCGTGAATGAATCTCCTGGCGCGTGCCTCACCAGCTTCCTGGGCTGACGCACCAGAGTGCGTGTCTGTGCCACACCCTCCATCCGTCCCCCCTTCTTTGCTCAGCGTGTGCAGATGGGTGCATGGCTGCCACATGCACAGCAGCTATTGCTCGGCTGCTGGACTCCTGCTGGTCACCATGTTTGCACCGACCATCGATCTACCGGTACCCATGCATATGATACATATGCCGACCATGGCCGTGACAAGCCACGCACCTGCGCATGCAACATTTGAGTTCCCCTGCTTGTCGTAAAAAATCAATCCATGCACGTGTGAGATATGGTTCAGGTTGAGGCTCAGGTTGAGGCTCAGGGATTGGGGGTTTGGCACACCGCATCGCATCAGCTGGATGGCCAGCCACATACATGTATACACACATGCGTGAATGAATCTCCTGGCGCGTGCCTCACCAGCTTCCTGGGCTGACGCACCAGAGTGCGTGTCTGTGCCACACCCTCCATCCGTCCCCCCTTCTTTGCTCAGCGTGTGCAGATGGGTGCATGGCTGCCACATGCATCTTGGGAGCACAGCAATGAACCTTGACCCTTCCTCCGCCGTCCTTGACTTGAGGCAGGACTGACACAGGACTGACACGGCAGCAGGTAGGGGCGGCCACCGTGAGGCTTGCTTGGCACGCCTGTTGATGCGTGGTGTGGTCCTGGTGGCGCCGTTGTTGGGGGGTTGGGTGCGACGGCGCGTGCGTTCGAGTTCGCTATAGTCTAGGCGGTCAGGATACGAGATTCTCACTCTCGAGACCCGGGTTCGAGTCCCGGTAGCGAATAGGGGGCGCAGTTTTAACCACAGACCAGCAAAGCACCCGTTCGCGTGGGTGCCAACGCCTGAGCCGACCTGCAGCCGACCTGTAGCCCAGCTCTGTCCAGCAACGTGCAATCACGATCCTCGCACTCCACATGCGTGAAACTAAGAAGCACCAGGATGCGTGGAGCAACGTGCACAGGACGTATGCTGCTGACGGCGGTTGGTGTGTGGCGGTCGGTGTTGTGTGGTATCATCCGTCTTCAGGATGACTGATCCAGATGCAGCAGGTAGGCCATGTTGCTGATGATGAGGACCCACACACCCGCCAGCTCACAAGTTGGGACCACCTGACCCTGCCATGCGGCAGCCTCATCAATCAATCACGCACACCTGGCTACCTGGCCCAACAGCCAGGTAGCCATAGCTAGCTGTTGCTCGGCTGCTGGACTCCTGCTGGTCACCATGTTTGCACCGACCATCGATCTACCGGTACCCATGCATATGATACATATGCCGACCATGGCCGTGACAAGCCACGCACCTGCGCATGCAACATTTGAGTTCCCCTGCTTGTCGTAAAAAATCAATCCATGCACGTGTGAGATATGGTTCAGGTTGAGGCTCAGGTTGAGGCTCAGGGATTGGGGGTTTGGCACACCGCATCGCATCAGCTGGATGGCCAGCCACATACATGTATACACACATGCGTGAATGAATCTCCTGGCGCGTGCCTCACCAGCTTCCTGGGCTGACGCACCAGAGTGCGTGTCTGTGCCACACCCTCCATCCGTCCCCCCTTCTTTGCTCAGCGTGTGCAGATGGGTGCATGGCTGCCACATGCACAGCAGCTATTGCTCGGCTGCTGGACTCCTGCTGGTCACCATGTTTGCACCGACCATCGATCTACCGGTACCCATGCATATGATACATATGCCGACCATGGCCGTGACAAGCCACGCACCTGTGCATGCAACATTTGAGTTCCCCTGCTTGTCGTAAAAAATCAATCCATGCACGTGTGAGATATGGTTCAGGTTGAGGCTCAGGTTGAGGCTCAGGGATTGGGGGTTTGGCACACCGCATCGCATCAGCTGGATGGCCAGCCACATACATGTATACACACATGCGTGAATGAATCTCCTGGCGCGTGCCTCACCAGCTTCCTGGGCTGACGCACCAGAGTGCGTGTCTGTGCCACACCCTCCATCCGTACCCCCTTCTTTGCTCAGCGTGTGCAGATGGGTGCATGGCTGCCACATGCATCTTGGGAGCACAGCAATGAACCTTGACCCTTCCTCCGCCGTCCTTGACTTGAGGCAGGACTGACACAGGACTGACACGGCAGCAGGTAGGGGCGGCCACCGTGAGGCTTGCTTGGCACGCCTGTTGATGCGTGGTGTGGTCCTGGTGGCGCCGTTGTTGGGGGGTTGGGTGCGACGGCGCGTGCGTTCGAGTTCGCTATAGTCTAGGCGGTCAGGATACGAGATTCTCACTCTCGAGACCCGGATTCAAGTCCCGGTAGCGAAAAGGGGGCGCAGTTTTAACCACAGACCAGCAAAGCACCCGTTCGCGTGGGTGCCAACGCCTGAGCCGACCTGCAGCCGACCTGTAGCCCAGCTCTGTCCAGCAACGTGCAATCACGATCCTCGCACTCCACATGCGTGAAACTAAGAAGCACCAGGATGCGTGGAGCAACGTGCACAGGACGTATGCTGCTGACGGCGGTTGGTGTGTGGCGGTCGGTGTTGTGTGGTATCATCCGTCTTCAGGATGACTGATCCAGATGCAGCAGGTAGGCCATGTTGCTGATGATGAGGACCCACACACCCGCCAGCTCACAAGTTGGGACCACCTGACCCTGCCATGCGGCAGCCTCATCAATCAATCACGCACACCTGGCTACCTGGCCCAACAGCCAGGTAGCCATAGCTAGCTGTTGCTCGGCTGCTGGACTCCTGCTGGTCACCATGTTTGCACCGACCATCGATCTACCGGTACCCATGCATATGATACATATGCCGACCATGGCCGTGACAAGCCACGCACCTGCGCATGCAACATTTGAGTTCCCCTGCTTGTCGTAAAAAATCAATCCATGCACGTGTGAGATATGGTTCAGGTTGAGGCTCAGGTTGAGGCTCAGGGATTGGGGGTTTGGCACACCGCATCGCATCAGCTGGATGGCCAGCCACATACATGTATACACACATGCGTGAATGAATCTCCTGGCGCGTGCCTCACCAGCTTCCTGGGCTGACGCACCAGAGTGCGTGTCTGTGCCACACCCTCCATCCGTCCCCCCTTCTTTGCTCAGCGTGTGCAGATGGGTGCATGGCTGCCACATGCACAGCAGCTATTGCTCGGCTGCTGGACTCCTGCTGGTCACCATGTTTGCACCGACCATCGATCTACCGGTACCCATGCATATGATACATATGCCGACCATGGCCGTGACAAGCCACGCACCTGTGCATGCAACATTTGAGTTCCCCTGCTTGTCGTAAAAAATCAATCCATGCACGTGTGAGATATGGTTCAGGTTGAGGCTCAGGTTGAGGCTCAGGGATTGGGGGTTTGGCACACCGCATCGCATCAGCTGGATGGCCAGCCACATACATGTATACACACATGCGTGAATGAATCTCCTGGCGCGTGCCTCACCAGCTTCCTGGGCTGACGCACCAGAGTGCGTGTCTGTGCCACACCCTCCATCCGTACCCCCTTCTTTGCTCAGCGTGTGCAGATGGGTGCATGGCTGCCACATGCATCTTGGGAGCACAGCAATGAACCTTGACCCTTCCTCCGCCGTCCTTGACTTGAGGCAGGACTGACACAGGACTGACACGGCAGCAGGTAGGGGCGGCCACCGTGAGGCTTGCTTGGCACGCCTGTTGATGCGTGGTGTGGTCCTGGTGGCGCCGTTGTTGGGGGGTTGGGTGCGACGGCGCGTGCGTTCGAGTTCGCTATAGTCTAGGCGGTCAGGATACGAGATTCTCACTCTCGAGACCCGGATTCAAGTCCCGGTAGCGAAAAGGGGGCGCAGTTTTAACCACAGACCAGCAAAGCACCCGTTCGCGTGGGTGCCAACGCCTGAGCCGACCTGCAGCCGACCTGTAGCCCAGCTCTGTCCAGCAACGTGCAATCACGATCCTCGCACTCCACATGCGTGAAACTAAGAAGCACCAGGATGCGTGGAGCAACGTGCACAGGACGTATGCTGCTGACGGCGGTTGGTGTGTGGCGGTCGGTGTTGTGTGGTATCATCCGTCTTCAGGATGACTGATCCAGATGCAGCAGGTAGGCCATGTTGCTGATGATGAGGACCCACACACCCGCCAGCTCACAAGTTGGGACCACCTGACCCTGCCATGCGGCAGCCTCATCAATCAATCACGCACACCTGGCTACCTGGCCCAACAGCCAGGTAGCCATAGCTAGCTGTTGCTCGGCTGCTGGACTCCTGCTGGTCACCATGTTTGCACCGACCATCGATCTACCGGTACCCATGCATATGATACATATGCCGACCATGGCCGTGACAAGCCACGCACCTGCGCATGCAACATTTGAGTTCCCCTGCTTGTCGTAAAAAATCAATCCATGCACGTGTGAGATATGGTTCAGGTTGAGGCTCAGGTTGAGGCTCAGGGATTGGGGGTTTGGCACACCGCATCGCATCAGCTGGATGGCCAGCCACATACATGTATACACACATGCGTGAATGAATCTCCTGGCGCGTGCCTCACCAGCTTCCTGGGCTGACGCACCAGAGTGCGTGTCTGTGCCACACCCTCCATCCGTCCCCCCTTCTTTGCTCAGCGTGTGCAGATGGGTGCATGGCTGCCACATGCACAGCAGCTATTGCTCGGCTGCTGGACTCCTGCTGGTCACCATGTTTGCACCGACCATCGATCTACCGGTACCCATGCATATGATACATATGCCGACCATGGCCGTGACAAGCCACGCACCTGTGCATGCAACATTTGAGTTCCCCTGCTTGTCGTAAAAAATCAATCCATGCACGTGTGAGATATGGTTCAGGTTGAGGCTCAGGTTGAGGCTCAGGGATTGGGGGTTTGGCACACCGCATCGCATCAGCTGGATGGCCAGCCACATACATGTATACACACATGCGTGAATGAATCTCCTGGCGCGTGCCTCACCAGCTTCCTGGGCTGACGCACCAGAGTGCGTGTCTGTGCCACACCCTCCATCCGTACCCCCTTCTTTGCTCAGCGTGTGCAGATGGGTGCATGGCTGCCACATGCATCTTGGGAGCACAGCAATGAACCTTGACCCTTCCTCCGCCGTCCTTGACTTGAGGCAGGACTGACACAGGACTGACACGGCAGCAGGTAGGGGCGGCCACCGTGAGGCTTGCTTGGCACGCCTGTTGATGCGTGGTGTGGTCCTGGTGGCGCCGTTGTTGGGGGGTTGGGTGCGACGGCGCGTGCGTTCGAGTTCGCTATAGTCTAGGCGGTCAGGATACGAGATTCTCACTCTCGAGACCCGGATTCAAGTCCCGGTAGCGAAAAGGGGGCGCAGTTTTAACCACAGACCAGCAAAGCACCCGTTCGCGTGGGTGCCAACGCCTGAGCCGACCTGCAGCCGACCTGTAGCCCAGCTCTGTCCAGCAACGTGCAATCACGATCCTCGCACTCCACATGCGTGAAACTAAGAAGCACCAGGATGCGTGGAGCAACGTGCACAGGACGTATGCTGCTGACGGCGGTTGGTGTGTGGCGGTCGGTGTTGTGTGGTATCATCCGTCTTCAGGATGACTGATCCAGATGCAGCAGGTAGGCCATGTTGCTGATGATGAGGACCCACACACCCGCCAGCTCACAAGTTGGGACCACCTGACCCTGCCATGCGGCAGCCTCATCAATCAATCACGCACACCTGGCTACCTGGCCCAACAGCCAGGTAGCCATAGCTAGCTGTTGCTCGGCTGCTGGACTCCTGCTGGTCACCATGTTTGCACCGACCATCGATCTACCGGTACCCATGCATATGATACATATGCCGACCATGGCCGTGACAAGCCACGCACCTGCGCATGCAACATTTGAGTTCCCCTGCTTGTCGTAAAAAATCAATCCATGCACGTGTGAGATATGGTTCAGGTTGAGGCTCAGGTTGAGGCTCAGGGATTGGGGGTTTGGCACACCGCATCGCATCAGCTGGATGGCCAGCCACATACATGTATACACACATGCGTGAATGAATCTCCTGGCGCGTGCCTCACCAGCTTCCTGGGCTGACGCACCAGAGTGCGTGTCTGTGCCACACCCTCCATCCGTACCCCCTTCTTTGCTCAGCGTGTGCAGATGGGTGCATGGCTGCCACATGCATCTTGGGAGCACAGCAATGAACCTTGACCCTTCCTCCGCCGTCCTTGACTTGAGGCAGGACTGACACAGGACTGACACGGCAGCAGGTAGGGGCGGCCACCGTGAGGCTTGCTTGGCACGCCTGTTGATGCGTGGTGTGGTCCTGGTGGCGCCGTTGTTGGGGGGTTGGGTGCGACGGCGCGTGCGTTCGAGTTCGCTATAGTCTAGGCGGTCAGGATACGAGATTCTCACTCTCGAAACCCGGGTTCGAGTCCCGGTAGCGAATAGGGGGCGCAGTTTTAACCACAGACCAGCAAAGCACCCGTTCGCGTGGGTGCCAACGCCTGAGCCGACCTGCAGCCGACCTGTAGCCCAGCTCTGTCCAGCAACGTGCAATCACGATCCTCGCACTCCACATGCGTGAAACTAAGAAGCACCAGGATGCGTGGAGCAACGTGCACAGGACGTATGCTGCTGACGGCGGTTGGTGTGTGGCGGTCGGTGTTGTGTGGTATCATCCGTCTTCAGGATGACTGATCCAGATGCAGCAGGTAGGCCATGTTGCTGATGATGAGGACCCACACACCCGCCAGCTCACAAGTTGGGACCACCTGACCCTGCCATGCGGCAGCCTCATCAATCAATCACGCACACCTGGCTACCTGGCCCAACAGCCAGGTAGCCATAGCTAGCTGTTGCTCGGCTGCTGGACTCCTGCTGGTCACCATGTTTGCACCGACCATCGATCTACCGGTACCCATGCATATGATACATATGCCGACCATGGCCGTGACAAGCCACGCACCTGCGCATGCAACATTTGAGTTCCCCTGCTTGTCGTAAAAAATCAATCCATGCACGTGTGAGATATGGTTCAGGTTGAGGCTCAGGTTGAGGCTCAGGGATTGGGGGTTTGGCACACCGCATCGCATCAGCTGGATGGCCAGCCACATACATGTATACACACATGCGTGAATGAATCTCCTGGCGCGTGCCTCACCAGCTTCCTGGGCTGACGCACCAGAGTGCGTGTCTGTGCCACACCCTCCATCCGTACCCCCTTCTTTGCTCAGCGTGTGCAGATGGGTGCATGGCTGCCACATGCACAGCAGCTATTGCTCGGCTGCTGGACTCCTGCTGGTCACCATGTTTGCACCGACCATCGATCTACCGGTACCCATGCATATGATACATATGCCGACCATGGCCGTGACAAGCCACGCACCTGCGCATGCAACATTTGAGTTCCCCTGCTTGTCGTAAAAAATCAATCCATGCACGTGTGAGATATGGTTCAGGTTGAGGCTCAGGTTGAGGCTCAGGGATTGGGGGTTTGGCACACCGCATCGCATCAGCTGGATGGCCAGCCACATACATGTATACACACATGCGTGAATGAATCTCCTGGCGCGTGCCTCACCAGCTTCCTGGGCTGACGCACCAGAGTGCGTGTCTGTGCCACACCCTCCATCCGTCCCCCCTTCTTTGCTCAGCGTGTGCAGATGGGTGCATGGCTGCCACATGCATCTTGGGAGCACAGCAATGAACCTTGACCCTTCCTCCGCCGTCCTTGACTTGAGGCAGGACTGACACAGGACTGACACGGCAGCAGGTAGGGGCGGCCACCGTGAGGCTTGCTTGGCACGCCTGTTGATGCGTGGTGTGGTCCTGGTGGCGCCGTTGTTGGGGGGTTGGGTGCGACGGCGCGTGCGTTCGAGTTCGCTATAGTCTAGGCGGTCAGGATACGAGATTCTCACTCTCGAGACCCGGATTCAAGTCCCGGTAGCGAAAAGGGGGCGCAGTTTTAACCACAGACCAGCAAAGCACCCGTTCGCGTGGGTGCCAACGCCTGAGCCGACCTGCAGCCGACCTGTAGCCCAGCTCTGTCCAGCAACGTGCAATCACGATCCTCGCACTCCACATGCGTGAAACTAAGAAGCACCAGGATGCGTGGAGCAACGTGCACAGGACGTATGCTGCTGACGGCGGTTGGTGTGTGGCGGTCGGTGTTGTGTGGTATCATCCGTCTTCAGGATGACTGATCCAGATGCAGCAGGTAGGCCATGTTGCTGATGATGAGGACCCACACACCCGCCAGCTCACAAGTTGGGACCACCTGACCCTGCCATGCGGCAGCCTCATCAATCAATCACGCACACCTGGCTACCTGGCCCAACAGCCAGGTAGCCATAGCTAGCTGTTGCTCGGCTGCTGGACTCCTGCTGGTCACCATGTTTGCACCGACCATCGATCTACCGGTACCCATGCATATGATACATATGCCGACCATGGCCGTGACAAGCCACGCACCTGCGCATGCAACATTTGAGTTCCCCTGCTTGTCGTAAAAAATCAATCCATGCACGTGTGAGATATGGTTCAGGTTGAGGCTCAGGTTGAGGCTCAGGGATTGGGGGTTTGGCACACCGCATCGCATCAGCTGGATGGCCAGCCACATACATGTATACACACATGCGTGAATGAATCTCCTGGCGCGTGCCTCACCAGCTTCCTGGGCTGACGCACCAGAGTGCGTGTCTGTGCCACACCCTCCATCCGTCCCCCCTTCTTTGCTCAGCGTGTGCAGATGGGTGCATGGCTGCCACATGCATCTTGGGAGCACAGCAATGAACCTTGACCCTTCCTCCGCCGTCCTTGACTTGAGGCAGGACTGACACAGGACTGACACGGCAGCAGGTAGGGGCGGCCACCGTGAGGCTTGCTTGGCACGCCTGTTGATGCGTGGTGTGGTCCTGGTGGCGCCGTTGTTGGGGGGTTGGGTGCGACGGCGCGTGCGTTCGAGTTCGCTATAGTCTAGGCGGTCAGGATACGAGATTCTCACTCTCGAGACCCGGATTCAAGTCCCGGTAGCGAAAAGGGGGCGCAGTTTTAACCACAGACCAGCAAAGCACCCGTTCGCGTGGGTGCCAACGCCTGAGCCGACCTGCAGCCGACCTGTAGCCCAGCTCTGTCCAGCAACGTGCAATCACGATCCTCGCACTCCACATGCGTGAAACTAAGAAGCACCAGGATGCGTGGAGCAACGTGCACAGGACGTATGCTGCTGACGGCGGTTGGTGTGTGGCGGTCGGTGTTGTGTGGTATCATCCGTCTTCAGGATGACTGATCCAGATGCAGCAGGTAGGCCATGTTGCTGATGATGAGGACCCACACACCCGCCAGCTCACAAGTTGGGACCACCTGACCCTGCCATGCGGCAGCCTCATCAATCAATCACGCACACCTGGCTACCTGGCCCAACAGCCAGGTAGCCATAGCTAGCTGTTGCTCGGCTGCTGGACTCCTGCTGGTCACCATGTTTGCACCGACCATCGATCTACCGGTACCCATGCATATGATACATATGCCGACCATGGCCGTGACAAGCCACGCACCTGCGCATGCAACATTTGAGTTCCCCTGCTTGTCGTAAAAAATCAATCCATGCACGTGTGAGATATGGTTCAGGTTGAGGCTCAGGTTGAGGCTCAGGGATTGGGGGTTTGGCACACCGCATCGCATCAGCTGGATGGCCAGCCACATACATGTATACACACATGCGTGAATGAATCTCCTGGCGCGTGCCTCACCAGCTTCCTGGGCTGACGCACCAGAGTGCGTGTCTGTGCCACACCCTCCATCCGTACCCCCTTCTTTGCTCAGCGTGTGCAGATGGGTGCATGGCTGCCACATGCACAGCAGCTATTGCTCGGCTGCTGGACTCCTGCTGGTCACCATGTTTGCACCGACCATCGATCTACCGGTACCCATGCATATGATACATATGCCGACCATGGCCGTGACAAGCCACGCACCTGCGCATGCAACATTTGAGTTCCCCTGCTTGTCGTAAAAAATCAATCCATGCACGTGTGAGATATGGTTCAGGTTGAGGCTCAGGTTGAGGCTCAGGGATTGGGGGTTTGGCACACCGCATCGCATCAGCTGGATGGCCAGCCACATACATGTATACACACATGCGTGAATGAATCTCCTGGCGCGTGCCTCACCAGCTTCCTGGGCTGACGCACCAGAGTGCGTGTCTGTGCCACACCCTCCATCCGTCCCCCCTTCTTTGCTCAGCGTGTGCAGATGGGTGCATGGCTGCCACATGCATCTTGGGAGCACAGCAATGAACCTTGACCCTTCCTCCGCCGTCCTTGACTTGAGGCAGGACTGACACAGGACTGACACGGCAGCAGGTAGGGGCGGCCACCGTGAGGCTTGCTTGGCACGCCTGTTGATGCGTGGTGTGGTCCTGGTGGCGCCGTTGTTGGGGGGTTGGGTGCGACGGCGCGTGCGTTCGAGTTCGCTATAGTCTAGGCGGTCAGGATACGAGATTCTCACTCTCGAGACCCGGGTTCGAGTCCCGGTAGCGAATAGGGGGCGCAGTTTTAACCACAGACCAGCAAAGCACCCGTTCGCGTGGGTGCCAACGCCTGAGCCGACCTGCAGCCGACCTGTAGCCCAGCTCTGTCCAGCAACGTGCAATCACGATCCTCGCACTCCACATGCGTGAAACTAAGAAGCACCAGGATGCGTGGAGCAACGTGCACAGGACGTATGCTGCTGACGGCGGTTGGTGTGTGGCGGTCGGTGTTGTGTGGTATCATCCGTCTTCAGGATGACTGATCCAGATGCAGCAGGTAGGCCATGTTGCTGATGATGAGGACCCACACACCCGCCAGCTCACAAGTTGGGACCACCTGACCCTGCCATGCGGCAGCCTCATCAATCAATCACGCACACCTGGCTACCTGGCCCAACAGCCAGGTAGCCATAGCTAGCTGTTGCTCGGCTGCTGGACTCCTGCTGGTCACCATGTTTGCACCGACCATCGATCTACCGGTACCCATGCATATGATACATATGCCGACCATGGCCGTGACAAGCCACGCACCTGCGCATGCAACATTTGAGTTCCCCTGCTTGTCGTAAAAAATCAATCCATGCACGTGTGAGATATGGTTCAGGTTGAGGCTCAGGTTGAGGCTCAGGGATTGGGGGTTTGGCACACCGCATCGCATCAGCTGGATGGCCAGCCACATACATGTATACACACATGCGTGAATGAATCTCCTGGCGCGTGCCTCACCAGCTTCCTGGGCTGACGCACCAGAGTGCGTGTCTGTGCCACACCCTCCATCCGTCCCCCCTTCTTTGCTCAGCGTGTGCAGATGGGTGCATGGCTGCCACATGCATCTTGGGAGCACAGCAATGAACCTTGACCCTTCCTCCGCCGTCCTTGACTTGAGGCAGGACTGACACAGGACTGACACGGCAGCAGGTAGGGGCGGCCACCGTGAGGCTTGCTTGGCACGCCTGTTGATGCGTGGTGTGGTCCTGGTGGCGCCGTTGTTGGGGGGTTGGGTGCGACGGCGCGTGCGTTCGAGTTCGCTATAGTCTAGGCGGTCAGGATACGAGATTCTCACTCTCGAGACCCGGATTCAAGTCCCGGTAGCGAAAAGGGGGCGCAGTTTTAACCACAGACCAGCAAAGCACCCGTTCGCGTGGGTGCCAACGCCTGAGCCGACCTGCAGCCGACCTGTAGCCCAGCTCTGTCCAGCAACGTGCAATCACGATCCTCGCACTCCACATGCGTGAAACTAAGAAGCACCAGGATGCGTGGAGCAACGTGCACAGGACGTATGCTGCTGACGGCGGTTGGTGTGTGGCGGTCGGTGTTGTGTGGTATCATCCATCTTCAGGATGACTGATCCAGATGCAGCAGGTAGGCCATGTTGCTGATGATGAGGACCCACACACCCGCCAGCTCACAAGTTGGGACCACCTGACCCTGCCATGCGGCAGCCTCATCAATCAATCACGCACACCTGGCTACCTGGCCCAACAGCCAGGTAGCCATAGCTAGCTGTTGCTCGGCTGCTGGACTCCTGCTGGTCACCATGTTTGCACCGACCATCGATCTACCGGTACCCATGCATATGATACATATGCCGACCATGGCCGTGACAAGCCACGCACCTGCGCATGCAACATTTGAGTTCCCCTGCTTGTCGTAAAAAATCAATCCATGCACGTGTGAGATATGGTTCAGGTTGAGGCTCAGGTTGAGGCTCAGGGATTGGGGGTTTGGCACACCGCATCGCATCAGCTGGATGGCCAGCCACATACATGTATACACACATGCGTGAATGAATCTCCTGGCGCGTGCCTCACCAGCTTCCTGGGCTGACGCACCAGAGTGCGTGTCTGTGCCACACCCTCCATCCGTCCCCCCTTCTTTGCTCAGCGTGTGCAGATGGGTGCATGGCTGCCACATGCACAGCAGCTATTGCTCGGCTGCTGGACTCCTGCTGGTCACCATGTTTGCACCGACCATCGATCTACCGGTACCCATGCATATGATACATATGCCGACCATGGCCGTGACAAGCCACGCACCTGCGCATGCAACATTTGAGTTCCCCTGCTTGTCGTAAAAAATCAATCCATGCACGTGTGAGATATGGTTCAGGTTGAGGCTCAGGTTGAGGCTCAGGGATTGGGGGTTTGGCACACCGCATCGCATCAGCTGGATGGCCAGCCACATACATGTATACACACATGCGTGAATGAATCTCCTGGCGCGTGCCTCACCAGCTTCCTGGGCTGACGCACCAGAGTGCGTGTCTGTGCCACACCCTCCATCCGTCCCCCCTTCTTTGCTCAGCGTGTGCAGATGGGTGCATGGCTGCCACATGCATCTTGGGAGCACAGCAATGAACCTTGACCCTTCCTCCGCCGTCCTTGACTTGAGGCAGGACTGACACAGGACTGACACGGCAGCAGGTAGGGGCGGCCACCGTGAGGCTTGCTTGGCACGCCTGTTGATGCGTGGTGTGGTCCTGGTGGCGCCGTTGTTGGGGGGTTGGGTGCGACGGCGCGTGCGTTCGAGTTCGCTATAGTCTAGGCGGTCAGGATACGAGATTCTCACTCTCGAGACCCGGATTCAAGTCCCGGTAGCGAAAAGGGGGCGCAGTTTTAACCACAGACCAGCAAAGCACCCGTTCGCGTGGGTGCCAACGCCTGAGCCGACCTGCAGCCGACCTGTAGCCCAGCTCTGTCCAGCAACGTGCAATCACGATCCTCGCACTCCACATGCGTGAAACTAAGAAGCACCAGGATGCGTGGAGCAACGTGCACAGGACGTATGCTGCTGACGGCGGTTGGTGTGTGGCGGTCGGTGTTGTGTGGTATCATCCGTCTTCAGGATGACTGATCCAGATGCAGCAGGTAGGCCATGTTGCTGATGATGAGGACCCACACACCCGCCAGCTCACAAGTTGGGACCACCTGACCCTGCCATGCGGCAGCCTCATCAATCAATCACGCACACCTGGCTACCTGGCCCAACAGCCAGGTAGCCATAGCTAGCTGTTGCTCGGCTGCTGGACTCCTGCTGGTCACCATGTTTGCACCGACCATCGATCTACCGGTACCCATGCATATGATACATATGCCGACCATGGCCGTGACAAGCCACGCACCTGCGCATGCAACATTTGAGTTCCCCTGCTTGTCGTAAAAAATCAATCCATGCACGTGTGAGATATGGTTCAGGTTGAGGCTCAGGTTGAGGCTCAGGGATTGGGGGTTTGGCACACCGCATCGCATCAGCTGGATGGCCAGCCACATACATGTATACACACATGCGTGAATGAATCTCCTGGCGCGTGCCTCACCAGCTTCCTGGGCTGACGCACCAGAGTGCGTGTCTGTGCCACACCCTCCATCCGTCCCCCCTTCTTTGCTCAGCGTGTGCAGATGGGTGCATGGCTGCCACATGCATCTTGGGAGCACAGCAATGAACCTTGACCCTTCCTCCGCCGTCCTTGACTTGAGGCAGGACTGACACAGGACTGACACGGCAGCAGGTAGGGGCGGCCACCGTGAGGCTTGCTTGGCACGCCTGTTGATGCGTGGTGTGGTCCTGGTGGCGCCGTTGTTGGGGGGTTGGGTGCGACGGCGCGTGCGTTCGAGTTCGCTATAGTCTAGGCGGTCAGGATACGAGATTCTCACTCTCGAGACCCGGATTCAAGTCCCGGTAGCGAAAAGGGGGCGCAGTTTTAACCACAGACCAGCAAAGCACCCGTTCGCGTGGGTGCCAACGCCTGAGCCGACCTGCAGCCGACCTGTAGCCCAGCTCTGTCCAGCAACGTGCAATCACGATCCTCGCACTCCACATGCGTGAAACTAAGAAGCACCAGGATGCGTGGAGCAACGTGCACAGGACGTATGCTGCTGACGGCGGTTGGTGTGTGGCGGTCGGTGTTGTGTGGTATCATCCGTCTTCAGGATGACTGATCCAGATGCAGCAGGTAGGCCATGTTGCTGATGATGAGGACCCACACACCCGCCAGCTCACAAGTTGGGACCACCTGACCCTGCCATGCGGCAGCCTCATCAATCAATCACGCACACCTGGCTACCTGGCCCAACAGCCAGGTAGCCATAGCTAGCTGTTGCTCGGCTGCTGGACTCCTGCTGGTCACCATGTTTGCACCGACCATCGATCTACCGGTACCCATGCATATGATACATATGCCGACCATGGCCGTGACAAGCCACGCACCTGCGCATGCAACATTTGAGTTCCCCTGCTTGTCGTAAAAAATCAATCCATGCACGTGTGAGATATGGTTCAGGTTGAGGCTCAGGTTGAGGCTCAGGGATTGGGGGTTTGGCACACCGCATCGCATCAGCTGGATGGCCAGCCACATACATGTATACACACATGCGTGAATGAATCTCCTGGCGCGTGCCTCACCAGCTTCCTGGGCTGACGCACCAGAGTGCGTGTCTGTGCCACACCCTCCATCCGTACCCCCTTCTTTGCTCAGCGTGTGCAGATGGGTGCATGGCTGCCACATGCACAGCAGCTATTGCTCGGCTGCTGGACTCCTGCTGGTCACCATGTTTGCACCGACCATCGATCTACCGGTACCCATGCATATGATACATATGCCGACCATGGCCGTGACAAGCCACGCACCTGCGCATGCAACATTTGAGTTCCCCTGCTTGTCGTAAAAAATCAATCCATGCACGTGTGAGATATGGTTCAGGTTGAGGCTCAGGTTGAGGCTCAGGGATTGGGGGTTTGGCACACCGCATCGCATCAGCTGGATGGCCAGCCACATACATGTATACACACATGCGTGAATGAATCTCCTGGCGCGTGCCTCACCAGCTTCCTGGGCTGACGCACCAGAGTGCGTGTCTGTGCCACACCCTCCATCCGTCCCCCCTTCTTTGCTCAGCGTGTGCAGATGGGTGCATGGCTGCCACATGCATCTTGGGAGCACAGCAATGAACCTTGACCCTTCCTCCGCCGTCCTTGACTTGAGGCAGGACTGACACAGGACTGACACGGCAGCAGGTAGGGGCGGCCACCGTGAGGCTTGCTTGGCACGCCTGTTGATGCGTGGTGTGGTCCTGGTGGCGCCGTTGTTGGGGGGTTGGGTGCGACGGCGCGTGCGTTCGAGTTCGCTATAGTCTAGGCGGTCAGGATACGAGATTCTCACTCTCGAGACCCGGATTCAAGTCCCGGTAGCGAAAAGGGGGCGCAGTTTTAACCACAGACCAGCAAAGCACCCGTTCGCGTGGGTGCCAACGCCTGAGCCGACCTGCAGCCGACCTGTAGCCCAGCTCTGTCCAGCAACGTGCAATCACGATCCTCGCACTCCACATGCGTGAAACTAAGAAGCACCAGGATGCGTGGAGCAACGTGCACAGGACGTATGCTGCTGACGGCGGTTGGTGTGTGGCGGTCGGTGTTGTGTGGTATCATCCGTCTTCAGGATGACTGATCCAGATGCAGCAGGTAGGCCATGTTGCTGATGATGAGGACCCACACACCCGCCAGCTCACAAGTTGGGACCACCTGACCCTGCCATGCGGCAGCCTCATCAATCAATCACGCACACCTGGCTACCTGGCCCAACAGCCAGGTAGCCATAGCTAGCTGTTGCTCGGCTGCTGGACTCCTGCTGGTCACCATGTTTGCACCGACCATCGATCTACCGGTACCCATGCATATGATACATATGCCGACCATGGCCGTGACAAGCCACGCACCTGCGCATGCAACATTTGAGTTCCCCTGCTTGTCGTAAAAAATCAATCCATGCACGTGTGAGATATGGTTCAGGTTGAGGCTCAGGTTGAGGCTCAGGGATTGGGGGTTTGGCACACCGCATCGCATCAGCTGGATGGCCAGCCACATACATGTATACACACATGCGTGAATGAATCTCCTGGCGCGTGCCTCACCAGCTTCCTGGGCTGACGCACCAGAGTGCGTGTCTGTGCCACACCCTCCATCCGTACCCCCTTCTTTGCTCAGCGTGTGCAGATGGGTGCATGGCTGCCACATGCACAGCAGCTATTGCTCGGCTGCTGGACTCCTGCTGGTCACCATGTTTGCACCGACCATCGATCTACCGGTACCCATGCATATGATACATATGCCGACCATGGCCGTGACAAGCCACGCACCTGCGCATGCAACATTTGAGTTCCCCTGCTTGTCGTAAAAAATCAATCCATGCACGTGTGAGATATGGTTCAGGTTGAGGCTCAGGTTGAGGCTCAGGGATTGGGGGTTTGGCACACCGCATCGCATCAGCTGGATGGCCAGCCACATACATGTATACACACATGCGTGAATGAATCTCCTGGCGCGTGCCTCACCAGCTTCCTGGGCTGACGCACCAGAGTGCGTGTCTGTGCCACACCCTCCATCCGTACCCCCTTCTTTGCTCAGCGTGTGCAGATGGGTGCATGGCTGCCACATGCATCTTGGGAGCACAGCAATGAACCTTGACCCTTCCTCCGCCGTCCTTGACTTGAGGCAGGACTGACACAGGACTGACACGGCAGCAGGTAGGGGCGGCCACCGTGAGGCTTGCTTGGCACGCCTGTTGATGCGTGGTGTGGTCCTGGTGGCGCCGTTGTTGGGGGGTTGGGTGCGACGGCGCGTGCGTTCGAGTTCGCTATAGTCTAGGCGGTCAGGATACGAGATTCTCACTCTCGAGACCCGGATTCAAGTCCCGGTAGCGAAAAGGGGGCGCAGTTTTAACCACAGACCAGCAAAGCACCCGTTCGCGTGGGTGCCAACGCCTGAGCCGACCTGCAGCCGACCTGTAGCCCAGCTCTGTCCAGCAACGTGCAATCACGATCCTCGCACTCCACATGCGTGAAACTAAGAAGCACCAGGATGCGTGGAGCAACGTGCACAGGACGTATGCTGCTGACGGCGGTTGGTGTGTGGCGGTCGGTGTTGTGTGGTATCATCCGTCTTCAGGATGACTGATCCAGATGCAGCAGGTAGGCCATGTTGCTGATGATGAGGACCCACACACCCGCCAGCTCACAAGTTGGGACCACCTGACCCTGCCATGCGGCAGCCTCATCAATCAATCACGCACACCTGGCTACCTGGCCCAACAGCCAGGTAGCCATAGCTAGCTGTTGCTCGGCTGCTGGACTCCTGCTGGTCACCATGTTTGCACCGACCATCGATCTACCGGTACCCATGCATATGATACATATGCCGACCATGGCCGTGACAAGCCACGCACCTGCGCATGCAACATTTGAGTTCCCCTGCTTGTCGTAAAAAATCAATCCATGCACGTGTGAGATATGGTTCAGGTTGAGGCTCAGGTTGAGGCTCAGGGATTGGGGGTTTGGCACACCGCATCGCATCAGCTGGATGGCCAGCCACATACATGTATACACACATGCGTGAATGAATCTCCTGGCGCGTGCCTCACCAGCTTCCTGGGCTGACGCACCAGAGTGCGTGTCTGTGCCACACCCTCCATCCGTCCCCCCTTCTTTGCTCAGCGTGTGCAGATGGGTGCATGGCTGCCACATGCACAGCAGCTATTGCTCGGCTGCTGGACTCCTGCTGGTCACCATGTTTGCACCGACCATCGATCTACCGGTACCCATGCATATGATACATATGCCGACCATGGCCGTGACAAGCCACGCACCTGCGCATGCAACATTTGAGTTCCCCTGCTTGTCGTAAAAAATCAATCCATGCACGTGTGAGATATGCTTCAGGTTGAGGCTCAGGTTGAGGCTCAGGGATTGGGGGTTTGGCACACCGCATCGCATCAGCTGGATGGCCAGCCACATACATGTATACACACATGCGTGAATGAATCTCCTGGCGCGTGCCTCACCAGCTTCCTGGGCTGACGCACCAGAGTGCGTGTCTGTGCCACACCCTCCATCCGTCCCCCCTTCTTTGCTCAGCGTGTGCAGATGGGTGCATGGCTGCCACATGCACAGCAGCTATTGCTCGGCTGCTGGACTCCTGCTGGTCACCATGTTTGCACCGACCATCGATCTACCGGTACCCATGCATATGATACATATGCCGACCATGGCCGTGACAAGCCACGCACCTGCGCATGCAACATTTGAGTTCCCCTGCTTGTCGTAAAAAATCAATCCATGCACGTGTGAGATATGGTTCAGGTTGAGGCTCAGGTTGAGGCTCAGGGATTGGGGGTTTGGCACACCGCATCGCATCAGCTGGATGGCCAGCCACATACATGTATACACACATGCGTGAATGAATCTCCTGGCGCGTGCCTCACCAGCTTCCTGGGCTGACGCACCAGAGTGCGTGTCTGTGCCACACCCTCCATCCGTCCCCCCTTCTTTGCTCAGCGTGTGCAGATGGGTGCATGGCTGCCACATGCACAGCAGCTATTGCTCGGCTGCTGGACTCCTGCTGGTCACCATGTTTGCACCGACCATCGATCTACCGGTACCCATGCATATGATACATATGCCGACCATGGCCGTGACAAGCCACGCACCTGCGCATGCAACATTTGAGTTCCCCTGCTTGTCGTAAAAAATCAATCCATGCACGTGTGAGATATGGTTCAGGTTGAGGCTCAGGTTGAGGCTCAGGGATTGGGGGTTTGGCACACCGCATCGCATCAGCTGGATGGCCAGCCACATACATGTATACACACATGCGTGAATGAATCTCCTGGCGCGTGCCTCACCAGCTTCCTGGGCTGACGCACCAGAGTGCGTGTCTGTGCCACACCCTCCATCCGTCCCCCCTTCTTTGCTCAGCGTGTGCAGATGGGTGCATGGCTGCCACATGCACAGCAGCTATTGCTCGGCTGCTGGACTCCTGCTGGTCACCATGTTTGCACCGACCATCGATCTACCGGTACCCATGCATATGATACATATGCCGACCATGGCCGTGACAAGCCACGCACCTGCGCATGCAACATTTGAGTTCCCCTGCTTGTCGTAAAAAATCAATCCATGCACGTGTGAGATATGGTTCAGGTTGAGGCTCAGGTTGAGGCTCAGGGATTGGGGGTTTGGCACACCGCATCGCATCAGCTGGATGGCCAGCCACATACATGTATACACACATGCGTGAATGAATCTCCTGGCGCGTGCCTCACCAGCTTCCTGGGCTGACGCACCAGAGTGCGTGTCTGTGCCACACCCTCCATCCGTCCCCCCTTCTTTGCTCAGCGTGTGCAGATGGGTGCATGGCTGCCACATGCATCTTGGGAGCACAGCAATGAACCTTGACCCTTCCTCCGCCGTCCTTGACTTGAGGCAGGACTGACACAGGACTGACACGGCAGCAGGTAGGGGCGGCCACCGTGAGGCTTGCTTGGCACGCCTGTTGATGCGTGGTGTGGTCCTGGTGGCGCCGTTGTTGGGGGGTTGGGTGCGACGGCGCGTGCGTTCGAGTTCGCTATAGTCTAGGCGGTCAGGATACGAGATTCTCACTCTCGAGACCCGGATTCAAGTCCCGGTAGCGAAAAGGGGGCGCAGTTTTAACCACAGACCAGCAAAGCACCCGTTCGCGTGGGTGCCAACGCCTGAGCCGACCTGCAGCCGACCTGTAGCCCAGCTCTGTCCAGCAACGTGCAATCACGATCCTCGCACTCCACATGCGTGAAACTAAGAAGCACCAGGATGCGTGGAGCAACGTGCACAGGACGTATGCTGCTGACGGCGGTTGGTGTGTGGCGGTCGGTGTTGTGTGGTATCATCCGTCTTCAGGATGACTGATCCAGATGCAGCAGGTAGGCCATGTTGCTGATGATGAGGACCCACACACCCGCCAGCTCACAAGTTGGGACCACCTGACCCTGCCATGCGGCAGCCTCATCAATCAATCACGCACACCTGGCTACCTGGCCCAACAGCCAGGTAGCCATAGCTAGCTGTTGCTCGGCTGCTGGACTCCTGCTGGTCACCATGTTTGCACCGACCATCGATCTACCGGTACCCATGCATATGATACATATGCCGACCATGGCCGTGACAAGCCACGCACCTGCGCATGCAACATTTGAGTTCCCCTGCTTGTCGTAAAAAATCAATCCATGCACGTGTGAGATATGGTTCAGGTTGAGGCTCAGGTTGAGGCTCAGGGATTGGGGGTTTGGCACACCGCATCGCATCAGCTGGATGGCCAGCCACATACATGTATACACACATGCGTGAATGAATCTCCTGGCGCGTGCCTCACCAGCTTCCTGGGCTGACGCACCAGAGTGCGTGTCTGTGCCACACCCTCCATCCGTCCCCCCTTCTTTGCTCAGCGTGTGCAGATGGGTGCATGGCTGCCACATGCACAGCAGCTATTGCTCGGCTGCTGGACTCCTGCTGGTCACCATGTTTGCACCGACCATCGATCTACCGGTACCCATGCATATGATACATATGCCGACCATGGCCGTGACAAGCCACGCACCTGCGCATGCAACATTTGAGTTCCCCTGCTTGTCGTAAAAAATCAATCCATGCACGTGTGAGATATGGTTCAGGTTGAGGCTCAGGTTGAGGCTCAGGGATTGGGGGTTTGGCACACCGCATCGCATCAGCTGGATGGCCAGCCACATACATGTATACACACATGCGTGAATGAATCTCCTGGCGCGTGCCTCACCAGCTTCCTGGGCTGACGCACCAGAGTGCGTGTCTGTGCCACACCCTCCATCCGTCCCCCCTTCTTTGCTCAGCGTGTGCAGATGGGTGCATGGCTGCCACATGCACAGCAGCTATTGCTCGGCTGCTGGACTCCTGCTGGTCACCATGTTTGCACCGACCATCGATCTACCGGTACCCATGCATATGATACATATGCCGACCATGGCCGTGACAAGCCACGCACCTGCGCATGCAACATTTGAGTTCCCCTGCTTGTCGTAAAAAATCAATCCATGCACGTGTGAGATATGGTTCAGGTTGAGGCTCAGGTTGAGGCTCAGGGATTGGGGGTTTGGCACACCGCATCGCATCAGCTGGATGGCCAGCCACATACATGTATACACACATGCGTGAATGAATCTCCTGGCGCGTGCCTCACCAGCTTCCTGGGCTGACGCACCAGAGTGCGTGTCTGTGCCACACCCTCCATCCGTCCCCCCTTCTTTGCTCAGCGTGTGCAGATGGGTGCATGGCTGCCACATGCACAGCAGCTATTGCTCGGCTGCTGGACTCCTGCTGGTCACCATGTTTGCACCGACCATCGATCTACCGGTACCCATGCATATGATACATATGCCGACCATGGCCGTGACAAGCCACGCACCTGCGCATGCAACATTTGAGTTCCCCTGCTTGTCGTAAAAAATCAATCCATGCACGTGTGAGATATGGTTCAGGTTGAGGCTCAGGTTGAGGCTCAGGGATTGGGGGTTTGGCACACCGCATCGCATCAGCTGGATGGCCAGCCACATACATGTATACACACATGCGTGAATGAATCTCCTGGCGCGTGCCTCACCAGCTTCCTGGGCTGACGCACCAGAGTGCGTGTCTGTGCCACACCCTCCATCCGTCCCCCCTTCTTTGCTCAGCGTGTGCAGATGGGTGCATGGCTGCCACATGCACAGCAGCTATTGCTCGGCTGCTGGACTCCTGCTGGTCACCATGTTTGCACCGACCATCGATCTACCGGTACCCATGCATATGATACATATGCCGACCATGGCCGTGACAAGCCACGCACCTGCGCATGCAACATTTGAGTTCCCCTGCTTGTCGTAAAAAATCAATCCATGCACGTGTGAGATATGGTTCAGGTTGAGGCTCAGGTTGAGGCTCAGGGATTGGGGGTTTGGCACACCGCATCGCATCAGCTGGATGGCCAGCCACATACATGTATACACACATGCGTGAATGAATCTCCTGGCGCGTGCCTCACCAGCTTCCTGGGCTGACGCACCAGAGTGCGTGTCTGTGCCACACCCTCCATCCGTCCCCCCTTCTTTGCTCAGCGTGTGCAGATGGGTGCATGGCTGCCACATGCACAGCAGCTATTGCTCGGCTGCTGGACTCCTGCTGGTCACCATGTTTGCACCGACCATCGATCTACCGGTACCCATGCATATGATACATATGCCGACCATGGCCGTGACAAGCCACGCACCTGCGCATGCAACATTTGAGTTCCCCTGCTTGTCGTAAAAAATCAATCCATGCACGTGTGAGATATGGTTCAGGTTGAGGCTCAGGTTGAGGCTCAGGGATTGGGGGTTTGGCACACCGCATCGCATCAGCTGGATGGCCAGCCACATACATGTATACACACATGCGTGAATGAATCTCCTGGCGCGTGCCTCACCAGCTTCCTGGGCTGACGCACCAGAGTGCGTGTCTGTGCCACACCCTCCATCCGTCCCCCCTTCTTTGCTCAGCGTGTGCAGATGGGTGCATGGCTGCCACATGCACAGCAGCTATTGCTCGGCTGCTGGACTCCTGCTGGTCACCATGTTTGCACCGACCATCGATCTACCGGTACCCATGCATATGATACATATGCCGACCATGGCCGTGACAAGCCACGCACCTGCGCATGCAACATTTGAGTTCCCCTGCTTGTCGTAAAAAATCAATCCATGCACGTGTGAGATATGGTTCAGGTTGAGGCTCAGGTTGAGGCTCAGGGATTGGGGGTTTGGCACACCGCATCGCATCAGCTGGATGGCCAGCCACATACATGTATACACACATGCGTGAATGAATCTCCTGGCGCGTGCCTCACCAGCTTCCTGGGCTGACGCACCAGAGTGCGTGTCTGTGCCACACCCTCCATCCGTCCCCCCTTCTTTGCTCAGCGTGTGCAGATGGGTGCATGGCTGCCACATGCACAGCAGCTATTGCTCGGCTGCTGGACTCCTGCTGGTCACCATGTTTGCACCGACCATCGATCTACCGGTACCCATGCATATGATACATATGCCGACCATGGCCGTGACAAGCCACGCACCTGCGCATGCAACATTTGAGTTCCCCTGCTTGTCGTAAAAAATCAATCCATGCACGTGTGAGATATGGTTCAGGTTGAGGCTCAGGTTGAGGCTCAGGGATTGGGGGTTTGGCACACCGCATCGCATCAGCTGGATGGCCAGCCACATACATGTATACACACATGCGTGAATGAATCTCCTGGCGCGTGCCTCACCAGCTTCCTGGGCTGACGCACCAGAGTGCGTGTCTGTGCCACACCCTCCATCCGTCCCCCCTTCTTTGCTCAGCGTGTGCAGATGGGTGCATGGCTGCCACATGCACAGCAGCTATTGCTCGGCTGCTGGACTCCTGCTGGTCACCATGTTTGCACCGACCATCGATCTACCGGTACCCATGCATATGATACATATGCCGACCATGGCCGTGACAAGCCACGCACCTGCGCATGCAACATTTGAGTTCCCCTGCTTGTCGTAAAAAATCAATCCATGCACGTGTGAGATATGGTTCAGGTTGAGGCTCAGGTTGAGGCTCAGGGATTGGGGGTTTGGCACACCGCATCGCATCAGCTGGATGGCCAGCCACATACATGTATACACACATGCGTGAATGAATCTCCTGGCGCGTGCCTCACCAGCTTCCTGGGCTGACGCACCAGAGTGCGTGTCTGTGCCACACCCTCCATCCGTCCCCCCTTCTTTGCTCAGCGTGTGCAGATGGGTGCATGGCTGCCACATGCACAGCAGCTATTGCTCGGCTGCTGGACTCCTGCTGGTCACCATGTTTGCACCGACCATCGATCTACCGGTACCCATGCATATGATACATATGCCGACCATGGCCGTGACAAGCCACGCACCTGCGCATGCAACATTTGAGTTCCCCTGCTTGTCGTAAAAAATCAATCCATGCACGTGTGAGATATGGTTCAGGTTGAGGCTCAGGTTGAGGCTCAGGGATTGGGGGTTTGGCACACCGCATCGCATCAGCTGGATGGCCAGCCACATACATGTATACACACATGCGTGAATGAATCTCCTGGCGCGTGCCTCACCAGCTTCCTGGGCTGACGCACCAGAGTGCGTGTCTGTGCCACACCCTCCATCCGTCCCCCCTTCTTTGCTCAGCGTGTGCAGATGGGTGCATGGCTGCCACATGCACAGCAGCTATTGCTCGGCTGCTGGACTCCTGCTGGTCACCATGTTTGCACCGACCATCGATCTACCGGTACCCATGCATATGATACATATGCCGACCATGGCCGTGACAAGCCACGCACCTGCGCATGCAACATTTGAGTTCCCCTGCTTGTCGTAAAAAATCAATCCATGCACGTGTGAGATATGGTTCAGGTTGAGGCTCAGGTTGAGGCTCAGGGATTGGGGGTTTGGCACACCGCATCGCATCAGCTGGATGGCCAGCCACATACATGTATACACACATGCGTGAATGAATCTCCTGGCGCGTGCCTCACCAGCTTCCTGGGCTGACGCACCAGAGTGCGTGTCTGTGCCACACCCTCCATCCGTCCCCCCTTCTTTGCTCAGCGTGTGCAGATGGGTGCATGGCTGCCACATGCACAGCAGCTATTGCTCGGCTGCTGGACTCCTGCTGGTCACCATGTTTGCACCGACCATCGATCTACCGGTACCCATGCATATGATACATATGCCGACCATGGCCGTGACAAGCCACGCACCTGCGCATGCAACATTTGAGTTCCCCTGCTTGTCGTAAAAAATCAATCCATGCACGTGTGAGATATGGTTCAGGTTGAGGCTCAGGTTGAGGCTCAGGGATTGGGGGTTTGGCACACCGCATCGCATCAGCTGGATGGCCAGCCACATACATGTATACACACATGCGTGAATGAATCTCCTGGCGCGTGCCTCACCAGCTTCCTGGGCTGACGCACCAGAGTGCGTGTCTGTGCCACACCCTCCATCCGTCCCCCCTTCTTTGCTCAGCGTGTGCAGATGGGTGCATGGCTGCCACATGCACAGCAGCTATTGCTCGGCTGCTGGACTCCTGCTGGTCACCATGTTTGCACCGACCATCGATCTACCGGTACCCATGCATATGATACATATGCCGACCATGGCCGTGACAAGCCACGCACCTGCGCATGCAACATTTGAGTTCCCCTGCTTGTCGTAAAAAATCAATCCATGCACGTGTGAGATATGGTTCAGGTTGAGGCTCAGGTTGAGGCTCAGGGATTGGGGGTTTGGCACACCGCATCGCATCAGCTGGATGGCCAGCCACATACATGTATACACACATGCGTGAATGAATCTCCTGGCGCGTGCCTCACCAGCTTCCTGGGCTGACGCACCAGAGTGCGTGTCTGTGCCACACCCTCCATCCGTCCCCCCTTCTTTGCTCAGCGTGTGCAGATGGGTGCATGGCTGCCACATGCACAGCAGCTATTGCTCGGCTGCTGGACTCCTGCTGGTCACCATGTTTGCACCGACCATCGATCTACCGGTACCCATGCATATGATACATATGCCGACCATGGCCGTGACAAGCCACGCACCTGCGCATGCAACATTTGAGTTCCCCTGCTTGTCGTAAAAAATCAATCCATGCACGTGTGAGATATGGTTCAGGTTGAGGCTCAGGTTGAGGCTCAGGGATTGGGGGTTTGGCACACCGCATCGCATCAGCTGGATGGCCAGCCACATACATGTATACACACATGCGTGAATGAATCTCCTGGCGCGTGCCTCACCAGCTTCCTGGGCTGACGCACCAGAGTGCGTGTCTGTGCCACACCCTCCATCCGTCCCCCCTTCTTTGCTCAGCGTGTGCAGATGGGTGCATGGCTGCCACATGCACAGCAGCTATTGCTCGGCTGCTGGACTCCTGCTGGTCACCATGTTTGCACCGACCATCGATCTACCGGTACCCATGCATATGATACATATGCCGACCATGGCCGTGACAAGCCACGCACCTGCGCATGCAACATTTGAGTTCCCCTGCTTGTCGTAAAAAATCAATCCATGCACGTGTGAGATATGGTTCAGGTTGAGGCTCAGGTTGAGGCTCAGGGATTGGGGGTTTGGCACACCGCATCGCATCAGCTGGATGGCCAGCCACATACATGTATACACACATGCGTGAATGAATCTCCTGGCGCGTGCCTCACCAGCTTCCTGGGCTGACGCACCAGAGTGCGTGTCTGTGCCACACCCTCCATCCGTCCCCCCTTCTTTGCTCAGCGTGTGCAGATGGGTGCATGGCTGCCACATGCACAGCAGCTATTGCTCGGCTGCTGGACTCCTGCTGGTCACCATGTTTGCACCGACCATCGATCTACCGGTACCCATGCATATGATACATATGCCGACCATGGCCGTGACAAGCCACGCACCTGCGCATGCAACATTTGAGTTCCCCTGCTTGTCGTAAAAAATCAATCCATGCACGTGTGAGATATGGTTCAGGTTGAGGCTCAGGTTGAGGCTCAGGGATTGGGGGTTTGGCACACCGCATCGCATCAGCTGGATGGCCAGCCACATACATGTATACACACATGCGTGAATGAATCTCCTGGCGCGTGCCTCACCAGCTTCCTGGGCTGACGCACCAGAGTGCGTGTCTGTGCCACACCCTCCATCCGTCCCCCCTTCTTTGCTCAGCGTGTGCAGATGGGTGCATGGCTGCCACATGCACAGCAGCTATTGCTCGGCTGCTGGACTCCTGCTGGTCACCATGTTTGCACCGACCATCGATCTACCGGTACCCATGCATATGATACATATGCCGACCATGGCCGTGACAAGCCACGCACCTGCGCATGCAACATTTGAGTTCCCCTGCTTGTCGTAAAAAATCAATCCATGCACGTGTGAGATATGGTTCAGGTTGAGGCTCAGGTTGAGGCTCAGGGATTGGGGGTTTGGCACACCGCATCGCATCAGCTGGATGGCCAGCCACATACATGTATACACACATGCGTGAATGAATCTCCTGGCGCGTGCCTCACCAGCTTCCTGGGCTGACGCACCAGAGTGCGTGTCTGTGCCACACCCTCCATCCGTCCCCCCTTCTTTGCTCAGCGTGTGCAGATGGGTGCATGGCTGCCACATGCACAGCAGCTATTGCTCGGCTGCTGGACTCCTGCTGGTCACCATGTTTGCACCGACCATCGATCTACCGGTACCCATGCATATGATACATATGCCGACCATGGCCGTGACAAGCCACGCACCTGCGCATGCAACATTTGAGTTCCCCTGCTTGTCGTAAAAAATCAATCCATGCACGTGTGAGATATGGTTCAGGTTGAGGCTCAGGTTGAGGCTCAGGGATTGGGGGTTTGGCACACCGCATCGCATCAGCTGGATGGCCAGCCACATACATGTATACACACATGCGTGAATGAATCTCCTGGCGCGTGCCTCACCAGCTTCCTGGGCTGACGCACCAGAGTGCGTGTCTGTGCCACACCCTCCATCCGTCCCCCCTTCTTTGCTCAGCGTGTGCAGATGGGTGCATGGCTGCCACATGCATCTTGGGAGCACAGCAATGAACCTTGACCCTTCCTCCGCCGTCCTTGACTTGAGGCAGGACTGACACAGGACTGACACGGCAGCAGGTAGGGGCGGCCACCGTGAGGCTTGCTTGGCACGCCTGTTGATGCGTGGTGTGGTCCTGGTGGCGCCGTTGTTGGGGGGTTGGGTGCGATGGCGCGTGCGTTCGAGTTCGCTATAGTCTAGGCGGTCAGGATACGAGATTCTCACTCTCGAGACCCGGGTTCGAGTCCCGGTAGCGAAAAGGGGGCGCAGTTTAAACCACAGATCAGCAAAGCACCCGTTCGCGTGGGTGCCAACGCCTGAGCCGACCTGCAGCCGACCTGTAGCCCAGCTCTGTCCAGCAACGTGCAATCACGATCCTCGCACTCCACATGCGTGAAACTAAGAAGCACCAGGATGCGTGGAGCAACGTGCACAGGACGTATGCTGCTGACGGCGGTTGGTGTGTGGCGGTCGGTGTTGTGTGGTATCATCCGTCTTCAGGATGACTGATCCAGATGCAGCAGGTAGGCCATGTTGCTGATGATGAGGACCCACACACCCGCCAGCTCACAAGTTGGGACCACCTGACCCTGCCATGCGGCAGCCTCATCAATCAATCACGCACACCTGGCTACCTGGCCCAACAGCCAGGTAGCCATAGCTAGCTGTTGCTCGGCTGCTGGACTCCTGCTGGTCACCATGTTTGCACCGACCATCGATCTACCGGTACCCATGCATATGATACATATGCCGACCATGGCCGTGACAAGCCACGCACCTGCGCATGCAACATTTGAGTTCCCCTGCTTGTCGTAAAAAATCAATCCATGCACGTGTGAGATATGGTTCAGGTTGAGGCTCAGGTTGAGGCTCAGGGATTGGGGGTTTGGCACACCGCATCGCATCAGCTGGATGGCCAGCCACATACATGTATACACACATGCGTGAATGAATCTCCTGGCGCTTGCCTCACCAGCTTCCTGGGCTGACGCACCAGAGTGCGTGTCTGTGCCACACCCTCCATCCGTACCCCCTTCTTTGCTCAGCGTGTGCAGATGGGTGCATGGCTGCCACATGCACAGCAGCTATTGCTCGGCTGCTGGACTCCTGCTGGTCACCATGTTTGCACCGACCATCGATCTACCGGTACCCATGCATATGATACATATGCCGACCATGGCCGTGACAAGCCACGCACCTGTGCATGCAACATTTGAGTTCCCCTGCTTGTCGTAAAAAATCAATCCATGCACGTGTGAGATATGGTTCAGGTTGAGGCTCAGGTTGAGGCTCAGGGATTGGGGGTTTGGCACACCGCATCGCATCAGCTGGATGGCCAGCCACATACATGTATACACACATGCGTGAATGAATCTCCTGGCGCGTGCCTCACCAGCTTCCTGGGCTGACGCACCAGAGTGCGTGTCTGTGCCACACCCTCCATCCGTACCCCCTTCTTTGCTCAGCGTGTGCAGATGGGTGCATGGCTGCCACATGCACAGCAGCTATTGCTCGGCTGCTGGACTCCTGCTGGTCACCATGTTTGCACCGACCATCGATCTACCGGTACCCATGCATATGATACATATGCCGACCATGGCCGTGACAAGCCACGCACCTGTGCATGCAACATTTGAGTTCCCCTGCTTGTCGTAAAAAATCAATCCATGCACGTGTGAGATATGGTTCAGGTTGAGGCTCAGGTTGAGGCTCAGGGATTGGGGGTTTGGCACACCGCATCGCATCAGCTGGATGGCCAGCCACATACATGTATACACACATGCGTGAATGAATCTCCTGGCGCGTGCCTCACCAGCTTCCTGGGCTGACGCACCAGAGTGCGTGTCTGTGCCACACCCTCCATCCGTCCCCCCTTCTTTGCTCAGCGTGTGCAGATGGGTGCATGGCTGCCACATGCACAGCAGCTATTGCTCGGCTGCTGGACTCCTGCTGGTCACCATGTTTGCACCGACCATCGATCTACCGGTACCCATGCATATGATACATATGCCGACCATGGCCGTGACAAGCCACGCACCTGCGCATGCAACATTTGAGTTCCCCTGCTTGTCGTAAAAAATCAATCCATGCACGTGTGAGATATGGTTCAGGTTGAGGCTCAGGTTGAGGCTCAGGGATTGGGGGTTTGGCACACCGCATCGCATCAGCTGGATGGCCAGCCACATACATGTATACACACATGCGTGAATGAATCTCCTGGCGCGTGCCTCACCAGCTTCCTGGGCTGACGCACCAGAGTGCGTGTCTGTGCCACACCCTCCATCCGTCCCCCCTTCTTTGCTCAGCGTGTGCAGATGGGTGCATGGCTGCCACATGCACAGCAGCTATTGCTCGGCTGCTGGACTCCTGCTGGTCACCATGTTTGCACCGACCATCGATCTACCGGTACCCATGCATATGATACATATGCCGACCATGGCCGTGACAAGCCACGCACCTGCGCATGCAACATTTGAGTTCCCCTGCTTGTCGTAAAAAATCAATCCATGCACGTGTGAGATATGGTTCAGGTTGAGGCTCAGGTTGAGGCTCAGGGATTGGGGGTTTGGCACACCGCATCGCATCAGCTGGATGGCCAGCCACATACATGTATACACACATGCGTGAATGAATCTCCTGGCGCGTGCCTCACCAGCTTCCTGGGCTGACGCACCAGAGTGCGTGTCTGTGCCACACCCTCCATCCGTACCCCCTTCTTTGCTCAGCGTGTGCAGATGGGTGCATGGCTGCCACATGCACAGCAGCTATTGCTCGGCTGCTGGACTCCTGCTGGTCACCATGTTTGCACCGACCATCGATCTACCGGTACCCATGCATATGATACATATGCCGACCATGGCCGTGACAAGCCACGCACCTGCGCATGCAACATTTGAGTTCCCCTGCTTGTCGTAAAAAATCAATCCATGCACGTGTGAGATATGGTTCAGGTTGAGGCTCAGGTTGAGGCTCAGGGATTGGGGGTTTGGCACACCGCATCGCATCAGCTGGATGGCCAGCCACATACATGTATACACACATGCGTGAATGAATCTCCTGGCGCGTGCCTCACCAGCTTCCTGGGCTGACGCACCAGAGTGCGTGTCTGTGCCACACCCTCCATCCGTCCCCCCTTCTTTGCTCAGCGTGTGCAGATGGGTGCATGGCTGCCACATGCACAGCAGCTATTGCTCGGCTGCTGGACTCCTGCTGGTCACCATGTTTGCACCGACCATCGATCTACCGGTACCCATGCATATGATACATATGCCGACCATGGCCGTGACAAGCCACGCACCTGCGCATGCAACATTTGAGTTCCCCTGCTTGTCGTAAAAAATCAATCCATGCACGTGTGAGATATGGTTCAGGTTGAGGCTCAGGTTGAGGCTCAGGGATTGGGGGTTTGGCACACCGCATCGCATCAGCTGGATGGCCAGCCACATACATGTATACACACATGCGTGAATGAATCTCCTGGCGCGTGCCTCACCAGCTTCCTGGGCTGACGCACCAGAGTGCGTGTCTGTGCCACACCCTCCATCCGTCCCCCCTTCTTTGCTCAGCGTGTGCAGATGGGTGCATGGCTGCCACATGCACAGCAGCTATTGCTCGGCTGCTGGACTCCTGCTGGTCACCATGTTTGCACCGACCATCGATCTACCGGTACCCATGCATATGATACATATGCCGACCATGGCCGTGACAAGCCACGCACCTGCGCATGCAACATTTGAGTTCCCCTGCTTGTCGTAAAAAATCAATCCATGCACGTGTGAGATATGGTTCAGGTTGAGGCTCAGGTTGAGGCTCAGGGATTGGGGGTTTGGCACACCGCATCGCATCAGCTGGATGGCCAGCCACATACATGTATACACACATGCGTGAATGAATCTCCTGGCGCGTGCCTCACCAGCTTCCTGGGCTGACGCACCAGAGTGCGTGTCTGTGCCACACCCTCCATCCGTACCCCCTTCTTTGCTCAGCGTGTGCAGATGGGTGCATGGCTGCCACATGCATCTTGGGAGCACAGCAATGAACCTTGACCCTTCCTCCGCCGTACTTGACTTGAGGCAGGACTGACACAGGACTGACACGGCAGCAGGTAGGGGCGGCCACCGTGAGGCTTGCTTGGCACGCCTGTTGATGCGTGGTGTGGTCCTGGTGGCGCCGTTGTTGGGGGGTTGGGTGCGACGGCGCGTGCGTTCGAGTTCGCTATAGTCTAGGCGGTCAGGATACGAGATTCTCACTCTCGAGACCCGGGTTCGAGTCCCGGTAGCGAAAAGGGGGCGCAGTTTTAACCACAGACCAGCAAAGCACCCGTTCGCGTGGGTGCCAACGCCTGAGCCGACCTGCAGCCGACCTGTAGCCCAGCTCTGTCCAGCAACGTGCAATCACGATCCTCGCACTCCACATGCGTGAAACTAAGAAGCACCAGGATGCGTGGAGCAACGTGCACAGGACGTATGCTGCTGACGGCGGTTGGTGTGTGGCGGTCGGTGTTGTGTGGTATCATCCGTCTTCAGGATGACTGATCCAGATGCAGCAGGTAGGCCATGTTGCTGATGATGAGGACCCACACACCCGCCAGCTCACAAGTTGGGACCACCTGACCCTGCCATGCGGCAGCCTCATCAATCAATCACGCACACCTGGCTACCTGGCCCAACAGCCAGGTAGCCATAGCTAGCTGTTGCTCGGCTGCTGGACTCCTGCTGGTCACCATGTTTGCACCGACCATCGATCTACCGGTACCCATGCATATGATACATATGCCGACCATGGCCGTGACAAGCCACGCACCTGCGCATGCAACATTTGAGTTCCCCTGCTTGTCGTAAAAAATCAATCCATGCACGTGTGAGATATGGTTCAGGTTGAGGCTCAGGTTGAGGCTCAGGGATTGGGGGTTTGGCACACCGCATCGCATCAGCTGGATGGCCAGCCACATACATGTATACACACATGCGTGAATGAATCTCCTGGCGCGTGCCTCACCAGCTTCCTGGGCTGACGCACCAGAGTGCGTGTCTGTGCCACACCCTCCATCCGTCCCCCCTTCTTTGCTCAGCGTGTGCAGATGGGTGCATGGCTGCCACATGCACAGCAGCTATTGCTCGGCTGCTGGACTCCTGCTGGTCACCATGTTTGCACCGACCATCGATCTACCGGTACCCATGCATATGATACATATGCCGACCATGGCCGTGACAAGCCACGCACCTGTGCATGCAACATTTGAGTTCCCCTGCTTGTCGTAAAAAATCAATCCATGCACGTGTGAGATATGGTTCAGGTTGAGGCTCAGGTTGAGGCTCAGGGATTGGGGGTTTGGCACACCGCATCGCATCAGCTGGATGGCCAGCCACATACATGTATACACACATGCGTGAATGAATCTCCTGGCGCGTGCCTCACCAGCTTCCTGGGCTGACGCACCAGAGTGCGTGTCTGTGCCACACCCTCCATCCGTCCCCCCTTCTTTGCTCAGCGTGTGCAGATGGGTGCATGGCTGCCACATGCACAGCAGCTATTGCTCGGCTGCTGGACTCCTGCTGGTCACCATGTTTGCACCGACCATCGATCTACCGGTACCCATGCATATGATACATATGCCGACCATGGCCGTGACAAGCCACGCACCTGCGCATGCAACATTTGAGTTCCCCTGCTTGTCGTAAAAAATCAATCCATGCACGTGTGAGATATGGTTCAGGTTGAGGCTCAGGTTGAGGCTCAGGGATTGGGGGTTTGGCACACCGCATCGCATCAGCTGGATGGCCAGCCACATACATGTATACACACATGCGTGAATGAATCTCCTGGCGCGTGCCTCACCAGCTTCCTGGGCTGACGCACCAGAGTGCGTGTCTGTGCCACACCCTCCATCCGTCCCCCCTTCTTTGCTCAGCGTGTGCAGATGGGTGCATGGCTGCCACATGCACAGCAGCTATTGCTCGGCTGCTGGACTCCTGCTGGTCACCATGTTTGCACCGACCATCGATCTACCGGTACCCATGCATATGATACATATGCCGACCATGGCCGTGACAAGCCACGCACCTGCGCATGCAACATTTGAGTTCCCCTGCTTGTCGTAAAAAATCAATCCATGCACGTGTGAGATATGGTTCAGGTTGAGGCTCAGGTTGAGGCTCAGGGATTGGGGGTTTGGCACACCGCATCGCATCAGCTGGATGGCCAGCCACATACATGTATACACACATGCGTGAATGAATCTCCTGGCGCGTGCCTCACCAGCTTCCTGGGCTGACGCACCAGAGTGCGTGTCTGTGCCACACCCTCCATCCGTACCCCCTTCTTTGCTCAGCGTGTGCAGATGGGTGCATGGCTGCCACATGCATCTTGGGAGCACAGCAATGAACCTTGACCCTTCCTCCGCCGTCCTTGACTTGAGGCAGGACTGACACAGGACTGACACGGCAGCAGGTAGGGGCGGCCACCATGAGGCTTGCTTGGCACGCCTGTTGATGCGTGGTGTGGTCCTGGTGGCGCCGTTGTTGGGGGGTTGGGTGCGACGGCGCGTGCGTTCGAGTTCGCTATTGACTAGGCGGTCAGGATACGAGATTCTCACTCTCGAGACCCTGGTTCGAGTCCCGGTAGCGGAAAGGGGGCGCAGTTTTAACCACAGACCAGCAAAGCACCCGTTCGCGTGGGTGCCAACGCCTGAGCCGACCTGCAGCCGACCTGTAGCCCAGCTCTGTCCAGCAACGTGCAATCACGATCCTCGCACTCCACATGCGTGAAACTAAGAAGCACCAGGATGCGTGGAGCAACGTGCACAGGACGTATGCTGCTGACGGCGGTTGGTGTGTGGCGGTCGGTGTTGTGTGGTATCATCCGTCTTCAGGATGACTGATCCAGATGCAGCAGGTAGGCCATGTTGCTGATGATGAGGACCCACACACCCGCCAGCTCACAAGTTGGGACCACCTGACCCTGCCATGCGGCAGCCTCATCAATCAATCACGCACACCTGGCTACCTGGCCCAACAGCCAGGTAGCCATAGCTAGCTGTTGCTCGGCTGCTGGACTCCTGCTGGTCACCATGTTTGCACCGACCATCGATCTACCGGTACCCATGCATATGATACATATGCCGACCATGGCCGTGACAAGCCACGCACCTGCGCATGCAACATTTGAGTTCCCCTGCTTGTCGTAAAAAATCAATCCATGCACGTGTGAGATATGGTTCAGGTTGAGGCTCAGGTTGAGGCTCAGGGATTGGGGGTTTGGCACACCGCATCGCATCAGCTGGATGGCCAGCCACATACATGTATACACACATGCGTGAATGAATCTCCTGGCGCGTGCCTCACCAGCTTCCTGGGCTGACGCACCAGAGTGCGTGTCTGTGCCACACCCTCCATCCGTACCCCCTTCTTTGCTCAGCGTGTGCAGATGGGTGGATGGCTGCCACATGCATCTTGGGAGCACAGCAATGAACCTTGACCCTTCCTCCGCCGTCCTTGACTTGAGGCAGGACTGACACAGGACTGACACGGCAGCAGGTAGGGGCGGCCACCATGAGGCTTGCTTGGCACGCCTGTTGATGCGTGGTGTGGTCCTGGTGGCGCCGTTGTTGGGGGGTTGGGTGCGACGGCGCGTGCGTTCGAGTTCGCTATTGACTAGGCGGTCAGGATACGAGATTCTCACTCTCGAGACCCTGGTTCGAGTCCCGGTAGCGAAAAGGGGGCGCAGTTTTAACCACAGACCAGCAAAGCACCCGTTCGCGTGGGTGCCAACGCCTGAGCCGACCTGCAGCCGACCTGTAGCCCAGCTCTGTCCAGCAACGTGCAATCACGATCCTCGCACTCCACATGCGTGAAACTAAGAAGCACCAGGATGCGTGGAGCAACGTGCACAGGACGTATGCTGCTGACGGCGGTTGGTGTGTGGCGGTCGGTGTTGTGTGGTATCATCCGTCTTCAGGATGACTGATCCAGATGCAGCAGGTAGGCCATGTTGCTGATGATGAGGACCCACACACCCGCCAGCTCACAAGTTGGGACCACCTGACCCTGCCATGCGGCAGCCTCATCAATCAATCACGCACACCTGGCTACCTGGCCCAACAGCCAGGTAGCCATAGCTAGCTGTTGCTCGGCTGCTGGACTCCTGCTGGTCACCATGTTTGCACCGACCATCGATCTACCGGTACCCATGCATATGATACATATGCCGACCATGGCCGTGACAAGCCACGCACCTGCGCATGCAACATTTGAGTTCCCCTGCTTGTCGTAAAAAATCAATCCATGCACGTGTGAGATATGGTTCAGGTTGAGGCTCAGGTTGAGGCTCAGGGATTGGGGGTTTGGCACACCGCATCGCATCAGCTGGATGGCCAGCCACATACATGTATACACACATGCGTGAATGAATCTCCTGGCGCGTGCCTCACCAGCTTCCTGGGCTGACGCACCAGAGTGCGTGTCTGTGCCACACCCTCCATCCGTACCCCCTTCTTTGCTCAGCGTGTGCAGATGGGTGCATGGCTGCCACATGCATCTTGGGAGCACAGCAATGAATCTGACCCTTCCTCCGCCGTCCTTGACTTGAGGCAGGACTGACACAGGACTGACACGGCAGCAGGTAGGGGCGGCCACCGTGAGGCTTGCTTGGCACGCCTGTTGATGCGTGGTGTGGTCCTGGTGGTGCCGTTGTTGGGGGGTTGGGTGCGACGGCGCGTGCGTTCGAGTTCGCTATTGACTAGGCGGTCAGGATACGAGATTCTCACTCTCGAGACCCGGGTTCGAGTCCCGGTAGCGAAAAGGGGGCGCAGTTTTAACCACAGACCAGCAAAGCACCCGTTCGCGTGGGTGCCAACGCCTGAGCCGACCTGCAGCCGACCTGTAGCCCAGCTCTGTCCAGCAACGTGCAATCACGATCCTCGCACTCCACATGCGTGAAACTAAGAAGCACCAGGATGCGTGGAGCAACGTGCACAGGACGTATGCTGCTGACGGCGGTTGGTGTGTGGCGGTCGGTGTTGTGTGGTATCATCCGTCTTCAGGATGACTGATCCAGATGCAGCAGGTAGGCCATGTTGCTGATGATGAGGACCCACACACCCGCCAGCTCACAAGTTGGGACCACCTGACCCTGCCATGCGGCAGCCTCATCAATCAATCACGCACACCTGGCTACCTGGCCCAACAGCCAGGTAGCCATAGCTAGCTGTTGCTCGGCTGCTGGACTCCTGCTGGTCACCATGTTTGCACCGACCATCGATCTACCGGTACCCATGCATATGATACATATGCCGACCATGGCCGTGACAAGCCACGCACCTGCGCATGCAACATTTGAGTTCCCCTGCTTGTCGTAAAAAATCAATCCATGCACGTGTGAGATATGGTTCAGGTTGAGGCTCAGGTTGAGGCTCAGGGATTGGGGGTTTGGCACACCGCATCGCATCAGCTGGATGGCCAGCCACATACATGTATACACACATGCGTGAATGAATCTCCTGGCGCGTGCCTCACCAGCTTCCTGGGCTGACGCACCAGAGTGCGTGTCTGTGCCACACCCTCCATCCGTCCCCCCTTCTTTGCTCAGCGTGTGCAGATGGGTGCATGGCTGCCACATGCACAGCAGCTATTGCTCGGCTGCTGGACTCCTGCTGGTCACCATGTTTGCACCGACCATCGATCTACCGGTACCCATGCATATGATACATATGCCGACCATGGCCGTGACAAGCCACGCACCTGCGCATGCAACATTTGAGTTCCCCTGCTTGTCGTAAAAAATCAATCCATGCACGTGTGAGATATGGTTCAGGTTGAGGCTCAGGTTGAGGCTCAGGGATTGGGGGTTTGGCACACCGCATCGCATCAGCTGGATGGCCAGCCACATACATGTATACACACATGCGTGAATGAATCTCCTGGCGCGTGCCTCACCAGCTTCCTGGGCTGACGCACCAGAGTGCGTGTCTGTGCCACACCCTCCATCCGTCCCCCCTTCTTTGCTCAGCGTGTGCAGATGGGTGCATGGCTGCCACATGCACAGCAGCTATTGCTCGGCTGCTGGACTCCTGCTGGTCACCATGTTTGCACCGACCATCGATCTACCGGTACCCATGCATATGATACATATGCCGACCATGGCCGTGACAAGCCACGCACCTGCGCATGCAACATTTGAGTTCCCCTGCTTGTCGTAAAAAATCAATCCATGCACGTGTGAGATATGGTTCAGGTTGAGGCTCAGGTTGAGGCTCAGGGATTGGGGGTTTGGCACACCGCATCGCATCAGCTGGATGGCCAGCCACATACATGTATACACACATGCGTGAATGAATCTCCTGGCGCGTGCCTCACCAGCTTCCTGGGCTGACGCACCAGAGTGCGTGTCTGTGCCACACCCTCCATCCGTCCCCCCTTCTTTGCTCAGCGTGTGCAGATGGGTGCATGGCTGCCACATGCACAGCAGCTATTGCTCGGCTGCTGGACTCCTGCTGGTCACCATGTTTGCACCGACCATCGATCTACCGGTACCCATGCATATGATACATATGCCGACCATGGCCGTGACAAGCCACGCACCTGCGCATGCAACATTTGAGTTCCCCTGCTTGTCGTAAAAAATCAATCCATGCACGTGTGAGATATGGTTCAGGTTGAGGCTCAGGTTGAGGCTCAGGGATTGGGGGTTTGGCACACCGCATCGCATCAGCTGGATGGCCAGCCACATACATGTATACACACATGCGTGAATGAATCTCCTGGCGCGTGCCTCACCAGCTTCCTGGGCTGACGCACCAGAGTGCGTGTCTGTGCCACACCCTCCATCCGTACCCCCTTCTTTGCTCAGCGTGTGCAGATGGGTGGATGGCTGCCACATGCATCTTGGGAGCACAGCAATGAACCTTGACCCTTCCTCCGCCGTACTTGACTTGAGGCAGGACTGACACAGGACTGACACGGCAGCAGGTAGGGGCGGCCACCGTGAGGCTTGCTTGGCACGCCTGTTGATGTGTGGTGTGGTCCTGTTGGCGCCGTTGTTGGCTGGTTGGGTGCGACGGCGCGTGCGTTCGAGTTCGCTACAGACTAGGCGGTCAGGATACGAGATTCTCACTCTCGAGACCCTGGTTCGAGTCCCGGTAGCGAAAAGGGGGCGCAGTTTTAACCACAGACCAGCAAAGCACCCGTCCGCGTGGGTGCCAACGCCTGAGCCGACCTGCAGCCGACCTGTAGCCCAGCTCTGTCCAGCAACGTGCAATCACGATCCTCGAACTCCACATGCATGAAACTAAGAAGCACCAGGATGCGTGGAGCAACGTGCACAGGACGTATGCTGCTGACGGCGGTTGGTGTGTGGCGGTCGGTGTTGTGTGGTATCATCCGTCTTCAGGATGACTGATCCAGATGCAGCAGGTAGGCCATGTTGCTGATGATGAGGACCCACACACCCGCCAGCTCACAAGTTGGGACCACCTGACCCTGCCATGCGGCAGCCTCATCAATCAATCACGCACACCTGGCTACCTGGCCCAACAGCCAGGTAGCCATAGCTAGCTGTTGCTCGGCTGCTGGACTCCTGCTGGTCACCATGTTTGCACCGACCATCGATCTACCGGTACCCATGCATATGATACATATGCCGACCATGGCCGTGACAAGCCACGCACCTGCGCATGCAACATTTGAGTTCCCCTGCTTGTCGTAAAAAATCAATCCATGCACGTGTGAGATATGGTTCAGGTTGAGGCTCAGGTTGAGGCTCAGGGATTGGGGGTTTGGCACACCGCATCGCATCAGCTGGATGGCCAGCCACATACATGTATACACACATGCGTGAATGAATCTCCTGGCGTGTGCCTCACCAGCTTCCTGGGCTGACGCACCAGAGTGCGTGTCTGTGCCACACCCTCCATCCGTCCCCCCTTCTTTGCTCAGCGTGTGCAGATGGGTGCATGGCTGCCACATGCACAGCAGCTATTGCTCGGCTGCTGGACTCCTGCTGGTCACCATGTTTGCACCGACCATCGATCTACCGGTACCCATGCATATGATACATATGCCGACCATGGCCGTGACAAGCCACGCACCTGCGCATGCAACATTTGAGTTCCCCTGCTTGTCGTAAAAAATCAATCCATGCACGTGTGAGATATGGTTCAGGTTGAGGCTCAGGTTGAGGCTCAGGGATTGGGGGTTTGGCACACCGCATCGCATCAGCTGGATGGCCAGCCACATACATGTATACACACATGCGTGAATGAATCTCCTGGCGCGTGCCTCACCAGCTTCCTGGGCTGACGCACCAGAGTGCGTGTCTGTGCCACACCCTCCATCCGTACCCCCTTCTTTGCTCAGCGTGTGCAGATGGGTGCATGGCTGCCACATGCATCTTGGGAGCACAGCAATGAACCTTGACCCTTCCTCCGCCGTCCTTGACTTGAGGCAGGACTGACACAGGACTGACACGGCAGCAGGTAGGGGCGGCCACCGTGAGGCTTGCTTGGCACGCCTGTTGATGCGTGGTGTGGTCCTGTTGGCGCCGTTGTTGGTGGGTTGGGTGCGACGGCGCGTGCGTTCGAGTTCGCTACAGTCTAGGCGGTCAGGAGACGAGATTCTCATCTCGAGACCCTGGTTCGAGTCCCGGTAGCGAAAAGGGTGCGCAGTTTTAACCACAGACCAGCAAAGCACCCGTCCGCGTGGGTGCCAACGCCTGAGCCGACCTGCAGCCGACCTGTAGCCCAGCTCTGTCCAGCAACGTGCAATCACGATCCTCGCACTCCACATGCGTGAAACTAAGAAGCACCAGGATGCGTGGAGCAACGTGCACAGGACGTATGCTGCTGACGGCGGTTGGTGTGTGGCGGTCGGTGTTGTGTGGTATCATCCGTCTTCAGGATGACTGATCCAGATGCAGCAGGTAGGCCATGTTGCTGATGATGAGGACCCACACACCCGCCAGCTCACAAGTTGGGACCACCTGACCCTGCCATGCGGCAGCCTCATCAATCAATCACGCACACCTGGCTACCTGGCCCAACAGCCAGGTAGCCATAGCTAGCTGTTGCTCGGCTGCTGGACTCCTGCTGGTCACCATGTTTGCACCGACCATCGATCTACCGGTACCCATGCATATGATACATATGCCGACCATGGCCGTGACAAGCCACGCACCTGCGCATGCAACATTTGAGTTCCCCTGCTTGTCGTAAAAAATCAATCCATGCACGTGTGAGATATGGTTCAGGTTGAGGCTCAGGTTGAGGCTCAGGGATTGGGGGTTTGGCACACCGCATCGCATCAGCTGGATGGCCAGCCACATACATGTATACACACATGCGTGAATGAATCTCCTGGCGCGTGCCTCACCAGCTTCCTGGGCTGACGCACCAGAGTGCGTGTCTGTGCCACACCCTCCATCCGTACCCCCTTCTTTGCTCAGCGTGTGCAGATGGGTGCATGGCTGCCACATGCATCTTGGGAGCACAGCAATGAACCTTGACCCTTCCTCCGCCGTCCTTGACTTGAGGCAGGACTGACACAGGACTGACACGGCAGCAGGTAGGGGCGGCCACCGTGAGGCTTGCTTGGCACGCCTGTTGATGCGTGGTGTGGTCCTGTTGGCGCCGTTGTTGGTGGGTTGGGTGCGACGGCGCGTGCGTTCGAGTTCGCTACAGTCTAGGCGGTCAGGAGACGAGATTCTCATCTCGAGACCCTGGTTCGAGTCCCGGTAGCGAAAAGGGGGCGCAGTTTTAACCACAGACCAGCAAAGCACCCGTCCGCGTGGGTGCCAACGCCTGAGCCGACCTGCAGCCGACCTGTAGCCCAGCTCTGTCCAGCAACGTGCAATCACGATCCTCGCACTCCACATGCGTGAAACTAAGAAGCACCAGGATGCGTGGAGCAACGTGCACAGGACGTATGCTGCTGACGGCGGTTGGTGTGTGGCGGTCGGTGTTGTGTGGTATCATCCGTCTTCAGGATGACTGATCCAGATGCAGCAGGTAGGCCATGTTGCTGATGATGAGGACCCACACACCCGCCAGCTCACAAGTTGGGACCACCTGACCCTGCCATGCGGCAGCCTCATCAATCAATCACGCACACCTGGCTACCTGGCCCAACAGCCAGGTAGCCATAGCTAGCTGTTGCTCGGCTGCTGGACTCCTGCTGGTCACCATGTTTGCACCGACCATCGATCTACCGGTACCCATGCATATGATACATATGCCGACCATGGCCGTGACAAGCCACGCACCTGCGCATGCAACATTTGAGTTCCCCTGCTTGTCGTAAAAAATCAATCCATGCACGTGTGAGATATGGTTCAGGTTGAGGCTCAGGTTGAGGCTCAGGGATTGGGGGTTTGGCACACCGCATCGCATCAGCTGGATGGCCAGCCACATACATGTATACACACATGCGTGAATGAATCTCCTGGCGCGTGCCTCACCAGCTTCCTGGGCTGACGCACCAGAGTGCGTGTCTGTGCCACACCCTCCATCCGTCCCCCCTTCTTTGCTCAGCGTGTGCAGATGGGTGCATGGCTGCCACATGCACAGCAGCTATTGCTCGGCTGCTGGACTCCTGCTGGTCACCATGTTTGCACCGACCATTGATCTACCGGTACCCATGCATATGATACATATGCCGACCATGGCCGTGACAAGCCACGCACCTGCGCATGCAACATTTGAGTTCCCCTGCTTGTCGTAAAAAATCAATCCATGCACGTGTGAGATATGGTTCAGGTTGAGGCTCAGGTTGAGGCTCAGGGATTGGGGGTTTGGCACACCGCATCGCATCAGCTGGATGGCCAGCCACATACATGTATACACACATGCGTGAATGAATCTCCTGGCGCGTGCCTCACCAGCTTCCTGGGCTGACGCACCAGAGTGCGTGTCTGTGCCACACCCTCCATCCGTCCCCCCTTCTTTGCTCAGCGTGTGCAGATGGGTGCATGGCTGCCACATGCACAGCAGCTATTGCTCGGCTGCTGGACTCCTGCTGGTCACCATGTTTGCACCGACCATTGATCTACCGGTACCCATGCATATGATACATATGCCGACCATGGCCGTGACAAGCCACGCACCTGCGCATGCAACATTTGAGTTCCCCTGCTTGTCGTAAAAAATCAATCCATGCACGTGTGAGATATGGTTCAGGTTGAGGCTCAGGTTGAGGCTCAGGGATTGGGGGTTTGGCACACCGCATCGCATCAGCTGGATGGCCAGCCACATACATGTATACACACATGCGTGAATGAATCTCCTGGCGCGTGCCTCACCAGCTTCCTGGGCTGACGCACCAGAGTGCGTGTCTGTGCCACACCCTCCATCCGTCCCCCCTTCTTTGCTCAGCGTGTGCAGATGGGTGCATGGCTGCCACATGCACAGCAGCTATTGCTCGGCTGCTGGACTCCTGCTGGTCACCATGTTTGCACCGACCATCGATCTACCGGTACCCATGCATATGATACATATGCCGACCATGGCCGTGACAAGCCACGCACCTGCGCATGCAACATTTGAGTTCCCCTGCTTGTCGTAAAAAATCAATCCATGCACGTGTGAGATATGGTTCAGGTTGAGGCTCAGGTTGAGGCTCAGGGATTGGGGGTTTGGCACACCGCATCGCATCAGCTGGATGGCCAGCCACATACATGTATACACACATGCGTGAATGAATCTCCTGGCGCGTGCCTCACCAGCTTCCTGGGCTGACGCACCAGAGTGCGTGTCTGTGCCACACCCTCCATCCGTCCCCCCTTCTTTGCTCAGCGTGTGCAGATGGGTGCATGGCTGCCACATGCACAGCAGCTATTGCTCGGCTGCTGGACTCCTGCTGGTCACCATGTTTGCACCGACCATTGATCTACCGGTACCCATGCATATGATACATATGCCGACCATGGCCGTGACAAGCCACGCACCTGCGCATGCAACATTTGAGTTCCCCTGCTTGTCGTAAAAAATCAATCCATGCACGTGTGAGATATGGTTCAGGTTGAGGCTCAGGTTGAGGCTCAGGGATTGGGGGTTTGGCACACCGCATCGCATCAGCTGGATGGCCAGCCACATACATGTATACACACATGCGTGAATGAATCTCCTGGCGCGTGCCTCACCAGCTTCCTGGGCTGACGCACCAGAGTGCGTGTCTGTGCCACACCCTCCATCCGTCCCCCCTTCTTTGCTCAGCGTGTGCAGATGGGTGCATGGCTGCCACATGCACAGCAGCTATTGCTCGGCTGCTGGACTCCTGCTGGTCACCATGTTTGCACCGACCATTGATCTACCGGTACCCATGCATATGATACATATGCCGACCATGGCCGTGACAAGCCACGCACCTGCGCATGCAACATTTGAGTTCCCCTGCTTGTCGTAAAAAATCAATCCATGCACGTGTGAGATATGGTTCAGGTTGAGGCTCAGGTTGAGGCTCAGGGATTGGGGGTTTGGCACACCGCATCGCATCAGCTGGATGGCCAGCCACATACATGTATACACACATGCGTGAATGAATCTCCTGGCGCGTGCCTCACCAGCTTCCTGGGCTGACGCACCAGAGTGCGTGTCTGTGCCACACCCTCCATCCGTCCCCCCTTCTTTGCTCAGCGTGTGCAGATGGGTGCATGGCTGCCACATGCACAGCAGCTATTGCTCGGCTGCTGGACTCCTGCTGGTCACCATGTTTGCACCGACCATTGATCTACCGGTACCCATGCATATGATACATATGCCGACCATGGCCGTGACAAGCCACGCACCTGCGCATGCAACATTTGAGTTCCCCTGCTTGTCGTAAAAAATCAATCCATGCACGTGTGAGATATGGTTCAGGTTGAGGCTCAGGTTGAGGCTCAGGGATTGGGGGTTTGGAACACCGCATCGCATCAGCTGGATGGCCAGCCACATACATGTATACACACATGCGTGAATGAATCTCCTGGCGCGTGCCTCACCAGCTTCCTGGGCTGACGCACCAGAGTGCGTGTCTGTGCCACACCCTCCATCCGTCCCCCCTTCTTTGCTCAGCGTGTGCAGATGGGTGCATGGCTGCCACATGCACAGCAGCTATTGCTCGGCTGCTGGACTCCTGCTGGTCACCATGTTTGCACCGACCATTGATCTACCGGTACCCATGCATATGATACATATGCCGACCATGGCCGTGACAAGCCACGCACCTGCGCATGCAACATTTGAGTTCCCCTGCTTGTCGTAAAAAATCAATCCATGCACGTGTGAGATATGGTTCAGGTTGAGGCTCAGGTTGAGGCTCAGGGATTGGGGGTTTGGCACACCGCATCGCATCAGCTGGATGGCCAGCCACATACATGTATACACACATGCGTGAATGAATCTCCTGGCGCGTGCCTCACCAGCTTCCTGGGCTGACGCACCAGAGTGCGTGTCTGTGCCACACCCTCCATCCGTCCCCCCTTCTTTGCTCAGCGTGTGCAGATGGGTGCATGGCTGCCACATGCACAGCAGCTATTGCTCGGCTGCTGGACTCCTGCTGGTCACCATGTTTGCACCGACCATCGATCTACCGGTACCCATGCATATGATACATATGCCGACCATGGCCGTGACAAGCCACGCACCTGCGCATGCAACATTTGAGTTCCCCTGCTTGTCGTAAAAAATCAATCCATGCACGTGTGAGATATGGTTCAGGTTGAGGCTCAGGTTGAGGCTCAGGGATTGGGGGTTTGGCACACCGCATCGCATCAGCTGGATGGCCAGCCACATACATGTATACACACATGCGTGAATGAATCTCCTGGCGCGTGCCTCACCAGCTTCCTGGGCTGACGCACCAGAGTGCGTGTCTGTGCCACACCCTCCATCCGTCCCCCCTTCTTTGCTCAGCGTGTGCAGATGGGTGCATGGCTGCCACATGCATCTTGGGAGCACAGCAATGAACCTTGACCCTTCCTCCGCCGTCCTTGACTTGAGGCAGGACTGACACAGGACTGACACGGCAGCAGGTAGGGGCGGCCACCGTGAGGCTTGCTTGGCACGCCTGTTGATGCGTGGTGTGGTCCTGTTGGCGCCGTTGTTGGTGGGTTGGGTGCGACGGCGCGTGCGTCTAGTTCGCTACAGTCTAGGCGGTCAGGATACGAGATTCTCACTCTCGAGACCCTGGTTCGAATCTTGGTAGCGAAAAGGGGGCGCAGTTTTAACCACAGACCAGCAAAGCACCCGTCCGCGTGGGTGCCAACGCCTGAGCCGACCTGCAGCCGACCTGTAGCCCAGCTCTGTCCAGCAACGTGCAATCACGATCCTCGCACTCCACATGCGTGAAACTAAGAAGCACCAGGATGCGTGGAGCAACGTGCACAGGACGTATGCTGCTGACGGCGGTTGGTGTGTGGCGGTCGGTGTTGTGTGGTATCATCCGTCTTCAGGATGACTGATCCAGATGCAGCAGGTAGGCCATGTTGCTGATGATGAGGACCCACACACCCGCCAGCTCACAAGTTGGGACCACCTGACCCTGCCATGCGGCAGCCTCATCAATCAATCACGCACACCTGGCTACCTGGCCCAACAGCCAGGTAGCCATAGCTAGCTGTTGCTCGGCTGCTGGACTCCTGCTGGTCACCATGTTTGCACCGACCATCGATCTACCGGTACCCATGCATATGATACATATGCCGACCATGGCCGTGACAAGCCACGCACCTGCGCATGCAACATTTGAGTTCCCCTGCTTGTCGTAAAAAATCAATCCATGCACGTGTGAGATATGGTTCAGGTTGAGGCTCAGGTTGAGGCTCAGGGATTGGGGGTTTGGCACACCGCATCGCATCAGCTGGATGGCCAGCCACATACATGTATACACACATGCGTGAATGAATCTCCTGGCGCGTGCCTCACCAGCTTCCTGGGCTGACGCACCAGAGTGCGTGTCTGTGCCACACCCTCCATCCGTCCCCCCTTCTTTGCTCAGCGTGTGCAGATGGGTGCATGGCTGCCACATGCACAGCAGCTATTGCTCGGCTGCTGGACTCCTGCTGGTCACCATGTTTGCACCGACCATCGATCTACCGGTACCCATGCATATGATACATATGCCGACCATGGCCGTGACAAGCCACGCACCTGCGCATGCAACATTTGAGTTCCCCTGCTTGTCGTAAAAAATCAATCCATGCACGTGTGAGATATGGTTCAGGTTGAGGCTCAGGTTGAGGCTCAGGGATTGGGGGTTTGGCACACCGCATCGCATCAGCTGGATGGCCAGCCACATACATGTATACACACATGCGTGAATGAATCTCCTGGCGCGTGCCTCACCAGCTTCCTGGGCTGACGCACCAGAGTGCGTGTCTGTGCCACACCCTCCATCCGTCCCCCCTTCTTTGCTCAGCGTGTGCAGATGGGTGCATGGCTGCCACATGCATCTTGGGAGCACAGCAATGAACCTTGACCCTTCCTCCGCCGTCCTTGACTTGAGGCAGGACTGACACAGGACTGACACGGCAGCAGGTAGGGGCGGCCACCGTGAGGCTTGCTTGGCACGCCTGTTGATGCGTGGTGTGGTCCTGTTGGCGCCGTTGTTGGTGGGTTGGGTGCGACGGCGCGTGCGTTCGAGTTTGCTACAGTCTAGGCGGTCAGGATACGAGATTCTCACTCTCGAGACCCTGGTTCGAGTCCCGGTAGCGAAAAGGGGGCGCAGTTTTAACCACAGACCAGCAAAGCACCCGTCCGCGTGGGTGCCAACGCCTGAGCCGACCTGCAGCCGACCTGTAGCCCAGCTCTGTCCAGCAACGTGCAATCACGATCCTCGCACTCCACATGCGTGAAACTAAGAAGCACCAGGATGCGTGGAGCAACGTGCACAGGACGTATGCTGCTGACGGCGGTTGGTGTGTGGCGGTCGGTGTTGTGTGGTATCATCCGTCTTCAGGATGACTGATCCAGATGCAGCAGGTAGGCCATGTTGCTGATGATGAGGACCCACACACCCGCCAGCTCACAAGTTGGGACCACCTGACCCTGCCATGCGGCAGCCTCATCAATCAATCACGCACACCTGGCTACCTGGCCCAACAGCCAGGTAGCCATAGCTAGCTGTTGCTCGGCTGCTGGACTCCTGCTGGTCACCATGTTTGCACCGACCATCGATCTACCGGTACCCATGCATATGATACATATGCCGACCATGGCCGTGACAAGCCACGCACCTGCGCATGCAACATTTGAGTTCCCCTGCTTGTCGTAAAAAATCAATCCATGCACGTGTGAGATATGGTTCAGGTTGAGGCTCAGGTTGAGGCTCAGGGATTGGGGGTTTGGCACACCGCATCGCATCAGCTGGATGGCCAGCCACATACATGTATACACACATGCGTGAATGAATCTCCTGGCGCGTGCCTCACCAGCTTCCTGGGCTGACGCACCAGAGTGCGTGTCTGTGCCACACCCTCCATCCGTACCCCCTTCTTTGCTCAGCGTGTGCAGATGGGTGCATGGCTGCCACATGCACAGCAGCTATTGCTCGGCTGCTGGACTCCTGCTGGTCACCATGTTTGCACCGACCATTGATCTACCGGTACCCATGCATATGATACATATGCCGACCATGGCCGTGACAAGCCACGCACCTGCGCATGCAACATTTGAGTTCCCCTGCTTGTCGTAAAAAATCAATCCATGCACGTGTGAGATATGGTTCAGGTTGAGGCTCAGGTTGAGGCTCAGGGATTGGGGGTTTGGCACACCGCATCGCATCAGCTGGATGGCCAGCCACATACATGTATACACACATGCGTGAATGAATCTCCTGGCGTGTGCCTCACCAGCTTCCTGGGCTGACGCACCAGAGTGCGTGTCTGTGCCACACCCTCCATCCGTCCCCCCTTCTTTGCTCAGCGTGTGCAGATGGGTGCATGGCTGCCACATGCACAGCAGCTATTGCTCGGCTGCTGGACTCCTGCTGGTCACCATGTTTGCACCGACCATTGATCTACCGGTACCCATGCATATGATACATATGCCGACCATGGCCGTGACAAGCCACGCACCTGCGCATGCAACATTTGAGTTCCCCTGCTTGTCGTAAAAAATCAATCCATGCACGTGTGAGATATGGTTCAGGTTGAGGCTCAGGTTGAGGCTCAGGGATTGGGGGTTTGGCACACCGCATCGCATCAGCTGGATGGCCAGCCACATACATGTATACACACATGCGTGAATGAATCTCCTGGCGCGTGCCTCACCAGCTTCCTGGGCTGACGCACCAGAGTGCGTGTCTGTGCCACACCCTCCATCCGTCCCCCCTTCTTTGCTCAGCGTGTGCAGATGGGTGCATGGCTGCCACATGCATCTTGGGAGCACAGCAATGAACCTTGACCCTTCCTCCGCCGTCCTTGACTTGAGGCAGGACTGACACAGGACTGACACGGCAGCAGGTAGGGGCGGCCACCGTGAGGCTTGCTTGGCACGCCTGTTGATGCGTGGTGTGGTCCTGGTGGCGCCGTTGTTGGGGGGTTGGGTGCGACGGCGCGTGCGTTCGAGTTCGCTATAGTCTAGGCGGTCAGGATACGAGATTCTCACTCTCGAAACCCGGATTCAAGTCCCGGTAGCGAAAAGGGGGCGCAGTTTTAACCACAGACCAGCAAAGCACCCGTTCGCGTGGGTGCCAACGCCTGAGCCGACCTGCAGCCGACCTGTAGCCCAGCTCTGTCCAGCAACGTGCAATCACGATCCTCGCACTCCACATGCGTGAAACTAAGAAGCACCAGGATGCGTGGAGCAACGTGCACAGGACGTATGCTGCTGACGGCGGTTGGTGTGTGGCGGTCGGTGTTGTGTGGTATCATCCGTCTTCAGGATGACTGATCCAGATGCAGCAGGTAGGCCATGTTGCTGATGATGAGGACCCACACACCCGCCAGCTCACAAGTTGGGACCACCTGACCCTGCCATGCGGCAGCCTCATCAATCAATCACGCACACCTGGCTACCTGGCCCAACAGCCAGGTAGCCATAGCTAGCTGTTGCTCGGCTGCTGGACTCCTGCTGGTCACCATGTTTGCACCGACCATCGATCTACCGGTACCCATGCATATGATACATATGCCGACCATGGCCGTGACAAGCCACGCACCTGCGCATGCAACATTTGAGTTCCCCTGCTTGTCGTAAAAAATCAATCCATGCACGTGTGAGATATGGTTCAGGTTGAGGCTCAGGTTGAGGCTCAGGGATTGGGGGTTTGGCACACCGCATCGCATCAGCTGGATGGCCAGCCACATACATGTATACACACATGCGTGAATGAATCTCCTGGCGCGTGCCTCACCAGCTTCCTGGGCTGACGCACCAGAGTGCGTGTCTGTGCCACACCCTCCATCCGTCCCCCCTTCTTTGCTCAGCGTGTGCAGATGGGTGCATGGCTGCCACATGCACAGCAGCTATTGCTCGGCTGCTGGACTCCTGCTGGTCACCATGTTTGCACCGACCATTGATCTACCGGTACCCATGCATATGATACATATGCCGACCATGGCCGTGACAAGCCACGCACCTGCGCATGCAACATTTGAGTTCCCCTGCTTGTCGTAAAAAATCAATCCATGCACGTGTGAGATATGGTTCAGGTTGAGGCTCAGGTTGAGGCTCAGGGATTGGGGGTTTGGCACACCGCATCGCATCAGCTGGATGGCCAGCCACATACATGTATACACACATGCGTGAATGAATCTCCTGGCGCGTGCCTCACCAGCTTCCTGGGCTGACGCACCAGAGTGCGTGTCTGTGCCACACCCTCCATCCGTCCCCCCTTCTTTGCTCAGCGTGTGCAGATGGGTGCATGGCTGCCACATGCACAGCAGCTATTGCTCGGCTGCTGGACTCCTGCTGGTCACCATGTTTGCACCGACCATCGATCTACCGGTACCCATGCATATGATACATATGCCGACCATGGCCGTGACAAGCCACGCACCTGCGCATGCAACATTTGAGTTCCCCTGCTTGTCGTAAAAAATCAATCCATGCACGTGTGAGATATGGTTCAGGTTGAGGCTCAGGTTGAGGCTCAGGGATTGGGGGTTTGGCACACCGCATCGCATCAGCTGGATGGCCAGCCACATACATGTATACACACATGCGTGAATGAATCTCCTGGCGCGTGCCTCACCAGCTTCCTGGGCTGACGCACCAGAGTGCGTGTCTGTGCCACACCCTCCATCCGTCCCCCCTTCTTTGCTCAGCGTGTGCAGATGGGTGGATGGCTGCCACATGCATCTTGGGAGCACAGCAATGAACCTTGACCCTTCCTCCGCCGTCCTTGACTTGAGGCAGGACTGACACAGGACTGACACGGCAGCAGGTAGGGGCGGCCACCGTGAGGCTTGCTTGGCACGCGTGTTGATGCGTGGTGTGGTCCTGGTGGCGCCGTTGTTGGCGGGTTGGGTGCGACTGCGCGTGCGTTCGAGTTCGCTATAGTCTAGGCGGTCAGGATACGAGATTCTCACTCTCGAGACCCGGGTTCGATTTCCGGTAGCGAAAAGGGGGCGCAGTTTTAACCACAGACCAGCAAAGCACCCGTCCGCGTGGGTGCCAACGCCTGAGCCGACCTGCAGCCGACCTGTAGCCCAGCTCTGTCCAGCAACGTGCAATCACGATCCTCGCACTCCACATGCGTGAAACTAAGAAGCACCAGGATGCGTGGAGCAACGTGCACAGGACGTATGCTGCTGACGGCGGTTGGTGTGTGGCGGTCGGTGTTGTGTGGTATCATCCGTCTTCAGGATGACTGATCCAGATGCAGCAGGTAGGCCATGTTGCTGATGATGAGGACCCACACACCCGCCAGCTCACAAGTTGGGACCACCTGACCCTGCCATGCGGCAGCCTCATCAATCAATCACTCACACCTGGCTACCTGGCCCAACAGCCAGGTAGCCATAGCTAGCTGTTGCTCGGCTGCTGGACTCCTGCTGGTCACCACGTTTGCACCGACCATCGATCTACCGGTACCCATGCATATGATACATATGCCGACCATGGCCGTGACAAGGCACGCACCTGCGCATGCAACATTTGAGTTCCCCTGCTTGTCGTAAAAAATCAATCCATGCACGTGTGAGATATGGTTCAGGTTGAGGCTCAGGTTGAGGCTCAGGGATTGGGGGTTTGGCACACCGCATCGCATCAGCTGGATGGCCAGCCACATACATGTATACACACATGCGTGAATGAATCTCCTGGCGCGTGCCTCACCAGCTTCCTGGGCTGACGCACCAGAGTGCGTGTCTGTGCCACACCCTCTATCCGTACCCCCTTCTTTGCTCAGCGTGTGCAGATGGGTGCATCGCTGCCACATGCATCTTGGGAGCACAGCAATGAACCTTGACCCTTCCTCCGCCGTCCTTGACTTGAGGCAGGACTGACACAGGACTGACACGGCAGCAGGTAGGGGCGGCCACCGTGAGGCTTGCTTGGCACGCCTGTTGATGCGTGGTGTGGTCCTGGTGGCGCCGTTGTTGGCGGGTTGGGTGCGACGGCGCGTGCGTTCGAGTTCCCTATAGTCTAGGCAGTCAGGATACGAGATTCTCACTCTCGAGACCCGGATTCAAGTCCCGGTAGCGAAAAGGGGGCGCAGTTTTAACCACAGACCAGCAAAGCACCCGTTCGCGTGGGTGCCAACGCCTGAGCCGACCTGCAGCCGACCTGTAGCCCAGCTCTGTCCAGCAACGTGCAATCACGATCCTCGCACTCCACATGCGTGAAACTAAGAAGCACCAGGATGCGTGGAGCAACGTGCACAGGACGTATGCTGCTGACGGCGGTTGGTGTGTGGCGGTCGGTGTTGTGTGGTATCATCCGTCTTTAGGATGACTGATCCAGATGCAGCAGGTAGGCCATGTTGCTGATGATGAGGACCCACACACCCGCCAGCTCACAAGTTGGGACCACCTGACCCTGCCATGCGGCAGCCTCATCAATCAATCACGCACACCTGGCTACCTGGCCCAACAGCCAGGTAGCCATAGCTAGCTGTTGCTCGGCTGCTGGACTCCTGCTGGTCACCATGTTTGCACCGACCATCGATCTACCGGTACCCATGCATATGATACATATGCCGACCATGGCCGTGACAAGCCACGCACCTGCGCATGCAACATTTGAGTTCCCCTGCTTGTCGTAAAAAATCAATCCATGCACGTGTGAGATATGGTTCAGGTTGAGGCTCAGGTTGAGGCTCAGGGATTGGGGGTTTGGCACACCGCATCGCATCAGCTGGATGGCCAGCCACATACATGTATACACACATGCGTGAATGAATCTCCTGGCGCGTGCCTCACCAGCTTCCTGGGCTGACGCACCAGAGTGCGTGTCTGTGCCACACCCTCCATCCGTCCCCCCTTCTTTGCTCAGCGTGTGCAGATGGGTGGATGGCTGCCACATGCATCTTGGGAGCACAGCAATGAACCTTGACCCTTCCTCCGCCGTCCTTGACTTGAGGCAGGACTGACACAGGACTGACACGGCAGCAGGTAGGGGCGGCCACCGTGAGGCTTGCTTGGCACGCCTGTTGATGCGTGGTGTGGTCCTGGTGGCGCCGTTGTTGGCGGGTTGGGTGCGACGGCGCGTGCGTTCGAGTTCGCTATAGTCTAGGCGGTCAGGATACGAGATTCTCACTCTCGAGACCCGGGTTCGAGTTCCGGTAGCGAAAAGGGGGCGCAGTTTTAACCACAGACCAGCAAAGCACCCGTTCGCGTGGGTGCCAACGCCTGAGCCGACCTGCAGCCGACCTGTAGCCCAGCTCTGTCCAGCAACGTGCAATCACGATCCTCGCACTCCACATGCGTGAAACTAAGAAGCACCAGGATGCGTGGAGCAACGTGCACAGGACGTATGCTGCTGACGGCGGTTGGTGTGTGGCGGTCGGTGTTGTGTGGTATCATCCGTCTTCAGGATGACTGATCCAGATGCAGCAGGTAGGCCATGTTGCTGATGATGAGGACCCACACACCCGCCAGCTCACAAGTTGGGACCACCTGACCCTGCCATGCGGCAGCCTCATCAATCAATCACTCACACCTGGCTACCTGGCCCAACAGCCAGGTAGCCATAGCTAGCTGTTGCTCGGCTGCTGGACTCCTGCTGGTCACCATGTTTGCACCGACCATCGATCTACCGGTACCCATGCATATGATACATATGCCGACCATGGCCGTGACAAGGCACGCACCTGCGCATGCAACATTTGAGTTCCCCTGCTTGTCGTAAAAAATCAATCCATGCACGTGTGAGATATGGTTCAGGTTGAGGCTCAGGTTGAGGCTCAGGGATTGGGGGTTTGGCACACCGCATCGCATCAGCTGGATGGCCAGCCACATACATGTATATACACAGCATCTGTTCAGGCACGACTGTTATGGCACGACTAATATGCCCCTGGCGTATTAGGTTCTACCCCGACCGAGAGCGGGCCAAGGACCCTAAAGTTAAGGGCAGGGTGCCCTCATGTCGATGGACGGTGACGACCCCAATTAAAGTGACCTGCGAGCTGACCAGTAGCGGAGTTGACGCCTTAGTTGATTCGGCAGATTCCGCTGGATGCTGGTGGTGGGTGCTGAACCTGGGAAAACCACTGATTTCGGAGAAGTCGGCATAGGAGACTTGATGAGGGTTCCCTGAAACACCGGGGAAGGTAGGGACTGCCAGGTTAGTGGCCACGGGTGATGTACCCCCCTATCCTACACACACACATGCGTGAATGAATCTCCTGGCGCGTGCCTCACCAGCTTCCTTGACTGACGCACCAGAGTGCGTGTCTGTGCCACACCCTCCATCCGTCCCCCCTTCTTTGCTCAGCGTGTGCAGATGGGTGCATGGCTGCCACATGCACAGCAGCTGTTGCTCGGCTGCTGGACTCCTGCTGGTCACCATGTTTGCACCGACCATCAATTTACCAGTACCCATGCATATGATACATATGCCGACCATGGCCGTAACAAGCCACGCACCTGCGCATGCAACATTTGAGTTCCCCTGCTTGTCGTAAAAAATCAATCCATGCACGTGTGAGATATGGTTCAGGTTGAGGCTCAGGTTGAAGCTCAGGGATTGGGGGTTTGGCACACCGCATCACATCAGCTGGATGGCCAGCCACATACATGTATACACACATGCGTGAATGAATCTCCTGGCGCGTGCCTCACCAGCTTCCTGGGCTGACGCACCAGAGTGCGTGTCTGTGCCACACCCTCCATCCGTCCCCCCTTCTTTGCTCAGCGTGTGCAGATGGGTGCATGGCTGCCACATGCATCTTGGGAGCACAGCAATGAACCTTGACCCTTCCTCCGCCGTCCTTGACTTGAGGCAGGACTGACACAGGACTGACACGGCAGCAGGTAGGGGCGGCCACCGTGAGGCTTGCTTGGCACGCCTGTTGATGCGTGGTGTGGTCCTGGTGGCGCCGTTGTTGGGGGGTTGGGTGCGACGGCGCGTGCGTTCGAGTTCGCTATAGTCTAGGCGGTCAGGATACGAGATTCTCACTCTCGAGACCCGGATTCAAGTCCCGGTAGCGAAAAGGGGGCGCAGTTTTAACCACAGACCAGCAAAGCACCCGTTCGCGTGGGTGCCAACGCCTGAGCCGACCTGCAGCCGACCTGTAGCCCAGCTCTGTCCAGCAACGTGCAATCACGATCCTCGCACTCCACATGCGTGAAACTAAGAAGCACCAGGATGCGTGGAGCAACGTGCACAGGACGTATGCTGCTGACGGCGGTTGGTGTGTGGCGGTCGGTGTTGTGTGGTATCATCCGTCTTCAGGATGACTGATCCAGATGCAGCAGGTAGGCCATGTTGCTGATGATGAGGACCCACACACCCGCCAGCTCACAAGTTGGGACCACCTGACCCTGCCATGCGGCAGCCTCATCAATCAATCACGCACACCTGGCTACCTGGCCCAACAGCCAGGTAGCCATAGCTAGCTGTTGCTCGGCTGCTGGACTCCTGCTGGTCACCATGTTTGCACCGACCATCGATCTACCGGTACCCATGCATATGATACATATGCCGACCATGGCCGTGACAAGCCACGCACCTGCGCATGCAACATTTGAGTTCCCCTGCTTGTCGTAAAAAATCAATCCATGCACGTGTGAGATATGGTTCAGGTTGAGGCTCAGGTTGAGGCTCAGGGATTGGGGGTTTGGCACACCGCATCGCATCAGCTGGATGGCCAGCCACATACATGTATACACACATGCGTGAATGAATCTCCTGGCGCGTGCCTCACCAGCTTCCTGGGCTGACGCACCAGAGTGCGTGTCTGTGCCACACCCTCCATCCGTACCCCCTTCTTTGCTCAGCGTGTGCAGATGGGTGCATGGCTGCCACATGCACAGCAGCTATTGCTCGGCTGCTGGACTCCTGCTGGTCACCATGTTTGCACCGACCATCGATCTACCGGTACCCATGCATATGATACATATGCCGACCATGGCCGTGACAAGCCACGCACCTGCGCATGCAACATTTGAGTTCCCCTGCTTGTCGTAAAAAATCAATCCATGCACGTGTGAGATATGGTTCAGGTTGAGGCTCAGGTTGAGGCTCAGGGATTGGGGGTTTGGCACACCGCATCGCATCAGCTGGATGGCCAGCCACATACATGTATACACACATGCGTGAATGAATCTCCTGGCGCGTGCCTCACCAGCTTCCTGGGCTGACGCACCAGAGTGCGTGTCTGTGCCACACCCTCCATCCGTCCCCCCTTCTTTGCTCAGCGTGTGCAGATGGGTGCATGGCTGCCACATGCATCTTGGGAGCACAGCAATGAACCTTGACCCTTCCTCCGCCGTCCTTGACTTGAGGCAGGACTGACACAGGACTGACACGGCAGCAGGTAGGGGCGGCCACCGTGAGGCTTGCTTGGCACGCCTGTTGATGCGTGGTGTGGTCCTGGTGGCGCCGTTGTTGGGGGGTTGGGTGCGACGGCGCGTGCGTTCGAGTTCGCTATAGTCTAGGCGGTCAGGATACGAGATTCTCACTCTCGAGACCCGGATTCAAGTCCCGGTAGCGAAAAGGGGGCGCAGTTTTAACCACAGACCAGCAAAGCACCCGTTCGCGTGGGTGCCAACGCCTGAGCCGACCTGCAGCCGACCTGTAGCCCAGCTCTGTCCAGCAACGTGCAATCACGATCCTCGCACTCCACATGCGTGAAACTAAGAAGCACCAGGATGCGTGGAGCAACGTGCACAGGACGTATGCTGCTGACGGCGGTTGGTGTGTGGCGGTCGGTGTTGTGTGGTATCATCCGTCTTCAGGATGACTGATCCAGATGCAGCAGGTAGGCCATGTTGCTGATGATGAGGACCCACACACCCGCCAGCTCACAAGTTGGGACCACCTGACCCTGCCATGCGGCAGCCTCATCAATCAATCACGCACACCTGGCTACCTGGCCCAACAGCCAGGTAGCCATAGCTAGCTGTTGCTCGGCTGCTGGACTCCTGCTGGTCACCATGTTTGCACCGACCATCGATCTACCGGTACCCATGCATATGATACATATGCCGACCATGGCCGTGACAAGCCACGCACCTGCGCATGCAACATTTGAGTTCCCCTGCTTGTCGTAAAAAATCAATCCATGCACGTGTGAGATATGGTTCAGGTTGAGGCTCAGGTTGAGGCTCAGGGATTGGGGGTTTGGCACACCGCATCGCATCAGCTGGATGGCCAGCCACATACATGTATACACACATGCGTGAATGAATCTCCTGGCGCGTGCCTCACCAGCTTCCTGGGCTGACGCACCAGAGTGCGTGTCTGTGCCACACCCTCCATCCGTCCCCCCTTCTTTGCTCAGCGTGTGCAGATGGGTGCATGGCTGCCACATGCACAGCAGCTATTGCTCGGCTGCTGGACTCCTGCTGGTCACCATGTTTGCACCGACCATCGATCTACCGGTACCCATGCATATGATACATATGCCGACCATGGCCGTGACAAGCCACGCACCTGCGCATGCAACATTTGAGTTCCCCTGCTTGTCGTAAAAAATCAATCCATGCACGTGTGAGATATGGTTCAGGTTGAGGCTCAGGTTGAGGCTCAGGGATTGGGGGTTTGGCACACCGCATCGCATCAGCTGGATGGCCAGCCACATACATGTATACACACATGCGTGAATGAATCTCCTGGCGCGTGCCTCACCAGCTTCCTGGGCTGACGCACCAGAGTGCGTGTCTGTGCCACACCCTCCATCCGTCCCCCCTTCTTTGCTCAGCGTGTGCAGATGGGTGCATGGCTGCCACATGCACAGCAGCTATTGCTCGGCTGCTGGACTCCTGCTGGTCACCATGTTTGCACCGACCATCGATCTACCGGTACCCATGCATATGATACATATGCCGACCATGGCCGTGACAAGCCACGCACCTGCGCATGCAACATTTGAGTTCCCCTGCTTGTCGTAAAAAATCAATCCATGCACGTGTGAGATATGGTTCAGGTTGAGGCTCAGGTTGAGGCTCAGGGATTGGGGGTTTGGCACACCGCATCGCATCAGCTGGATGGCCAGCCACATACATGTATACACACATGCGTGAATGAATCTCCTGGCGCGTGCCTCACCAGCTTCCTGGGCTGACGCACCAGAGTGCGTGTCTGTGCCACACCCTCCATCCGTCCCCCCTTCTTTGCTCAGCGTGTGCAGATGGGTGCATGGCTGCCACATGCACAGCAGCTATTGCTCGGCTGCTGGACTCCTGCTGGTCACCATGTTTGCACCGACCATCGATCTACCGGTACCCATGCATATGATACATATGCCGACCATGGCCGTGACAAGCCACGCACCTGCGCATGCAACATTTGAGTTCCCCTGCTTGTCGTAAAAAATCAATCCATGCACGTGTGAGATATGGTTCAGGTTGAGGCTCAGGTTGAGGCTCAGGGATTGGGGGTTTGGCACACCGCATCGCATCAGCTGGATGGCCAGCCACATACATGTATACACACATGCGTGAATGAATCTCCTGGCGCGTGCCTCACCAGCTTCCTGGGCTGACGCACCAGAGTGCGTGTCTGTGCCACACCCTCCATCCGTCCCCCCTTCTTTGCTCAGCGTGTGCAGATGGGTGCATGGCTGCCACATGCATCTTGGGAGCACAGCAATGAACCTTGACCCTTCCTCCGCCGTCCTTGACTTGAGGCAGGACTGACACAGGACTGACACGGCAGCAGGTAGGGGCGGCCACCGTGAGGCTTGCTTGGCACGCCTGTTGATGCGTGGTGTGGTCCTGGTGGCGCCGTTGTTGGGGGGTTGGGTGCGACGGCGCGTGCGTTCGAGTTCGCTATAGTCTAGGCGGTCAGGATACGAGATTCTCACTCTCGAAACCCGGATTCAAGTCCCGGTAGCGAAAAGGGGGCGCAGTTTTAACCACAGACCAGCAAAGCACCCGTTCGCGTGGGTGCCAACGCCTGAGCCGACCTGCAGCCGACCTGTAGCCCAGCTCTGTCCAGCAACGTGCAATCACGATCCTCGCACTCCACATGCGTGAAACTAAGAAGCACCAGGATGCGTGGAGCAACGTGCACAGGACGTATGCTGCTGACGGCGGTTGGTGTGTGGCGGTCGGTGTTGTGTGGTATCATCCGTCTTCAGGATGACTGATCCAGATGCAGCAGGTAGGCCATGTTGCTGATGATGAGGACCCACACACCCGCCAGCTCACAAGTTGGGACCACCTGACCCTGCCATGCGGCAGCCTCATCAATCAATCACGCACACCTGGCTACCTGGCCCAACAGCCAGGTAGCCATAGCTAGCTGTTGCTCGGCTGCTGGACTCCTGCTGGTCACCATGTTTGCACCGACCATCGATCTACCGGTACCCATGCATATGATACATATGCCGACCATGGCCGTGACAAGCCACGCACCTGCGCATGCAACATTTGAGTTCCCCTGCTTGTCGTAAAAAATCAATCCATGCACGTGTGAGATATGGTTCAGGTTGAGGCTCAGGTTGAGGCTCAGGGATTGGGGGTTTGGCACACCGCATCGCATCAGCTGGATGGCCAGCCACATACATGTATACACACATGCGTGAATGAATCTCCTGGCGCGTGCCTCACCAGCTTCCTGGGCTGACGCACCAGAGTGCGTGTCTGTGCCACACCCTCCATCCGTCCCCCCTTCTTTGCTCAGCGTGTGCAGATGGGTGCATGGCTGCCACATGCACAGCAGCTATTGCTCGGCTGCTGGACTCCTGCTGGTCACCATGTTTGCACCGACCATCGATCTACCGGTACCCATGCATATGATACATATGCCGACCATGGCCGTGACAAGCCACGCACCTGCGCATGCAACATTTGAGTTCCCCTGCTTGTCGTAAAAAATCAATCCATGCACGTGTGAGATATGGTTCAGGTTGAGGCTCAGGTTGAGGCTCAGGGATTGGGGGTTTGGCACACCGCATCGCATCAGCTGGATGGCCAGCCACATACATGTATACACACATGCGTGAATGAATCTCCTGGCGCGTGCCTCACCAGCTTCCTGGGCTGACGCACCAGAGTGCGTGTCTGTGCCACACCCTCCATCCGTCCCCCCTTCTTTGCTCAGCGTGTGCAGATGGGTGCATGGCTGCCACATGCACAGCAGCTATTGCTCGGCTGCTGGACTCCTGCTGGTCACCATGTTTGCACCGACCATCGATCTACCGGTACCCATGCATATGATACATATGCCGACCATGGCCGTGACAAGCCACGCACCTGCGCATGCAACATTTGAGTTCCCCTGCTTGTCGTAAAAAATCAATCCATGCACGTGTGAGATATGGTTCAGGTTGAGGCTCAGGTTGAGGCTCAGGGATTGGGGGTTTGGCACACCGCATCGCATCAGCTGGATGGCCAGCCACATACATGTATACACACATGCGTGAATGAATCTCCTGGCGCGTGCCTCACCAGCTTCCTGGGCTGACGCACCAGAGTGCGTGTCTGTGCCACACCCTCCATCCGTCCCCCCTTCTTTGCTCAGCGTGTGCAGATGGGTGCATGGCTGCCACATGCACAGCAGCTATTGCTCGGCTGCTGGACTCCTGCTGGTCACCATGTTTGCACCGACCATCGATCTACCGGTACCCATGCATATGATACATATGCCGACCATGGCCGTGACAAGCCACGCACCTGCGCATGCAACATTTGAGTTCCCCTGCTTGTCGTAAAAAATCAATCCATGCACGTGTGAGATATGGTTCAGGTTGAGGCTCAGGTTGAGGCTCAGGGATTGGGGGTTTGGCACACCGCATCGCATCAGCTGGATGGCCAGCCACATACATGTATACACACATGCGTGAATGAATCTCCTGGCGCGTGCCTCACCAGCTTCCTGGGCTGACGCACCAGAGTGCGTGTCTGTGCCACACCCTCCATCCGTCCCCCCTTCTTTGCTCAGCGTGTGCAGATGGGTGCATGGCTGCCACATGCACAGCAGCTATTGCTCGGCTGCTGGACTCCTGCTGGTCACCATGTTTGCACCGACCATCGATCTACCGGTACCCATGCATATGATACATATGCCGACCATGGCCGTGACAAGCCACGCACCTGCGCATGCAACATTTGAGTTCCCCTGCTTGTCGTAAAAAATCAATCCATGCACGTGTGAGATATGGTTCAGGTTGAGGCTCAGGTTGAGGCTCAGGGATTGGGGGTTTGGCACACCGCATCGCATCAGCTGGATGGCCAGCCACATACATGTATACACACATGCGTGAATGAATCTCCTGGCGCGTGCCTCACCAGCTTCCTGGGCTGACGCACCAGAGTGCGTGTCTGTGCCACACCCTCCATCCGTCCCCCCTTCTTTGCTCAGCGTGTGCAGATGGGTGCATGGCTGCCACATGCACAGCAGCTATTGCTCGGCTGCTGGACTCCTGCTGGTCACCATGTTTGCACCGACCATCGATCTACCGGTACCCATGCATATGATACATATGCCGACCATGGCCGTGACAAGCCACGCACCTGCGCATGCAACATTTGAGTTCCCCTGCTTGTCGTAAAAAATCAATCCATGCACGTGTGAGATATGGTTCAGGTTGAGGCTCAGGTTGAGGCTCAGGGATTGGGGGTTTGGCACACCGCATCGCATCAGCTGGATGGCCAGCCACATACATGTATACACACATGCGTGAATGAATCTCCTGGCGCGTGCCTCACCAGCTTCCTGGGCTGACGCACCAGAGTGCGTGTCTGTGCCACACCCTCCATCCGTCCCCCCTTCTTTGCTCAGCGTGTGCAGATGGGTGCATGGCTGCCACATGCACAGCAGCTATTGCTCGGCTGCTGGACTCCTGCTGGTCACCATGTTTGCACCGACCATCGATCTACCGGTACCCATGCATATGATACATATGCCGACCATGGCCGTGACAAGCCACGCACCTGCGCATGCAACATTTGAGTTCCCCTGCTTGTCGTAAAAAATCAATCCATGCACGTGTGAGATATGGTTCAGGTTGAGGCTCAGGTTGAGGCTCAGGGATTGGGGGTTTGGCACACCGCATCGCATCAGCTGGATGGCCAGCCACATACATGTATACACACATGCGTGAATGAATCTCCTGGCGCGTGCCTCACCAGCTTCCTGGGCTGACGCACCAGAGTGCGTGTCTGTGCCACACCCTCCATCCGTCCCCCCTTCTTTGCTCAGCGTGTGCAGATGGGTGCATGGCTGCCACATGCACAGCAGCTATTGCTCGGCTGCTGGACTCCTGCTGGTCACCATGTTTGCACCGACCATCGATCTACCGGTACCCATGCATATGATACATATGCCGACCATGGCCGTGACAAGCCACGCACCTGCGCATGCAACATTTGAGTTCCCCTGCTTGTCGTAAAAAATCAATCCATGCACGTGTGAGATATGGTTCAGGTTGAGGCTCAGGTTGAGGCTCAGGGATTGGGGGTTTGGCACACCGCATCGCATCAGCTGGATGGCCAGCCACATACATGTATACACACATGCGTGAATGAATCTCCTGGCGCGTGCCTCACCAGCTTCCTGGGCTGACGCACCAGAGTGCGTGTCTGTGCCACACCCTCCATCCGTCCCCCCTTCTTTGCTCAGCGTGTGCAGATGGGTGCATGGCTGCCACATGCACAGCAGCTATTGCTCGGCTGCTGGACTCCTGCTGGTCACCATGTTTGCACCGACCATCGATCTACCGGTACCCATGCATATGATACATATGCCGACCATGGCCGTGACAAGCCACGCACCTGCGCATGCAACATTTGAGTTCCCCTGCTTGTCGTAAAAAATCAATCCATGCACGTGTGAGATATGGTTCAGGTTGAGGCTCAGGTTGAGGCTCAGGGATTGGGGGTTTGGCACACCGCATCGCATCAGCTGGATGGCCAGCCACATACATGTATACACACATGCGTGAATGAATCTCCTGGCGCGTGCCTCACCAGCTTCCTGGGCTGACGCACCAGAGTGCGTGTCTGTGCCACACCCTCCATCCGTCCCCCCTTCTTTGCTCAGCGTGTGCAGATGGGTGCATGGCTGCCACATGCACAGCAGCTATTGCTCGGCTGCTGGACTCCTGCTGGTCACCATGTTTGCACCGACCATCGATCTACCGGTACCCATGCATATGATACATATGCCGACCATGGCCGTGACAAGCCACGCACCTGCGCATGCAACATTTGAGTTCCCCTGCTTGTCGTAAAAAATCAATCCATGCACGTGTGAGATATGGTTCAGGTTGAGGCTCAGGTTGAGGCTCAGGGATTGGGGGTTTGGCACACCGCATCGCATCAGCTGGATGGCCAGCCACATACATGTATACACACATGCGTGAATGAATCTCCTGGCGCGTGCCTCACCAGCTTCCTGGGCTGACGCACCAGAGTGCGTGTCTGTGCCACACCCTCCATCCGTCCCCCCTTCTTTGCTCAGCGTGTGCAGATGGGTGCATGGCTGCCACATGCACAGCAGCTATTGCTCGGCTGCTGGACTCCTGCTGGTCACCATGTTTGCACCGACCATCGATCTACCGGTACCCATGCATATGATACATATGCCGACCATGGCCGTGACAAGCCACGCACCTGCGCATGCAACATTTGAGTTCCCCTGCTTGTCGTAAAAAATCAATCCATGCACGTGTGAGATATGGTTCAGGTTGAGGCTCAGGTTGAGGCTCAGGGATTGGGGGTTTGGCACACCGCATCGCATCAGCTGGATGGCCAGCCACATACATGTATACACACATGCGTGAATGAATCTCCTGGCGCGTGCCTCACCAGCTTCCTGGGCTGACGCACCAGAGTGCGTGTCTGTGCCACACCCTCCATCCGTCCCCCCTTCTTTGCTCAGCGTGTGCAGATGGGTGCATGGCTGCCACATGCACAGCAGCTATTGCTCGGCTGCTGGACTCCTGCTGGTCACCATGTTTGCACCGACCATCGATCTACCGGTACCCATGCATATGATACATATGCCGACCATGGCCGTGACAAGCCACGCACCTGCGCATGCAACATTTGAGTTCCCCTGCTTGTCGTAAAAAATCAATCCATGCACGTGTGAGATATGGTTCAGGTTGAGGCTCAGGTTGAGGCTCAGGGATTGGGGGTTTGGCACACCGCATCGCATCAGCTGGATGGCCAGCCACATACATGTATACACACATGCGTGAATGAATCTCCTGGCGCGTGCCTCACCAGCTTCCTGGGCTGACGCACCAGAGTGCGTGTCTGTGCCACACCCTCCATCCGTCCCCCCTTCTTTGCTCAGCGTGTGCAGATGGGTGCATGGCTGCCACATGCACAGCAGCTATTGCTCGGCTGCTGGACTCCTGCTGGTCACCATGTTTGCACCGACCATCGATCTACCGGTACCCATGCATATGATACATATGCCGACCATGGCCGTGACAAGCCACGCACCTGCGCATGCAACATTTGAGTTCCCCTGCTTGTCGTAAAAAATCAATCCATGCACGTGTGAGATATGGTTCAGGTTGAGGCTCAGGTTGAGGCTCAGGGATTGGGGGTTTGGCACACCGCATCGCATCAGCTGGATGGCCAGCCACATACATGTATACACACATGCGTGAATGAATCTCCTGGCGCGTGCCTCACCAGCTTCCTGGGCTGACGCACCAGAGTGCGTGTCTGTGCCACACCCTCCATCCGTCCCCCCTTCTTTGCTCAGCGTGTGCAGATGGGTGCATGGCTGCCACATGCACAGCAGCTATTGCTCGGCTGCTGGACTCCTGCTGGTCACCATGTTTGCACCGACCATCGATCTACCGGTACCCATGCATATGATACATATGCCGACCATGGCCGTGACAAGCCACGCACCTGCGCATGCAACATTTGAGTTCCCCTGCTTGTCGTAAAAAATCAATCCATGCACGTGTGAGATATGGTTCAGGTTGAGGCTCAGGTTGAGGCTCAGGGATTGGGGGTTTGGCACACCGCATCGCATCAGCTGGATGGCCAGCCACATACATGTATACACACATGCGTGAATGAATCTCCTGGCGCGTGCCTCACCAGCTTCCTGGGCTGACGCACCAGAGTGCGTGTCTGTGCCACACCCTCCATCCGTCCCCCCTTCTTTGCTCAGCGTGTGCAGATGGGTGCATGGCTGCCACATGCACAGCAGCTATTGCTCGGCTGCTGGACTCCTGCTGGTCACCATGTTTGCACCGACCATCGATCTACCGGTACCCATGCATATGATACATATGCCGACCATGGCCGTGACAAGCCACGCACCTGCGCATGCAACATTTGAGTTCCCCTGCTTGTCGTAAAAAATCAATCCATGCACGTGTGAGATATGGTTCAGGTTGAGGCTCAGGTTGAGGCTCAGGGATTGGGGGTTTGGCACACCGCATCGCATCAGCTGGATGGCCAGCCACATACATGTATACACACATGCGTGAATGAATCTCCTGGCGCGTGCCTCACCAGCTTCCTGGGCTGACGCACCAGAGTGCGTGTCTGTGCCACACCCTCCATCCGTCCCCCCTTCTTTGCTCAGCGTGTGCAGATGGGTGCATGGCTGCCACATGCACAGCAGCTATTGCTCGGCTGCTGGACTCCTGCTGGTCACCATGTTTGCACCGACCATCGATCTACCGGTACCCATGCATATGATACATATGCCGACCATGGCCGTGACAAGCCACGCACCTGCGCATGCAACATTTGAGTTCCCCTGCTTGTCGTAAAAAATCAATCCATGCACGTGTGAGATATGGTTCAGGTTGAGGCTCAGGTTGAGGCTCAGGGATTGGGGGTTTGGCACACCGCATCGCATCAGCTGGATGGCCAGCCACATACATGTATACACACATGCGTGAATGAATCTCCTGGCGCGTGCCTCACCAGCTTCCTGGGCTGACGCACCAGAGTGCGTGTCTGTGCCACACCCTCCATCCGTCCCCCCTTCTTTGCTCAGCGTGTGCAGATGGGTGCATGGCTGCCACATGCACAGCAGCTATTGCTCGGCTGCTGGACTCCTGCTGGTCACCATGTTTGCACCGACCATCGATCTACCGGTACCCATGCATATGATACATATGCCGACCATGGCCGTGACAAGCCACGCACCTGCGCATGCAACATTTGAGTTCCCCTGCTTGTCGTAAAAAATCAATCCATGCACGTGTGAGATATGGTTCAGGTTGAGGCTCAGGTTGAGGCTCAGGGATTGGGGGTTTGGCACACCGCATCGCATCAGCTGGATGGCCAGCCACATACATGTATACACACATGCGTGAATGAATCTCCTGGCGCGTGCCTCACCAGCTTCCTGGGCTGACGCACCAGAGTGCGTGTCTGTGCCACACCCTCCATCCGTCCCCCCTTCTTTGCTCAGCGTGTGCAGATGGGTGCATGGCTGCCACATGCATCTTGGGAGCACAGCAATGAACCTTGACCCTTCCTCCGCCGTCCTTGACTTGAGGCAGGACTGACACAGGACTGACACGGCAGCAGGTAGGGGCGGCCACCGTGAGGCTTGCTTGGCACGCCTGTTGATGCGTGGTGTGGTCCTGGTGGCGCCGTTGTTGGGGGGTTGGGTGCGACGGCGCGTGCGTTCGAGTTCGCTATAGTCTAGGCGGTCAGGATACGAGATTCTCACTCTCGAGACCCGGGTTCGAGTCCCGGTAGCGAAAAGGGGGCGCAGTTTAAACCACAGACCAGCAAAGCACCCGTTCGCGTGGGTGCCAACGCCTGAGCCGACCTGCAGCCGACCTGTAGCCCAGCTCTGTCCAGCAACGTGCAATCACGATCCTCGCACTCCACATGCGTGAAACTAAGAAGCACCAGGATGCGTGGAGCAACGTGCACAGGACGTATGCTGCTGACGGCGGTTGGTGTGTGGCGGTCGGTGTTGTGTGGTATCATCCGTCTTCAGGATGACTGATCCAGATGCAGCAGGTAGGCCATGTTGCTGATGATGAGGACCCACACACCCGCCAGCTCACAAGTTGGGACCACCTGACCCTGCCATGCGGCAGCCTCATCAATCAATCACGCACACCTGGCTACCTGGCCCAACAGCCAGGTAGCCATAGCTAGCTGTTGCTCGGCTGCTGGACTCCTGCTGGTCACCATGTTTGCACCGACCATCGATCTACCGGTACCCATGCATATGATACATATGCCGACCATGGCCGTGACAAGCCACGCACCTGCGCATGCAACATTTGAGTTCCCCTGCTTGTCGTAAAAAATCAATCCATGCACGTGTGAGATATGGTTCAGGTTGAGGCTCAGGTTGAGGCTCAGGGATTGGGGGTTTGGCACACCGCATCGCATCAGCTGGATGGCCAGCCACATACATGTATACACACATGCGTGAATGAATCTCCTGGCGCGTGCCTCACCAGCTTCCTGGGCTGACGCACCAGAGTGCGTGTCTGTGCCACACCCTCCATCCGTACCCCCTTCTTTGCTCAGCGTGTGCAGATGGGTGCATGGCTGCCACATGCACAGCAGCTATTGCTCGGCTGCTGGACTCCTGCTGGTCACCATGTTTGCACCGACCATCGATCTACCGGTACCCATGCATATGATACATATGCCGACCATGGCCGTGACAAGCCACGCACCTGTGCATGCAACATTTGAGTTCCCCTGCTTGTCGTAAAAAATCAATCCATGCACGTGTGAGATATGGTTCAGGTTGAGGCTCAGGTTGAGGCTCAGGGATTGGGGGTTTGGCACACCGCATCGCATCAGCTGGATGGCCAGCCACATACATGTATACACACATGCGTGAATGAATCTCCTGGCGCGTGCCTCACCAGCTTCCTGGGCTGACGCACCAGAGTGCGTGTCTGTGCCACACCCTCCATCCGTACCCCCTTCTTTGCTCAGCGTGTGCAGATGGGTGCATGGCTGCCACATGCACAGCAGCTATTGCTCGGCTGCTGGACTCCTGCTGGTCACCATGTTTGCACCGACCATCGATCTACCGGTACCCATGCATATGATACATATGCCGACCATGGCCGTGACAAGCCACGCACCTGTGCATGCAACATTTGAGTTCCCCTGCTTGTCGTAAAAAATCAATCCATGCACGTGTGAGATATGGTTCAGGTTGAGGCTCAGGTTGAGGCTCAGGGATTGGGGGTTTGGCACACCGCATCGCATCAGCTGGATGGCCAGCCACATACATGTATACACACATGCGTGAATGAATCTCCTGGCGCGTGCCTCACCAGCTTCCTGGGCTGACGCACCAGAGTGCGTGTCTGTGCCACACCCTCCATCCGTACCCCCTTCTTTGCTCAGCGTGTGCAGATGGGTGCATGGCTGCCACATGCACAGCAGCTATTGCTCGGCTGCTGGACTCCTGCTGGTCACCATGTTTGCACCGACCATCGATCTACCGGTACCCATGCATATGATACATATGCCGACCATGGCCGTGACAAGCCACGCACCTGCGCATGCAACATTTGAGTTCCCCTGCTTGTCGTAAAAAATCAATCCATGCACGTGTGAGATATGGTTCAGGTTGAGGCTCAGGTTGAGGCTCAGGGATTGGGGGTTTGGCACACCGCATCGCATCAGCTGGATGGCCAGCCACATACATGTATACACACATGCGTGAATGAATCTCCTGGCGCGTGCCTCACCAGCTTCCTGGGCTGACGCACCAGAGTGCGTGTCTGTGCCACACCCTCCATCCGTCCCCCCTTCTTTGCTCAGCGTGTGCAGATGGGTGCATGGCTGCCACATGCACAGCAGCTATTGCTCGGCTGCTGGACTCCTGCTGGTCACCATGTTTGCACCGACCATCGATCTACCGGTACCCATGCATATGATACATATGCCGACCATGGCCGTGACAAGCCACGCACCTGCGCATGCAACATTTGAGTTCCCCTGCTTGTCGTAAAAAATCAATCCATGCACGTGTGAGATATGGTTCAGGTTGAGGCTCAGGTTGAGGCTCAGGGATTGGGGGTTTGGCACACCGCATCGCATCAGCTGGATGGCCAGCCACATACATGTATACACACATGCGTGAATGAATCTCCTGGCGCGTGCCTCACCAGCTTCCTGGGCTGACGCACCAGAGTGCGTGTCTGTGCCACACCCTCCATCCGTCCCCCCTTCTTTGCTCAGCGTGTGCAGATGGGTGCATGGCTGCCACATGCACAGCAGCTATTGCTCGGCTGCTGGACTCCTGCTGGTCACCATGTTTGCACCGACCATCGATCTACCGGTACCCATGCATATGATACATATGCCGACCATGGCCGTGACAAGCCACGCACCTGCGCATGCAACATTTGAGTTCCCCTGCTTGTCGTAAAAAATCAATCCATGCACGTGTGAGATATGGTTCAGGTTGAGGCTCAGGTTGAGGCTCAGGGATTGGGGGTTTGGCACACCGCATCGCATCAGCTGGATGGCCAGCCACATACATGTATACACACATGCGTGAATGAATCTCCTGGCGCGTGCCTCACCAGCTTCCTGGGCTGACGCACCAGAGTGCGTGTCTGTGCCACACCCTCCATCCGTCCCCCCTTCTTTGCTCAGCGTGTGCAGATGGGTGCATGGCTGCCACATGCACAGCAGCTATTGCTCGGCTGCTGGACTCCTGCTGGTCACCATGTTTGCACCGACCATCGATCTACCGGTACCCATGCATATGATACATATGCCGACCATGGCCGTGACAAGCCACGCACCTGCGCATGCAACATTTGAGTTCCCCTGCTTGTCGTAAAAAATCAATCCATGCACGTGTGAGATATGGTTCAGGTTGAGGCTCAGGTTGAGGCTCAGGGATTGGGGGTTTGGCACACCGCATCGCATCAGCTGGATGGCCAGCCACATACATGTATACACACATGCGTGAATGAATCTCCTGGCGCGTGCCTCACCAGCTTCCTGGGCTGACGCACCAGAGTGCGTGTCTGTGCCACACCCTCCATCCGTACCCCCTTCTTTGCTCAGCGTGTGCAGATGGGTGCATGGCTGCCACATGCACAGCAGCTATTGCTCGGCTGCTGGACTCCTGCTGGTCACCATGTTTGCACCGACCATCGATCTACCGGTACCCATGCATATGATACATATGCCGACCATGGCCGTGACAAGCCACGCACCTGCGCATGCAACATTTGAGTTCCCCTGCTTGTCGTAAAAAATCAATCCATGCACGTGTGAGATATGGTTCAGGTTGAGGCTCAGGTTGAGGCTCAGGGATTGGGGGTTTGGCACACCGCATCGCATCAGCTGGATGGCCAGCCACATACATGTATACACACATGCGTGAATGAATCTCCTGGCGCGTGCCTCACCAGCTTCCTGGGCTGACGCACCAGAGTGCGTGTCTGTGCCACACCCTCCATCCGTACCCCCTTCTTTGCTCAGCGTGTGCAGATGGGTGCATGGCTGCCACATGCATCTTGGGAGCACAGCAATGAACCTTGACCCTTCCTCCGCCGTACTTGACTTGAGGCAGGACTGACACAGGACTGACACGGCAGCAGGTAGGGGCGGCCACCGTGAGGCTTGCTTGGCACGCCTGTTGATGCGTGGTGTGGTCCTGGTGGCGCCGTTGTTGGGGGGTTGGGTGCGACGGCGCGTGCGTTCGAGTTCGCTATAGTCTAGGCGGTCAGGATACGAGATTCTCACTCTCGAGACCCGGGTTCGAGTCCCGGTAGCGAAAAGAGGGCGCAGTTTTAACCACAGACCAGCAAAGCACCCGTTCGCGTGGGTGCCAACGCCTGAGCCGACCTGCAGCCGACCTGTAGCCCAGCTCTGTCCAGCAACGTGCAATCACGATCCTCGCACTCCACATGCGTGAAACTAAGAAGCACCAGGATGCGTGGAGCAACGTGCACAGGACGTATGCTGCTGACGGCGGTTGGTGTGTGGCGGTCGGTGTTGTGTGGTATCATCCGTCTTCAGGATGACTGATCCAGATGCAGCAGGTAGGCCATGTTGCTGATGATGAGGACCCACACACCCGCCAGCTCACAAGTTGGGACCACCTGACCCTGCCATGCGGCAGCCTCATCAATCAATCACGCACACCTGGCTACCTGGCCCAACAGCCAGGTAGCCATAGCTAGCTGTTGCTCGGCTGCTGGACTCCTGCTGGTCACCATGTTTGCACCGACCATCGATCTACCGGTACCCATGCATATGATACATATGCCGACCATGGCCGTGACAAGCCACGCACCTGCGCATGCAACATTTGAGTTCCCCTGCTTGTCGTAAAAAATCAATCCATGCACGTGTGAGATATGGTTCAGGTTGAGGCTCAGGTTGAGGCTCAGGGATTGGGGGTTTGGCACACCGCATCGCATCAGCTGGATGGCCAGCCACATACATGTATACACACATGCGTGAATGAATCTCCTGGCGCGTGCCTCACCAGCTTCCTGGGCTGACGCACCAGAGTGCGTGTCTGTGCCACACCCTCCATCCGTCCCCCCTTCTTTGCTCAGCGTGTGCAGATGGGTGCATGGCTGCCACATGCACAGCAGCTATTGCTCGGCTGCTGGACTCCTGCTGGTCACCATGTTTGCACCGACCATCGATCTACCGGTACCCATGCATATGATACATATGCCGACCATGGCCGTGACAAGCCACGCACCTGTGCATGCAACATTTGAGTTCCCCTGCTTGTCGTAAAAAATCAATCCATGCACGTGTGAGATATGGTTCAGGTTGAGGCTCAGGTTGAGGCTCAGGGATTGGGGGTTTGGCACACCGCATCGCATCAGCTGGATGGCCAGCCACATACATGTATACACACATGCGTGAATGAATCTCCTGGCGCGTGCCTCACCAGCTTCCTGGGCTGACGCACCAGAGTGCGTGTCTGTGCCACACCCTCCATCCGTCCCCCCTTCTTTGCTCAGCGTGTGCAGATGGGTGCATGGCTGCCACATGCACAGCAGCTATTGCTCGGCTGCTGGACTCCTGCTGGTCACCATGTTTGCACCGACCATCGATCTACCGGTACCCATGCATATGATACATATGCCGACCATGGCCGTGACAAGCCACGCACCTGCGCATGCAACATTTGAGTTCCCCTGCTTGTCGTAAAAAATCAATCCATGCACGTGTGAGATATGGTTCAGGTTGAGGCTCAGGTTGAGGCTCAGGGATTGGGGGTTTGGCACACCGCATCGCATCAGCTGGATGGCCAGCCACATACATGTATACACACATGCGTGAATGAATCTCCTGGCGCGTGCCTCACCAGCTTCCTGGGCTGACGCACCAGAGTGCGTGTCTGTGCCACACCCTCCATCCGTACCCCCTTCTTTGCTCAGCGTGTGCAGATGGGTGCATGGCTGCCACATGCATCTTGGGAGCACAGCAATGAACCTTGACCCTTCCTCCGCCGTCCTTGACTTGAGGCAGGACTGACACAGGACTGACACGGCAGCAGGTAGGGGCGGCCACCATGAGGCTTGCTTGGCACGCCTGTTGATGCGTGGTGTGGTCCTGGTGGCGCCGTTGTTGGGGGGTTGGGTGCGACGGCGCGTGCGTTCGAGTTCGCTATTGACTAGGCGGTCAGGATACGAGATTCTCACTCTCGAGACCCTGGTTCGAGTCCCGGTAGCGAAAAGGGGGCGCAGTTTTAACCACAGACCAGCAAAGCACCCGTTCGCGTGGGTGCCAACGCCTGAGCCGACCTGCAGCCGACCTGTAGCCCAGCTCTGTCCAGCAACGTGCAATCACGATCCTCGCACTCCACATGCGTGAAACTAAGAAGCACCAGGATGCGTGGAGCAACGTGCACAGGACGTATGCTGCTGACGGCGGTTGGTGTGTGGCGGTCGGTGTTGTGTGGTATCATCCGTCTTCAGGATGACTGATCCAGATGCAGCAGGTAGGCCATGTTGCTGATGATGAGGACCCACACACCCGCCAGCTCACAAGTTGGGACCACCTGACCCTGCCATGCGGCAGCCTCATCAATCAATCACGCACACCTGGCTACCTGGCCCAACAGCCAGGTAGCCATAGCTAGCTGTTGCTCGGCTGCTGGACTCCTGCTGGTCACCATGTTTGCACCGACCATCGATCTACCGGTACCCATGCATATGATACATATGCCGACCATGGCCGTGACAAGCCACGCACCTGCGCATGCAACATTTGAGTTCCCCTGCTTGTCGTAAAAAATCAATCCATGCACGTGTGAGATATGGTTCAGGTTGAGGCTCAGGTTGAGGCTCAGGGATTGGGGGTTTGGCACACCGCATCGCATCAGCTGGATGGCCAGCCACATACATGTATACACACATGCGTGAATGAATCTCCTGGCGCGTGCCTCACCAGCTTCCTGGGCTGACGCACCAGAGTGCGTGTCTGTGCCACACCCTCCATCCGTACCCCCTTCTTTGCTCAGCGTGTGCAGATGGGTGCATGGCTGCCACATGCACAGCAGCTATTGCTCGGCTGCTGGACTCCTGCTGGTCACCATGTTTGCACCGACCATCGATCTACCGGTACCCATGCATATGATACATATGCCGACCATGGCCGTGACAAGCCACGCACCTGCGCATGCAACATTTGAGTTCCCCTGCTTGTCGTAAAAAATCAATCCATGCACGTGTGAGATATGGTTCAGGTTGAGGCTCAGGTTGAGGCTCAGGGATTGGGGGTTTGGCACACCGCATCGCATCAGCTGGATGGCCAGCCACATACATGTATACACACATGCGTGAATGAATCTCCTGGCGCGTGCCTCACCAGCTTCCTGGGCTGACGCACCAGAGTGCGTGTCTGTGCCACACCCTCCATCCGTACCCCCTTCTTTGCTCAGCGTGTGCAGATGGGTGCATGGCTGCCACATGCATCTTGGGAGCACAGCAATGAATCTGACCCTTCCTCCGCCGTCCTTGACTTGAGGCAGGACTGACACAGGACTGACACGGCAGCAGGTAGGGGCGGCCACCGTGAGGCTTGCTTGGCACGCCTGTTGATGCGTGGTGTGGTCCTGGTGGTGCCGTTGTTGGGGGGTTGGGTGCGACGGCGCGTGCGTTCGAGTTCGCTATTGACTAGGCGGTCAGGATACGAGATTCTCACTCTCGAGACCCGGGTTCGAGTCCCGGTAGTGAAAAGGGGGCGCAGTTTTAACCACAGACCAGCAAAGCACCCGTTCGCGTGGGTGCCAACGCCTGAGCCGACCTGCAGCCGACCTGTAGCCCAGCTCTGTCCAGCAACGTGCAATCACGATCCTCGCACTCCACATGCGTGAAACTAAGAAGCACCAGGATGCGTGGAGCAACGTGCACAGGACGTATGCTGCTGACGGCGGTTGGTGTGTGGCGGTCGGTGTTGTGTGGTATCATCCGTCTTCAGGATGACTGATCCAGATGCAGCAGGTAGGCCATGTTGCTGATGATGAGGACCCACACACCCGCCAGCTCACAAGTTGGGACCACCTGACCCTGCCATGCGGCAGCCTCATCAATCAATCACGCACACCTGGCTACCTGGCCCAACAGCCAGGTAGCCATAGCTAGCTGTTGCTCGGCTGCTGGACTCCTGCTGGTCACCATGTTTGCACCGACCATCGATCTACCGGTACCCATGCATATGATACATATGCCGACCATGGCCGTGACAAGCCACGCACCTGCGCATGCAACATTTGAGTTCCCCTGCTTGTCGTAAAAAATCAATCCATGCACGTGTGAGATATGGTTCAGGTTGAGGCTCAGGTTGAGGCTCAGGGATTGGGGGTTTGGCACACCGCATCGCATCAGCTGGATGGCCAGCCACATACATGTATACACACATGCGTGAATGAATCTCCTGGCGCGTGCCTCACCAGCTTCCTGGGCTGACGCACCAGAGTGCGTGTCTGTGCCACACCCTCCATCCGTCCCCCCTTCTTTGCTCAGCGTGTGCAGATGGGTGCATGGCTGCCACATGCACAGCAGCTATTGCTCGGCTGCTGGACTCCTGCTGGTCACCATGTTTGCACCGACCATCGATCTACCGGTACCCATGCATATGATACATATGCCGACCATGGCCGTGACAAGCCACGCACCTGCGCATGCAACATTTGAGTTCCCCTGCTTGTCGTAAAAAATCAATCCATGCACGTGTGAGATATGGTTCAGGTTGAGGCTCAGGTTGAGGCTCAGGGATTGGGGGTTTGGCACACCGCATCGCATCAGCTGGATGGCCAGCCACATACATGTATACACACATGCGTGAATGAATCTCCTGGCGCGTGCCTCACCAGCTTCCTGGGCTGACGCACCAGAGTGCGTGTCTGTGCCACACCCTCCATCCGTCCCCCCTTCTTTGCTCAGCGTGTGCAGATGGGTGCATGGCTGCCACATGCACAGCAGCTATTGCTCGGCTGCTGGACTCCTGCTGGTCACCATGTTTGCACCGACCATCGATCTACCGGTACCCATGCATATGATACATATGCCGACCATGGCCGTGACAAGCCACGCACCTGCGCATGCAACATTTGAGTTCCCCTGCTTGTCGTAAAAAATCAATCCATGCACGTGTGAGATATGGTTCAGGTTGAGGCTCAGGTTGAGGCTCAGGGATTGGGGGTTTGGCACACCGCATCGCATCAGCTGGATGGCCAGCCACATACATGTATACACACATGCGTGAATGAATCTCCTGGCGCGTGCCTCACCAGCTTCCTGGGCTGACGCACCAGAGTGCGTGTCTGTGCCACACCCTCCATCCGTACCCCCTTCTTTGCTCAGCGTGTGCAGATGGGTGGATGGCTGCCACATGCATCTTGGGAGCACAGCAATGAACCTTGACCCTTCCTCCGCCGTACTTGACTTGAGGCAGGACTGACACAGGACTGACACGGCAGCAGGTAGGGGCGGCCACCGTGAGGCTTGCTTGGCACGCCTGTTGATGTGTGGTGTGGTCCTGTTGGCGCCGTTGTTGGCTGGTTGGGTGCGACGGCGCGTGCGTTCGAGTTCGCTACAGTCTAGGCGGTCAGGATACGAGATTCTCATCTCGAGACCCTGGTTCGAGTCCCGGTAGCGAAAAGGGGGCGCAGTTTTAACCACAGACCAGCAAAGCACCCGTCCGCGTGGGTGCCAACGCCTGAGCCGACCTGCAGCCGACCTGTAGCCCAGCTCTGTCCAGCAACGTGCAATCACGATCCTCGAACTCCACATGCATGAAACTAAGAAGCATCAGGATGCGTGGAGCAACGTGCACAGGACGTATGCTGCTGACGGCGGTTGGTGTGTGGCGGTCGGTGTTGTGTGGTATCATCCGTCTTCAGGATGACTGATCCAGATGCAGCAGGTAGGCCATGTTGCTGATGATGAGGACCCACACACCCGCCAGCTCACAAGTTGGGACCACCTGACCCTGCCATGCGGCAGCCTCATCAATCAATCACGCACACCTGGCTACCTGGCCCAACAGCCAGGTAGCCATAGCTAGCTGTTGCTCGGCTGCTGGACTCCTGCTGGTCACCATGTTTGCACCGACCATCGATCTACCGGTACCCATGCATATGATACATATGCCGACCATGGCCGTGACAAGCCACGCACCTGCGCATGCAACATTTGAGTTCCCCTGCTTGTCGTAAAAAATCAATCCATGCACGTGTGAGATATGGTTCAGGTTGAGGCTCAGGTTGAGGCTCAGGGATTGGGGGTTTGGCACACCGCATCGCATCAGCTGGATGGCCAGCCACATACATGTATACACACATGCGTGAATGAATCTCCTGGCGCGTGCCTCACCAGCTTCCTGGGCTGACGCACCAGAGTGCGTGTCTGTGCCACACCCTCCATCCGTCCCCCCTTCTTTGCTCAGCGTGTGCAGATGGGTGCATGGCTGCCACATGCACAGCAGCTATTGCTCGGCTGCTGGACTCCTGCTGGTCACCATGTTTGCACCGACCATCGATCTACCGGTACCCATGCATATGATACATATGCCGACCATGGCCGTGACAAGCCACGCACCTGCGCATGCAACATTTGAGTTCCCCTGCTTGTCGTAAAAAATCAATCCATGCACGTGTGAGATATGGTTCAGGTTGAGGCTCAGGTTGAGGCTCAGGGATTGGGGGTTTGGCACACCGCATCGCATCAGCTGGATGGCCAGCCACATACATGTATACACACATGCGTGAATGAATCTCCTGGCGCGTGCCTCACCAGCTTCCTGGGCTGACGCACCAGAGTGCGTGTCTGTGCCACACCCTCCATCCGTCCCCCCTTCTTTGCTCAGCGTGTGCAGATGGGTGCATGGCTGCCACATGCATCTTGGGAGCACAGCAATGAACCTTGACCCTTCCTCCGCCGTCCTTGACTTGAGGCAGGACTGACACAGGACTGACACGGCAGCAGGTAGGGGCGGCCACCGTGAGGCTTGCTTGGCACGCCTGTTGATGCGTGGTGTGGTCCTGTTGGCGCCGTTGTTGGTGGGTTGGGTGCGACGGCGCGTGCGTTCGAGTTTGCTACAGTCTAGGCGGTCAGGATACGAGATTCTCACTCTCGAGACCCTGGTTCGAGTCCCGGTAGCGAAAAGGGGGCGCAGTTTTAACCACAGACCAGCAAAGCACCCGTCCGCGTGGGTGCCAACGCCTGAGCCGACCTGCAGCCGACCTGTAGCCCAGCTCTGTCCAGCAACGTGCAATCACGATCCTCGCACTCCACATGCGTGAAACTAAGAAGCACCAGGATGCGTGGAGCAACGTGCACAGGACGTATGCTGCTGACGGCGGTTGGTGTGTGGCGGTCGGTGTTGTGTGGTATCATCCGTCTTCAGGATGACTGATCCAGATGCAGCAGGTAGGCCATGTTGCTGATGATGAGGACCCACACACCCGCCAGCTCACAAGTTGGGACCACCTGACCCTGCCATGCGGCAGCCTCATCAATCAATCACGCACACCTGGCTACCTGGCCCAACAGCCAGGTAGCCATAGCTAGCTGTTGCTCGGCTGCTGGACTCCTGCTGGTCACCATGTTTGCACCGACCATCGATCTACCGGTACCCATGCATATGATACATATGCCGACCATGGCCGTGACAAGCCACGCACCTGCGCATGCAACATTTGAGTTCCCCTGCTTGTCGTAAAAAATCAATCCATGCACGTGTGAGATATGGTTCAGGTTGAGGCTCAGGTTGAGGCTCAGGGATTGGGGGTTTGGCACACCGCATCGCATCAGCTGGATGGCCAGCCACATACATGTATACACACATGCGTGAATGAATCTCCTGGCGCGTGCCTCACCAGCTTCCTGGGCTGACGCACCAGAGTGCGTGTCTGTGCCACACCCTCCATCCGTACCCCCTTCTTTGCTCAGCGTGTGCAGATGGGTGCATGGCTGCCACATGCACAGCAGCTATTGCTCGGCTGCTGGACTCCTGCTGGTCACCATGTTTGCACCGACCATTGATCTACCGGTACCCATGCATATGATACATATGCCGACCATGGCCGTGACAAGCCACGCACCTGCGCATGCAACATTTGAGTTCCCCTGCTTGTCGTAAAAAATCAATCCATGCACGTGTGAGATATGGTTCAGGTTGAGGCTCAGGTTGAGGCTCAGGGATTGGGGGTTTGGCACACCGCATCGCATCAGCTGGATGGCCAGCCACATACATGTATACACACATGCGTGAATGAATCTCCTGGCGTGTGCCTCACCAGCTTCCTGGGCTGACGCACCAGAGTGCGTGTCTGTGCCACACCCTCCATCCGTCCCCCCTTCTTTGCTCAGCGTGTGCAGATGGGTGCATGGCTGCCACATGCACAGCAGCTATTGCTCGGCTGCTGGACTCCTGCTGGTCACCATGTTTGCACCGACCATTGATCTACCGGTACCCATGCATATGATACATATGCCGACCATGGCCGTGACAAGCCACGCACCTGCGCATGCAACATTTGAGTTCCCCTGCTTGTCGTAAAAAATCAATCCATGCACGTGTGAGATATGGTTCAGGTTGAGGCTCAGGTTGAGGCTCAGGGATTGGGGGTTTGGCACACCGCATCGCATCAGCTGGATGGCCAGCCACATACATGTATACACACATGCGTGAATGAATCTCCTGGCGCGTGCCTCACCAGCTTCCTGGGCTGACGCACCAGAGTGCGTGTCTGTGCCACACCCTCCATCCGTACCCCCTTCTTTGCTCAGCGTGTGCAGATGGGTGCATGGCTGCCACATGCATCTTGGGAGCACAGCAATGAACCTTGACCCTTCCTCCGCCGTCCTTGACTTGAGGCAGGACTGACACAGGACTGACACGGCAGCAGGTAGGGGCGGCCACCGTGAGGCTTGCTTGGCACGCCTGTTGATGCGTGGTGTGGTCCTGTTGGCGCCGTTGTTGGTGGGTTGGGTGCGACGGCGCGTGCGTTCGAGTTCGCTACAGTCTAGGCGGTCAGGATACGAGATTCTCACTCTCGAGACCTGGATTCGAGTCCCGGTAGCGAAAAGGGGGCGCAGTTTTAACCACAGACCAGCAAAGCACCCGTCCGCGTGGGTGCCAACGCCTGAGCCGACCTGCAGCCGACCTGTAGCCCAGCTCTGTCCAGCAACGTGCAATCACGATCCTCGCACTCCACATGCGTGAAACTAAGAAGCACCAGGATGCGTGGAGCAACGTGCACAGGACGTATGCTGCTGACGGCGGTTGGTGTGTGGCGGTCGGTGTTGTGTGGTATCATCCGTCTTCAGGATGACTGATCCAGATGCAGCAGGTAGGCCATGTTGCTGATGATGAGGACCCACACACCCGCCAGCTCACAAGTTGGGACCACCTGACCCTGCCATGCGGCAGCCTCATCAATCAATCACGCACACCTGGCTACCTGGCCCAACAGCCAGGTAGCCATAGCTAGCTGTTGCTCGGCTGCTGGACTCCTGCTGGTCACCATGTTTGCACCGACCATCGATCTACCGGTACCCATGCATATGATACATATGCCGACCATGGCCGTGACAAGCCACGCACCTGCGCATGCAACATTTGAGTTCCCCTGCTTGTCGTAAAAAATCAATCCATGCACGTGTGAGATATGGTTCAGGTTGAGGCTCAGGTTGAGGCTCAGGGATTGGGGGTTTGGCACACCGCATCGCATCAGCTGGATGGCCAGCCACATACATGTATACACACATGCGTGAATGAATCTCCTGGCGCGTGCCTCACCAGCTTCCTGGGCTGACGCACCAGAGTGCGTGTCTGTGCCACACCCTCCATCCGTCCCCCCTTCTTTGCTCAGCGTGTGCAGATGGGTGCATGGCTGCCACATGCACAGCAGCTATTGCTCGGCTGCTGGACTCCTGCTGGTCACCATGTTTGCACCGACCATTGATCTACCGGTACCCATGCATATGATACATATGCCGACCATGGCCGTGACAAGCCACGCACCTGCGCATGCAACATTTGAGTTCCCCTGCTTGTCGTAAAAAATCAATCCATGCACGTGTGAGATATGGTTCAGGTTGAGGCTCAGGTTGAGGCTCAGGGATTGGGGGTTTGGCACACCGCATCGCATCAGCTGGATGGCCAGCCACATACATGTATACACACATGCGTGAATGAATCTCCTGGCGCGTGCCTCACCAGCTTCCTGGGCTGACGCACCAGAGTGCGTGTCTGTGCCACACCCTCCATCCGTCCCCCCTTCTTTGCTCAGCGTGTGCAGATGGGTGCATGGCTGCCACATGCACAGCAGCTATTGCTCGGCTGCTGGACTCCTGCTGGTCACCATGTTTGCACCGACCATCGATCTACCGGTACCCATGCATATGATACATATGCCGACCATGGCCGTGACAAGCCACGCACCTGCGCATGCAACATTTGAGTTCCCCTGCTTGTCGTAAAAAATCAATCCATGCACGTGTGAGATATGGTTCAGGTTGAGGCTCAGGTTGAGGCTCAGGGATTGGGGGTTTGGCACACCGCATCGCATCAGCTGGATGGCCAGCCACATACATGTATACACACATGCGTGAATGAATCTCCTGGCGCGTGCCTCACCAGCTTCCTGGGCTGACGCACCAGAGTGCGTGTCTGTGCCACACCCTCCATCCGTCCCCCCTTCTTTGCTCAGCGTGTGCAGATGGGTGGATGGCTGCCACATGCATCTTGGGAGCACAGCAATGAACCTTGACCCTTCCTCCGCCGTCCTTGACTTGAGGCAGGACTGACACAGGACTGACACGGCAGCAGGTAGGGGCGGCCACCGTGAGGCTTGCTTGGCACGCGTGTTGATGCGTGGTGTGGTCCTGGTGGCGCCGTTGTTGGCGGGTTGGGTGCGACTGCGCGTGCGTTCGAGTTCGCTATAGTCTAGGCGGTCAGGATACGAGATTCTCACTCTCGAGACCCGGGTTCGATTTCCGGTAGCGAAAAGGGGGCGCAGTTTTAACCACAGACCAGCAAAGCACCCGTCCGCGTGGGTGCCAACGCCTGAGCCGACCTGCAGCCGACCTGTAGCCCAGCTCTGTCCAGCAACGTGCAATCACGATCCTCGCACTCCACATGCGTGAAACTAAGAAGCACCAGGATGCGTGGAGCAACGTGCACAGGACGTATGCTGCTGACGGCGGTTGGTGTGTGGCGGTCGGTGTTGTGTGGTATCATCCGTCTTCAGGATGACTGATCCAGATGCAGCAGGTAGGCCATGTTGCTGATGATGAGGACCCACACACCCGCCAGCTCACAAGTTGGGACCACCTGACCCTGCCATGCGGCAGCCTCATCAATCAATCACTCACACCTGGCTACCTGGCCCAACAGCCAGGTAGCCATAGCTAGCTGTTGCTCGGCTGCTGGACTCCTGCTGGTCACCATGTTTGCACCGACCATCGATCTACCGGTACCCATGCATATGATACATATGCCGACCATGGCCGTGACAAGCCACGCACCTGCGCATGCAACATTTGAGTTCCCCTGCTTGTCGTAAAAAATCAATCCATGCACGTGTGAGATATGGTTCAGGTTGAGGCTCAGGTTGAGGCTCAGGGATTGGGGGTTTGGCACACCGCATCGCATCAGCTGGATGGCCAGCCACATACATGTATACACACATGCGTGAATGAATCTCCTGGCGCGTGCCTCACCAGCTTCCTGGGCTGACGCACCAGAGTGCGTGTCTGTGCCACACCCTCCATCCGTCCCCCCTTCTTTGCTCAGCGTGTGCAGATGGGTGCATGGCTGCCACATGCACAGCAGCTATTGCTCGGCTGCTGGACTCCTGCTGGTCACCATGTTTGCACCGACCATCGATCTACCGGTACCCATGCATATGATACATATGCCGACCATGGCCGTGACAAGCCACGCACCTGCGCATGCAACATTTGAGTTCCCCTGCTTGTCGTAAAAAATCAATCCATGCACGTGTGAGATATGGTTCAGGTTGAGGCTCAGGTTGAGGCTCAGGGATTGGGGGTTTGGCACACCGCATCGCATCAGCTGGATGGCCAGCCACATACATGTATACACACATGCGTGAATGAATCTCCTGGCGCGTGCCTCACCAGCTTCCTGGGCTGACGCACCAGAGTGCGTGTCTGTGCCACACCCTCCATCCGTCCCCCCTTCTTTGCTCAGCGTGTGCAGATGGGTGGATGGCTGCCACATGCATCTTGGGAGCACAGCAATGAACCTTGACCCTTCCTCCGCCGTCCTTGACTTGAGGCAGGACTGACACAGGACTGACACGGCAGCAGGTAGGGGCGGCCACCGTGAGGCTTGCTTGGCACGCCTGTTGATGCGTGGTGTGGTCCTGGTGGCGCCGTTGTTGGCGGGTTGGGTGCGACGGCGCGTGCGTTCGAGTTCGCTATAGTCTAGGCGGTCAGGATACGAGATTCTCACTCTCGAGACCCGGGTTCGAGTTCCGGTAGCGAAAAGGGGGCGCAGTTTTAACCACAGACCAGCAAAGCACCCGTTCGCGTGGGTGCCAACGCCTGAGCCGACCTGCAGCCGACCTGTAGCCCAGCTCTGTCCAGCAACGTGCAATCACGATCCTCGCACTCCACATGCGTGAAACTAAGAAGCACCAGGATGCGTGGAGCAACGTGCACAGGACGTATGCTGCTGACGGCGGTTGGTGTGTGGCGGTCGGTGTTGTGTGGTATCATCCGTCTTCAGGATGACTGATCCAGATGCAGCAGGTAGGCCATGTTGCTGATGATGAGGACCCACACACCCGCCAGCTCACAAGTTGGGACCACCTGACCCTGCCATGCGGCAGCCTCATCAATCAATCACTCACACCTGGCTACCTGGCCCAACAGCCAGGTAGCCATAGCTAGCTGTTGCTCGGCTGCTGGACTCCTGCTGGTCACCATGTTTGCACCGACCATCGATCTACCGGTACCCATGCATATGATACATATGCCGACCATGGCCGTGACAAGGCACGCACCTGCGCATGCAACATTTGAGTTCCCCTGCTTGTCGTAAAAAATCAATCCATGCACGTGTGAGATATGGTTCAGGTTGAGGCTCAGGTTGAGGCTCAGGGATTGGGGGTTTGGCACACCGCATCGCATCAGCTGGATGGCCAGCCACATACATGTATACACACATGCGTGAATGAATCTCCTGGCGCGTGCCTCACCAGCTTCCTGGGCTGACGCACCAGAGTGCGTGTCTGTGCCACACCCTCTATCCGTACCCCCTTCTTTGCTCAGCGTGTGCAGATGGGTGCATCGCTGCCACATGCATCTTGGGAGCACAGCAATGAACCTTGACCCTTCCTCCGCCGTCCTTGACTTGAGGCAGGACTGACACAGGACTGACACGGCAGCAGGTAGGGGCGGCCACCGTGAGGCTTGCTTGGCACGCCTGTTGATGCGTGGTGTGGTCCTGGTGGCGCCGTTGTTGGCGGGTTGGGTGCGACGGCGCGTGCGTTCGAGTTCCCTATAGTCTAGGCAGTCAGGATACGAGATTCTCACTCTCGAGACCCGGATTCAAGTCCCGGTAGCGAAAAGGGGGCGCAGTTTTAACCACAGACCAGCAAAGCACCCGTTCGCGTGGGTGCCAACGCCTGAGCCGACCTGCAGCCGACCTGTAGCCCAGCTCTGTCCAGCAACGTGCAATCACGATCCTCGCACTCCACATGCGTGAAACTAAGAAGCACCAGGATGCGTGGAGCAACGTGCACAGGACGTATGCTGCTGACGGCGGTTGGTGTGTGGCGGTCGGTGTTGTGTGGTATCATCCGTCTTTAGGATGACTGATCCAGATGCAGCAGGTAGGCCATGTTGCTGATGATGAGGACCCACACACCCGCCAGCTCACAAGTTGGGACCACCTGACCCTGCCATGCGGCAGCCTCATCAATCAATCACGCACACCTGGCTACCTGGCCCAACAGCCAGGTAGCCATAGCTAGCTGTTGCTCGGCTGCTGGACTCCTGCTGGTCACCATGTTTGCACCGACCATCGATCTACCGGTACCCATGCATATGATACATATGCCGACCATGGCCGTGACAAGCCACGCACCTGCGCATGCAACATTTGAGTTCCCCTGCTTGTCGTAAAAAATCAATCCATGCACGTGTGAGATATGGTTCAGGTTGAGGCTCAGGTTGAGGCTCAGGGATTGGGGGTTTGGCACACCGCATCGCATCAGCTGGATGGCCAGCCACATACATGTATACACACATGCGTGAATGAATCTCCTGGCGCGTGCCTCACCAGCTTCCTGGGCTGACGCACCAGAGTGCGTGTCTGTGCCACACCCTCCATCCGTCCCCCCTTCTTTGCTCAGCGTGTGCAGATGGGTGGATGGCTGCCACATGCATCTTGGGAGCACAGCAATGAACCTTGACCCTTCCTCCGCCGTCCTTGACTTGAGGCAGGACTGACACAGGACTGACACGGCAGCAGGTAGGGGCGGCCACCGTGAGGCTTGCTTGGCACGCCTGTTGATGCGTGGTGTGGTCCTGGTGGCGCCGTTGTTGGCGGGTTGGGTGCGACGGCGCGTGCGTTCGAGTTCGCTATAGTCTAGGCGGTCAGGATACGAGATTCTCACTCTCGAGACCCGGGTTCGAGTTCCGGTAGCGAAAAGGGGGCGCAGTTTTAACCACAGACCAGCAAAGCACCCGTTCGCGTGGGTGCCAACGCCTGAGCCGACCTGCAGCCGACCTGTAGCCCAGCTCTGTCCAGCAACGTGCAATCACGATCCTCGCACTCCACATGCGTGAAACTAAGAAGCACCAGGATGCGTGGAGCAACGTGCACAGGACGTATGCTGCTGACGGCGGTTGGTGTGTGGCGGTCGGTGTTGTGTGGTATCATCCGTCTTCAGGATGACTGATCCAGATGCAGCAGGTAGGCCATGTTGCTGATGATGAGGACCCACACACCCGCCAGCTCACAAGTTGGGACCACCTGACCCTGCCATGCGGCAGCCTCATCAATCAATCACTCACACCTGGCTACCTGGCCCAACAGCCAGGTAGCCATAGCTAGCTGTTGCTCGGCTGCTGGACTCCTGCTGGTCACCATGTTTGCACCGACCATCGATCTACCGGTACCCATGCATATGATACATATGCCGACCATGGCCGTGACAAGGCACGCACCTGCGCATGCAACATTTGAGTTCCCCTGCTTGTCGTAAAAAATCAATCCATGCACGTGTGAGATATGGTTCAGGTTGAGGCTCAGGTTGAGGCTCAGGGATTGGGGGTTTGGCACACCGCATCGCATCAGCTGGATGGCCAGCCACATACATGTATATACACAGCATCTGTTCAGGCACGACTGTTATGGCACGACTAATATGCCCCTGGCGTATTAGGTTCTACCCCGACCGAGAGCGGGCCAAGGACCCTAAAGTTAAGGGCAGGGTGCCCTCATGTCGATGGACGGTGACGACCCCAATTAAAGTGACCTGCGAGCTGACCAGTAGCGGAGTTGACGCCTTAGTTGATTCGGCAGATTCCGCTGGATGCTGGTGGTGGGTGCTGAACCTGGGAAAACCACTGATTTCGGAGAAGTCGGCATAGGAGACTTGATGAGGGTTCCCTGAAACACCGGGGAAGGTAGGGACTGCCAGGTTAGTGGCCACGGGTGATGTACCCCCCTATCCTACACACACACATGCGTGAATGAATCTCCTGGCGCGTGCCTCACCAGCTTCCTTGACTGACGCACCAGAGTGCGTGTCTGTGCCACACCCTCCATCCGTCCCCCCTTCTTTGCTCAGCGTGTGCAGATGGGTGCATGGCTGCCACATGCACAGCAGCTGTTGCTCGGCTGCTGGACTCCTGCTGGTCACCATGTTTGCACCGACCATCAATTTACCAGTACCCATGCATATGATACATATGCCGACCATGGCCGTAACAAGCCACGCACCTGCGCATGCAACATTTGAGTTCCCCTGCTTGTCGTAAAAAATCAATCCATGCACGTGTGAGATATGGTTCAGGTTGAGGCTCAGGTTGAAGCTCAGGGATTGGGGGTTTGGCACACCGCATCACATCAGCTGGATGGCCAGCCACATACATGTATACACACATGCGTGAATGAATCTCCTGGCGCGTGCCTCACCAGCTTCCTGGGCTGACGCACCAGAGTGCGTGTCTGTGCCACACCCTCCATCCGTCCCCCCTTCTTTGCTCAGCGTGTGCAGATGGGTGCATGGCTGCCACATGCATCTTGGGAGCACAGCAATGAACCTTGACCCTTCCTCCGCCGTCCTTGACTTGAGGCAGGACTGACACAGGACTGACACGGCAGCAGGTAGGGGCGGCCACCGTGAGGCTTGCTTGGCACGCGTGTTGGTGCGTGGTGTGGTCCTGTTGGCGCCGTTGTTGGTGGGTTGGGTGCGACGGCGCGTGCGTTCGAGTTCGCTATAGTCTAGGCGGTCAGGATACGAGATTCTCACTCTCGAGACCTGGATTCGAGTCCCGGTAGCGAAAAGGGGGCGCAGTTTTAACCACAGACCAGCAAAGCACCCGTTCGCGTGGGTGCCAACGCCTGAGCCGACCTGCAGCCGACCTGTAGCCCAGCTCTGTCCAGCAACGTGCAATCACGATCCTCGCACTCCACATGCGTGAAACTAAGAAGCACCAGGATGCGTGGAGCAACATGCACAGGACGTATGCTGCTGACGGCGGTCGGTGTGTGGCGGTCGGTGTTGTGTGGTATCATCCGTCTTCAGGATGACTGATCCAGATGCAGCAGGTAGGCCATGTTGCTGATGATGAGGACCCACACACCCGCCAGCTCACAAGTTGGGACCACCTGACCCTGCCATGCGGCAGCCTCATCAATCAATCACGCACACCTGGCTACCTGGCCCAACAGCCAGGTAGCCATAGCTAGCTGTTGCTCGGCTGCTGGACTCCTGCTGGTCACCATGTTTGCACCGACCATCAATCTACCGGTACCCATGCATATGATACATATGCCGACCATGGCCGTGACAAGCCACGCACCTGCGCATGCAACATTTGAGTTCCCCTGCTTGTCGTAAAAAATCAATCCATGCACGTGTGAGATATGGTTCAGGTTGAGGCTCAGGTTGAGGCTCAGGGATTGGGGGTTTGGCACACCGCATCGCATCAGCTGGATGGCCAGCCACATACATGTATACACACAGCATCTATTCAGGCACGACTGTTATGGCACGACTAATATGCCCCTGGCGTATGAGGTTCTACCCCGACCGAGAGCGGGCCAAAGACCCTTAAGTTAAGGGCAGGGTGCCCCCATGTCGATGGACGGTGACGACCCCAATTAAAGTGACCTGCGAGCTGACCAGTAGCGGAGTTGACGCCTTAGTTGATTCGGCAGATTCCGCTGGATGCTGGTGGTGGGTGCTGAACCTGGGAAAACCACTGATTTCGGAGAAGTCGGCATAGGAGACTTGATGAGGGTTCCCTGAAACACCGGGGAAGGTAGGGACTGCCAGGTTAGTGGCCACGGGTGATGTACCCCCCTATCCTACACACACACATGCGTGAATGAATCTCCTGGCGCGTGCCTCACCAGCTTCCTGGGCTGACGCACCAGAGTGCGTGTCTGTGCCACACCCTCCATCCGTACCCCCTTCTTTGCTCAGCGTGTGCAGATGGGTGCATGGCTGCCACATGCATCTTGGGAGCACAGCAATGAACCTTGACCCTTCCTCCGCCGTCCTTGACTTGAGGCAGGACTGACACAGGACTGACACGGCAGCAGGTAGGGGCGGCCACCGTGAGGCTTGCTTGGCACGCGTGTTGGTGCGTGGTGTGGTCCTGGTGACGCCGTTGTTGGCGGGTTGGGTGCGACGGCGCGTGCGTTCGAGTTCGCTATAGTCTAGGCGGTCAGGATACGAGATTCTCACTCTCGAGACCTGGATTCGAGTCCCGGTAGCGAAAAGGGGGCGCAGTTTTAACCACAGACCAGCAAAGCACCCGTTCGCGTGGGTGCCTACGCCTGAGCCAACCTGCAGCCGACCTGTAGCCCAGCTCTGTCCAGCAACGTGCAATCACGATCCTCGCACACCACATGCGTGAAACTAAGAAGCACCAGGATGCGTGGAGCAACATGCACAGGACGTATGCTGCTGACGGCGGTCGGTGTGTGGCGGTCGGTGTTGTGTGGTATCATCCGTCTTCAGGATGACTGATCCAGATGCAGCAGGTAGGCCATGTTGCTGATGATGAGGACCCACACACCCGCCAGCTCACAAGTTGGGACCACCTGACCCTGCCATGCGGCAGCCTCATCAATCAATCACGCACACCTGGCTACCTGGCCCAACAGCCAGGTAGCCATAGCTAGCTGTTGCTCGGCTGCTGGACTCCTGCTGGTCACCATGTTTGCACCGACCATCAATCTACCGGTACCCATGCATATGATACATATGCCGACCATGGCCGTGACAAGCCACGCACCTGCGCATGCAACATTTGAGTTCCCCTGCTTGTCGTAAAAAATCAATCCATGCACGTGTGAGATATGGTTCAGGTTGAGGCTTAGGTTGAGGCTCAGGGATTGGGGGTTTGGCACACCGCATCGCATCAGCTGGATGGCCAGCCACATACATGTATACACACAGCATCTGTTCAGGCACGACTGTTATGGCACGACTAATATGCCCCTGGCGTATTAGGTTCTACCCCGACCGAGAGCGGGCCAAAGACCCTAAAGTTAAGGGCAGGGTGCCCCCATGTCGATGGACGGTGACGACCCCAATTAAAGTGACCTGCGAGCTGACCAGTAGCGGAGTTGACGCCTTAGTTGATTCGGCAGATTCCGCTGGATGCTGGTGGCTGGGTGCTGAACCTGGGAAAACCACTGATTTCGGAGAAGTCGGCATAGGAGACTTGATGAGGGTTCCCTGAAACACCGGGGAAGGTAGGGACTGCCAGGTTAGTGGCCACGGGTGATGTACCCCCCTATCCTACACACACACATGCGTGAATGAATCTCCTGGCGCGTGCCTCACCAGCTTCCTTGACTGACGCACCAGAGTGCGTGTCTGTGCCACACCCTCCATCCGTCCCCCCTTCTTTGCTCAGCGTGTGCAGATGGGTGCATGGCTGCCACATGCACAGCAGCTATTGCTCGGCTGCTGGACTCCTGCTGGTCACCATGTTTGCACCGACCATCAATTAACCAGTACCCATGCATATGATACATATGCCGACCATGGCCGTGACAAGCCACGCACCTGCGCATGCAACATTTGAGTTCCCCTGCTTGTCGTAAAAAATCAATCCATGCACGTGTGAGATATGGTTCAGGTTGAGGCTCAGGTTGAAGCTCAGGGATTGGGGGTTTGGCACACCGCATCGCATCAGCTGGATGGCCAGCCACATACATGTATACACACATGCGTGAATGAATCTCCTGGCGCGTGCCTCACCAGCTTCCTGGGCTGACGCACCAGAGTGCGTGTCTGTGCCACACCCTCCATCCGTCCCCCCTTCTTTGCTCAGCGTGTGCAGATGGGTGCATGGCTGCCACATGCATCTTGGGAGCACTGCAATGAACCTTGACCCTTCCTCCGCCGTCCTTGACTTGAGGCAGGACTGACACAGGACTGACACGGCAGCAGGTAGGGGCGGCCACCGTGAGGCTTGCTTGGCACGCGTGTTGGTGCGTGGTGTGGTCCTGGTGGCGCCGTTGTTGGCGGGTTGGGTGCGACGGCGCGTGCGTTCGAGTTCGCTATAGTCTAGGCGGTCAGGATACGAGATTCTCACTCTTGAGACCCGGATTCGAGTCCCGGTAGCGAAAAGGGGGCGCAGTTTTAACCACAGACCAGCAAAGCACCCGTTCGCGTGGGTGCCTACGCCTGAGCCGACCTGCAGCCGACCTGTAGCCCAGCTCTGTCCAGCAACGTGCAATCACGATCCTCGCACTCCACATGCGTGAAACTAAGAAGCACCAGGATGCGTGGAGCAACATGCACAGGACGTATGCTGCTGACGGCGGTCGGTGTGTGGCGGTCGGTGTTGTGTGGTATCATCCGTCTTCAGGATGACTGATCCAGATGCAGCAGGTAGGCCATGTTGCTGATGATGAGGACCCACACACCCGCCAGCTCACAAGTTGGGACCACCTGACCCTGCCATGCGGCAGCCTCATCAATCAATCACGCACACCTGGCTACCTGGCCCAACAGCCAGGTAGCCATAGCTAGCTGTTGCTCGGCTGCTGGACTCCTGCTGGTCACCATGTTTGCACCGACCATCAATCTACCGGTACCCATGCATATGATACATATGCCGACCATGGCCGTGACAAGCCACGCACCTGCGCATGCAACATTTGAGTTCCCCTGCTTGTCGTAAAAAATCAATCCATGCACGTGTGAGATATGGTTCAGGTTGAGGCTCAGGTTGAGGCTCAGGGATTGGGGGTTTGGCACACCGCATCGCATCAGCTGGATGGCCAGCCACATACATGTATACACACAGCATCTATTCAGGCACGACTGTTATGGCACGACTAATATGCCCCTGGCGTATTAGGTTCTACCCCGACCGAGAGCGGGCCAAAGACCCTTAAGTTAAGGGCAGGGTGCCCCCATGTCGATGGACGGTGACGACCCCAATTAAAGTGACCTGCGAGCTGACCAGTAGCGGAGTTGACGCCTTAGTTGATTCGGCAGATTCCGCTGGATGCTGGTGGTGGGTGCTGAACCTGGGAAAACCACTGATTTCGGAGAAGTCGGCATAGGAGACTTGATGAGGGTTCCCTGAAACACCGGGGAAGGTAGGGACTGCCAGGTTAGTGGCCACGGGTGATGTACCCCCCTATCCTACACACACACATGCGTGAATGAATCTCCTGGCGCGTGCCTCACCAGCTTCCTTGACTGACGCACCAGAGTGCGTGTCTGTGCCACACCCTCCATCCGTCCCCCCTTCTTTGCTCAGCGTGTGCAGATGGGTGCATGGCTGCCACATGCACAGCAGCTATTGCTCGGCTGCTGGACTCCTGCTGGTCACCATGTTTGCACCGACCATCAATTAACCAGTACCCATGCATATGATACATATGCCGACCATGGCCGTGACAAGCCACGCACCTGCGCATGCAACATTTGAGTTCCCCTGCTTGTCGTAAAAAATCAATCCATGCACGTGTGAGATATGGTTCAGGTTGAGGCTCAGGTTGAAGCTCAGGGATTGGGGGTTTGGCACACCGCATCGCATCAGCTGGATGGCCAGCCACATACATGTATACACACATGCGTGAATGAATCTCCTGGCGCGTGCCTCACCAGCTTCCTGGGCTGACGCACCAGAGTGCGTGTCTGTGCCACACCCTCCATCCGTCCCCCCTTCTTTGCTCAGCGTGTGCAGATGGGTGCATGGCTGCCACATGCATCTTGGGAGCACAGCAATGAACCTTGACCCTTCCTCCGCCGTCCTTGACTTGAGGCAGGACTGACACAGGACTGACACGGCAGCAGGTAGGGGCGGCCACCGTGAGGCTTGCTTGGCACGCGTGTTGGTGCGTGGTGTGGTCCTGGTGGCGCCGTTGTTGGCGGGTTGGGTGCGACGGCGCGTGCGTTCGAGTTCGCTATAGTCTAGGCGGTCAGGATACGAGATTCTCACTCTTGAGACCCGGATTCGAGTCCCGGTAGCGAAAAGGGGGCGCTTTTTTAACCACAGACCAGCAAAGCACCCGTTCGCGTGGGTGCCTACGCCTGAGCCGACCTGCAGCCGACCTGTAGCCCAGCTCTGTCCAGCAACGTGCAATCACGATCCTCGCACTCCACATGCGTGAAACTAAGAAGCACCAGGATGCGTGGAGCAACATGCACAGGATGTATGCTGCTGACGGCGGTTGGTGTGTGGCGGTCGGTGTTGTGTGGTATCATCCGTCTTCAGGATGACTGATCCAGATGCAGCAGGTAGGCCATGTTGCTGATGATGAGGACCCACACACCCGCCAGCTCACAAGTTGGGACCACCTGACCCTGCCATGCGGCAGCCTCATCAATCAATCACGCACACCTGGCTACCTGGCCCAACAGCCAGGTAGCCATAGCTAGCTGTTGCTCGGCTGCTGGACTCCTGCTGGTCACCATGTTTGCACCGACCATCAATCTACCGGTACCCATGCATATGATACATATGCCGACCATGGCCGTGACAAGCCACGCACCTGCGCATGCAACATTTGAGTTCCCCTGCTTGTCGTAAAAAATCAATCCATGCACGTGTGAGATATGGTTCAGGTTGAGGCTTAGGTTGAGGCTCAGGGATTGGGGGTTTGGCACACCGCATCGCATCAGCTGGATGGCCAGCCACATACATGTATACACACAGCATCTGTTCAGGCACGACTGTTATGGCACGACTAATATGCCCCTGGCGTATTAGGTTCTACCCCGACCGAGAGCGGGCCAAAGACCCTAAAGTTAAGGGCAGGGTGCCCCCATGTCGATGGACGGTGACGACCCCAATTAAAGTGACCTGCGAGCTGACCAGTAGCGGAGTTGACGCCTTAGTTGATTCGGAAGATTCCGCTGGATGCTGGTGGTGGGTGCTGAACCTGGGAAAACCACTGATTTCGGAGAAGTCGGCATAGGAGACTTGATGAGGGTTCCCTGAAACACCGGGGAAGGTAGGGACTGCCAGGTTAGTGGCCACGGGTGATGTACCCCCCTATCCTACACACACACATGCGTGAATGAATCTCCTGGCGCGTGCCTCACCAGCTTCCTGGGCTGACGCACCAGAGTGCGTGTCTGTGCCACACCCTCCATCCGTCCCCCCTTCTTTGCTCAGCGTGTGCAGATGGGTGCATGGCTGCCACATGCATCTTGGGAGCACAGCAATGAACCTTGACCCTTCCTCCGCCGTCCTTGACTTGAGGCAGGACTGACACAGGACTGACACGGCAGCAGGTAGGGGCGGCCACCGTGAGGCTTGCTTGGCACGCGTGTTGGTGCGTGGTGTGGTCCTGGTGGCGCCGTTGTTGGCGGGTTGGGTGCGACGGCGCGTGCGTTCGAGTTCGCTATAGTCTAGGCGGTCAGGATACGAGATTCTCACTCTCGAGACCTGGATTCGAGTCCCGGTAGCGAAAAGGGGGCGCAGTTTTAACCACAGACCAGCAAAGCACCCGTTCGCGTGGGTGCCAACGCCTGAGCCAACCTGCAGCCGACCTGTAGCCCAGCTCTGTCCAGCAACGTGCAATCACGATCCTCGCACACCACATGCGTGAAACTAAGAAGCACCAGGATGCGTGGAGCAACATGCACAGGATGTATGCTGCTGACGGCGGTTGGTGTGTGGCGGTCGGTGTTGTGTGGTATCATCCGTCTTCAGGATGACTGATCCAGATGCAGCAGGTAGGCCATGTTGCTGATGATGAGGACCCACACACCCGCCAGCTCACAAGTTGGGACCACCTGACCCTGCCATGCGGCAGCCTCATCAATCAATCACGCACACCTGGCTACCTGGCCCAACAGCCAGGTAGCCATAGCTAGCTGTTGCTCGGCTGCTGGACTCCTGCTGGTCACCATGTTTGCACCGACCATCAATCTACCGGTACCCATGCATATGATACATATGCCGACCATGGCCGTGACAAGCCACGCACCTGCGCATGCAACATTTGAGTTCCCCTGCTTGTCGTAAAAAATCAATCCATGCACGTGTGAGATATGGTTCAGGTTGAGGCTTAGGTTGAGGCTCAGGGATTGGGGGTTTGGCACACCGCATCGCATCAGCTGGATGGCCAGCCACATACATGTATACACACAGCATCTGTTCAGGCACGACTGTTATGGCACGACTAATATGCCCCTGGCGTATTAGGTTCTACCCCGACCGAGAGCGGGCCAAAGACCCTAAAGTTAAGGGCAGGGTGCCCCCATGTCGATGGACGGTGACGACCCCAATTAAAGTGACCTGCGAGCTGACCAGTAGCGGAGTTGACGCCTTAGTTGATTCGGCAGATTCCGCTGGATGCTGGTGGTGGGTGCTGAACCTGGGAAAACCACTGATTTCGGAGAAGTCGGCATAGGAGACTTGATGAGGGTTCCCTGAAACACCGGGGAAGGTAGGGACTGCCAGGTTAGTGGCCACGGGTGATGTACCCCCCTATCCTACACACACACATGCGTGAATGAATCTCCTGGCGCGTGCCTCACCAGCTTCCTGGGCTGACGCACCAGAGTGCGTGTCTGTGCCACACCCTCCATCCGTCCCCCCTTCTTTGCTCAGCGTGTGCAGATGGGTGCATGGCTGCCACATGCATCTTGGGAGCACAGCAATGAACCTTGACCCTTCCTCCGCCGTCCTTGACTTGAGGCAGGACTGACACAGGACTGACACGGCAGCAGGTAGGGGCGGCCACCGTGAGGCTTGCTTGGCACGCGTGTTGGTGCGTGGTGTGGTCCTGGTGGCGCCGTTGTTGGCGGGTTGGGTGCAACGGCGCGTGCGTTCGAGTTCGCTATAGTCTAGGCGGTCAGGATACGAGATTCTCACTCTCGAGACCTGGATTCGAGTCCCGGTAGCGAAAAGGGGGCGCAGTTTTAACCACAGACCAGCAAAGCACCCGTTCGCGTGGGTGCCAACGCCTGAGCCAACCTGCAGCCGACCTGTAGCCCAGCTCTGTCCAGCAACGTGCAATCACGATCCTCGCACACCACATGCGTGAAACTAAGAAGCACCAGGATGCGTGGAGCAACATGCACAGGATGTATGCTGCTGACGGCGGTTGGTGTGTGGCGGTCGGTGTTGTGTGGTATCATCCGTCTTCAGGATGACTGATCCAGATGCAGCAGGTAGGCCATGTTGCTGATGATGAGGACCCACACACCCGCCAGCTCACAAGTTGGGACCACCTGACCCTGCCATGCGGCAGCCTCATCAATCAATCACGCACACCTGGCTACCTGGCCCAACAGCCAGGTAGCCATAGCTAGCTGTTGCTCGGCTGCTGGACTCCTGCTGGTCACCATGTTTGCACCGACCATCAATCTACCGGTACCCATGCATATGATACATATGCCGACCATGGCCGTGACAAGCCACGCACCTGCGCATGCAACATTTGAGTTCCCCTGCTTGTCGTAAAAAATCAATCCATGCACGTGTGAGATATGGTTCAGGTTGAGGCTCAGGTTGAGGCTCAGGGATTGGGGGTTTGGCACACCGCATCGCATCAGCTGGATGGCCAGCCACATACATGTATACACACAGCATCTGTTCAGGCACGACTGTTATGGCACGACTAATATGCCCCTGGCGTATTAGGTTCTACCCCGACCGAGAGCGGGCCAAAGACCCTAAAGTTAAGGGCAGGGTGCCCCCATGTCGATGGACGGTGACGACCCCAATTAAAGTGACCTGCGAGCTGACCAGTAGCGGAGTTGACGCCTTAGTTGATTCAGCAGATTCCGCTGGATGCTGGTGGTGGGTGCTGAACCTGGGAAAACCACTGATTTCGGAGAAGTCGGCATAGGAGACTTGATGAGGGTTCCCTGAAACACCAGAGAAGGTAGGGACTGCCAGGTTAGTGGCCACGGGTGATGTACCCCCCTATCCTACACACACACATGCGTGAATGAATCTCCTGGCGCGTGCCTCACCAGCTTCCTGGGCTGACGCACCAGAGTGCGTGTCTGTGCCACACCCTCCATCCGTCCCCCCTTCTTTGCTCAGCGTGTGCAGATGGGTGCATGGCTGCCACATGCATCTTGGGAGCACAGCAATGAACCTTGACCCTTCCTCCGCCGTCCTTGACTTGAGGCAGGACTGACACAGGACTGACACGGCAGCAGGTAGGGGCGGCCACCGTGAGGCTTGCTTGGCACGCGTGTTGGTGCGTGGTGTGGTCCTGGTGGCGCCGGTGTTGGCGGGTTGGGTGCGACGGCGCGTGCGTTCGAGTTCGCTATAGTCTAGGCGGTCAGGATACGAGATTCTCACTCTTGAGACCCGGATTCGAGTCCCAGTAGCGAAAAGGGGGCGCAGTTTTAACCACAGACCAGCAAAGCACCCGTTCGCGTGGGTGCCAACGCCTGAGCCAACCTGCAGCCGACCTGTAGCCCAGCTCTGTCCAGCAACGTGCAATCACGATCCTCGCACTCCACATGCGTGAAACTAAGAAGCACCAGGATGCGTGGAGCAACATGCACAGGATGTATGCTGCTGACGGCGGTTGGTGTGTGGCGGTCGGTGTTGTGTGGTATCATCCGTCTTCAGGATGACTGATCCAGATGCAGCAGGTAGGCCATGTTGCTGATGATGAGGACCCACACACCCGCCAGCTCACAAGTTGGGACCACCTGACCCTGCCATGCGGCAGCCTCATCAATCAATCACGCACACCTGGCTACCTGGCCCAACAGCCAGGTAGCAATAGCTAGCTGTTGCTCGGCTGCTGGACTCCTGCTGGTCACCATGTTTGCACCGACCATCAATTAACCAGTACCCATGCATATGATACATATGCCGACCATGGCCGTGACAAGCCACGCACCTGCGCATGCAACATTTGAGTTCCCCTGCTTGTCGTAAAAAATCAATCCATGCACGTGTGAGATATGGTTCAGGTTGAGGCTCAGGTTGAAGCTCAGGGATTGGGGGTTTGGCACACCGCATCGCATCAGCTGGATGGCCAGCCACATACATGTATACACACATGCGTGAATGAATCTCCTGGCGCGTGCCTCACCAGCTTCCTGGGCTGACGCACCAGAGTGCGTGTCTGTGCCACACCCTCCATCCGTCCCCCCTTCTTTGCTCAGCGTGTGCAGATGGGTGCATGGCTGCCACATGCACAGCAGCTATTGCTCGGCTGCTGGACTCCTGCTGGTCACCATGTTTGCACCGACCATTGATCTACCGGTACCCATGCATATGATACATATGCCGACCATGGCCGTGACAAGCCACGCACCTGCGCATGCAACATTTGAGTTCCCCTGCTTGTCGTAAAAAATCAATCCATGCACGTGTGAGATATGGTTCAGGTTGAGGCTCAGGTTGAGGCTCAGGGATTGGGGGTTTGGCACACCGCATCGCATCAGCTGGATGGCCAGCCACATACATGTATACACACATGCGTGAATGAATCTCCTGGCGCGTGCCTCACCAGCTTCCTGGGCTGACGCACCAGAGTGCGTGTCTGTGCCACACCCTCCATCCGTCCCCCCTTCTTTGCTCAGCGTGTGCAGATGGGTGCATGGCTGCCACATGCACAGCAGCTATTGCTCGGCTGCTGGACTCCTGCTGGTCACCATGTTTGCACCGACCATTGATCTACCGGTACCCATGCATATGATACATATGCCGACCATGGCCGTGACAAGCCACGCACCTGCGCATGCAACATTTGAGTTCCCCTGCTTGTCGTAAAAAATCAATCCATGCACGTGTGAGATATGGTTCAGGTTGAGGCTCAGGTTGAGGCTCAGGGATTGGGGGTTTGGCACACCGCATCGCATCAGCTGGATGGCCAGCCACATACATGTATACACACATGCGTGAATGAATCTCCTGGCGCGTGCCTCACCAGCTTCCTGGGCTGACGCACCAGAGTGCGTGTCTGTGCCACACCCTCCATCCGTCCCCCCTTCTTTGCTCAGCGTGTGCAGATGGGTGCATGGCTGCCACATGCATCTTGGGAGCACAGCAATGAACCTTGACCCTTCCTCCGCCGTCCTTGACTTGAGGCAGGACTGACACAGGACTGACACGGCAGCAGGTAGGGGCGGCCACCGTGAGGCTTGCTTGGCACGCCTGTTGATGCGTGGTGTGGTCCTGTTGGCGCCGTTGTTGGTGGGTTGGGTGCGACGGCGCGTGCGTTCGAGTTCGCTACAGTCTAGGCGGTCAGGATACGAGATTCTCACTCTCGAGACCCTGGTTCGAGTCCCGGTAGCGAAAAGGGGGCGCAGTTTTAACCACAGACCAGCAAAGCACCCGTCCGCGTGGGTGCCAACGCCTGAGCCGACCTGCAGCCGACCTGTAGCCCAGCTCTGTCCAGCAACGTGCAATCACGATCCTCGCACTCCACATGCGTGAAACTAAGAAGCACCAGGATGCGTGGAGCAACGTGCACAGGACGTATGCTGCTGACGGCGGTTGGTGTGTGGCGGTCGGTGTTGTGTGGTATCATCCGTCTTCAGGATGACTGATCCAGATGCAGCAGGTAGGCCATGTTGCTGATGATGAGGACCCACACACCCGCCAGCTCACAAGTTGGGACCACCTGACCCTGCCATGCGGCAGCCTCATCAATCAATCACGCACACCTGGCTACCTGGCCCAACAGCCAGGTAGCCATAGCTAGCTGTTGCTCGGCTGCTGGACTCCTGCTGGTCACCATGTTTGCACCGACCATCGATCTACCGGTACCCATGCATATGATACATATGCCGACCATGGCCGTGACAAGCCACGCACCTGCGCATGCAACATTTGAGTTCCCCTGCTTGTCGTAAAAAATCAATCCATGCACGTGTGAGATATGGTTCAGGTTGAGGCTCAGGTTGAGGCTCAGGGATTGGGGGTTTGGCACACCGCATCGCATCAGCTGGATGGCCAGCCACATACATGTATACACACATGCGTGAATGAATCTCCTGGCGCGTGCCTCACCAGCTTCCTGGGCTGACGCACCAGAGTGCGTGTCTGTGCCACACCCTCCATCCGTCCCCCCTTCTTTGCTCAGCGTGTGCAGATGGGTGCATGGCTGCCACATGCACAGCAGCTATTGCTCGGCTGCTGGACTCCTGCTGGTCACCATGTTTGCACCGACCATTGATCTACCGGTACCCATGCATATGATACATATGCCGACCATGGCCGTGACAAGCCACGCACCTGCGCATGCAACATTTGAGTTCCCCTGCTTGTCGTAAAAAATCAATCCATGCACGTGTGAGATATGGTTCAGGTTGAGGCTCAGGTTGAGGCTCAGGGATTGGGGGTTTGGCACACCGCATCGCATCAGCTGGATGGCCAGCCACATACATGTATACACACATGCGTGAATGAATCTCCTGGCGCGTGCCTCACCAGCTTCCTGGGCTGACGCACCAGAGTGCGTGTCTGTGCCACACCCTCCATCCGTCCCCCCTTCTTTGCTCAGCGTGTGCAGATGGGTGCATGGCTGCCACATGCACAGCAGCTATTGCTCGGCTGCTGGACTCCTGCTGGTCACCATGTTTGCACCGACCATCGATCTACCGGTACCCATGCATATGATACATATGCCGACCATGGCCGTGACAAGGCACGCACCTGCGCATGCAACATTTGAGTTCCCCTGCTTGTCGTAAAAAATCAATCCATGCACGTGTGAGATATGGTTCAGGTTGAGGCTCAGGTTGAGGCTCAGGGATTGGGGGTTTGGCACACCGCATCGCATCAGCTGGATGGCCAGCCACATACATGTATACACACATGCGTGAATGAATCTCCTGGCGCGTGCCTCACCAGCTTCCTGGGCTGACGCACCAGAGTGCGTGTCTGTGCCACACCCTCCATCCGTCCCCCCTTCTTTGCTCAGCGTGTGCAGATGGGTGCATGGCTGCCACATGCATCTTGGGAGCACAGCAATGAACCTTGACCCTTCCTCCGCCGTCCTTGACTTGAGGCAGGACTGACACAGGACTGACACGGCAGCAGGTAGGGGCGGCCACCGTGAGGCTTGCTTGGCACGCCTGTTGATGCGTGGTGTGGTCCTGTTGGCGCCGTTGTTGGTGGGTTGGGTGCGACGGCGCGTGCGTTCGAGTTCGCTACAGTCTAGGCGGTCAGGATACGAGATTCTCACTCTCGAGACCCTGGTTCGAGTCCCGGTAGCGAAAAGGGGGCGCAGTTTTAACCACAGACCAGCAAAGCACCCGTCCGCGTGGGTGCCAACGCCTGAGCCGACCTGCAGCCGACCTGTAGCCCAGCTCTGTCCAGCAACGTGCAATCACGATCCTCGCACTCCACATGCGTGAAACTAAGAAGCACCAGGATGCGTGGAGCAACGTGCACAGGACGTATGCTGCTGACGGCGGTTGGTGTGTGGCGGTCGGTGTTGTGTGGTATCATCCGTCTTCAGGATGACTGATCCAGATGCAGCAGGTAGGCCATGTTGCTGATGATGAGGACCCACACACCCGCCAGCTCACAAGTTGGGACCACCTGACCCTGCCATGCGGCAGCCTCATCAATCAATCACGCACACCTGGCTACCTGGCCCAACAGCCAGGTAGCCATAGCTAGCTGTTGCTCGGCTGCTGGACTCCTGCTGGTCACCATGTTTGCACCGACCATCGATCTACCGGTACCCATGCATATGATACATATGCCGACCATGGCCGTGACAAGCCACGCACCTGCGCATGCAACATTTGAGTTCCCCTGCTTGTCGTAAAAAATCAATCCATGCACGTGTGAGATATGGTTCAGGTTGAGGCTCAGGTTGAGGCTCAGGGATTGGGGGTTTGGCACACCGCATCGCATCAGCTGGATGGCCAGCCACATACATGTATACACACATGCGTGAATGAATCTCCTGGCGCGTGCCTCACCAGCTTCCTGGGCTGACGCACCAGAGTGCGTGTCTGTGCCACACCCTCCATCCGTCCCCCCTTCTTTGCTCAGCGTGTGCAGATGGGTGCATGGCTGCCACATGCACAGCAGCTATTGCTCGGCTGCTGGACTCCTGCTGGTCACCATGTTTGCACCGACCATTGATCTACCGGTACCCATGCATATGATACATATGCCGACCATGGCCGTGACAAGCCACGCACCTGCGCATGCAACATTTGAGTTCCCCTGCTTGTCGTAAAAAATCAATCCATGCACGTGTGAGATATGGTTCAGGTTGAGGCTCAGGTTGAGGCTCAGGGATTGGGGGTTTGGCACACCGCATCGCATCAGCTGGATGGCCAGCCACATACATGTATACACACATGCGTGAATGAATCTCCTGGCGCGTGCCTCACCAGCTTCCTGGGCTGACGCACCAGAGTGCGTGTCTGTGCCACACCCTCCATCCGTCCCCCCTTCTTTGCTCAGCGTGTGCAGATGGGTGCATGGCTGCCACATGCACAGCAGCTATTGCTCGGCTGCTGGACTCCTGCTGGTCACCATGTTTGCACCGACCATCGATCTACCGGTACCCATGCATATGATACATATGCCGACCATGGCCGTGACAAGGCACGCACCTGCGCATGCAACATTTGAGTTCCCCTGCTTGTCGTAAAAAATCAATCCATGCACGTGTGAGATATGGTTCAGGTTGAGGCTCAGGTTGAGGCTCAGGGATTGGGGGTTTGGCACACCGCATCGCATCAGCTGGATGGCCAGCCACATACATGTATACACACATGCGTGAATGAATCTCCTGGCGCGTGCCTCACCAGCTTCCTGGGCTGACGCACCAGAGTGCGTGTCTGTGCCACACCCTCCATCCGTCCCCCCTTCTTTGCTCAGCGTGTGCAGATGGGTGCATGGCTGCCACATGCACAGCAGCTATTGCTCGGCTGCTGGACTCCTGCTGGTCACCATGTTTGCACCGACCATTGATCTACCGGTACCCATGCATATGATACATATGCCGACCATGGCCGTGACAAGCCACGCACCTGCGCATGCAACATTTGAGTTCCCCTGCTTGTCGTAAAAAATCAATCCATGCACGTGTGAGATATGGTTCAGGTTGAGGCTCAGGTTGAGGCTCAGGGATTGGGGGTTTGGCACACCGCATCGCATCAGCTGGATGGCCAGCCACATACATGTATACACACATGCGTGAATGAATCTCCTGGCGTGTGCCTCACCAGCTTCCTGGGCTGACGCACCAGAGTGCGTGTCTGTGCCACACCCTCCATCCGTCCCCCCTTCTTTGCTCAGCGTGTGCAGATGGGTGCATGGCTGCCACATGCACAGCAGCTATTGCTCGGCTGCTGGACTCCTGCTGGTCACCATGTTTGCACCGACCATTGATCTACCGGTACCCATGCATATGATACATATGCCGACCATGGCCGTGACAAGCCACGCACCTGCGCATGCAACATTTGAGTTCCCCTGCTTGTCGTAAAAAATCAATCCATGCACGTGTGAGATATGGTTCAGGTTGAGGCTCAGGTTGAGGCTCAGGGATTGGGGGTTTGGCACACCGCATCGCATCAGCTGGATGGCCAGCCACATACATGTATACACACATGCGTGAATGAATCTCCTGGCGCGTGCCTCACCAGCTTCCTGGGCTGACGCACCAGAGTGCGTGTCTGTGCCACACCCTCCATCCGTACCCCCTTCTTTGCTCAGCGTGTGCAGATGGGTGCATGGCTGCCACATGCATCTTGGGAGCACAGCAATGAACCTTGACCCTTCCTCCGCCGTCCTTGACTTGAGGCAGGACTGACACAGGACTGACACGGCAGCAGGTAGGGGCGGCCACCGTGAGGCTTGCTTGGCACGCCTGTTGATGCGTGGTGTGGTCCTGTTGGCGCCGTTGTTGGTGGGTTGGGTGCGACGGCGCGTGCGTTCGAGTTCGCTACAGTCTAGGCGGTCAGGATACGAGATTCTCACTCTCGAGACCTGGATTCGAGTCCCGGTAGCGAAAAGGGGGCGCAGTTTTAACCACAGACCAGCAAAGCACCCGTCCGCGTGGGTGCCAACGCCTGAGCCGACCTGCAGCCGACCTGTAGCCCAGCTCTGTCCAGCAACGTGCAATCACGATCCTCGCACTCCACATGCGTGAAACTAAGAAGCACCAGGATGCGTGGAGCAACGTGCACAGGACGTATGCTGCTGACGGCGGTTGGTGTGTGGCGGTCGGTGTTGTGTGGTATCATCCGTCTTCAGGATGACTGATCCAGATGCAGCAGGTAGGCCATGTTGCTGATGATGAGGACCCACACACCCGCCAGCTCACAAGTTGGGACCACCTGACCCTGCCATGCGGCAGCCTCATCAATCAATCACGCACACCTGGCTACCTGGCCCAACAGCCAGGTAGCCATAGCTAGCTGTTGCTCGGCTGCTGGACTCCTGCTGGTCACCATGTTTGCACCGACCATCGATCTACCGGTACCCATGCATATGATACATATGCCGACCATGGCCGTGACAAGCCACGCACCTGCGCATGCAACATTTGAGTTCCCCTGCTTGTCGTAAAAAATCAATCCATGCACGTGTGAGATATGGTTCAGGTTGAGGCTCAGGTTGAGGCTCAGGGATTGGGGGTTTGGCACACCGCATCGCATCAGCTGGATGGCCAGCCACATACATGTATACACACATGCGTGAATGAATCTCCTGGCGTGTGCCTCACCAGCTTCCTGGGCTGACGCACCAGAGTGCGTGTCTGTGCCACACCCTCCATCCGTCCCCCCTTCTTTGCTCAGCGTGTGCAGATGGGTGCATGGCTGCCACATGCACAGCAGCTATTGCTCGGCTGCTGGACTCCTGCTGGTCACCATGTTTGCACCGACCATTGATCTACCGGTACCCATGCATATGATACATATGCCGACCATGGCCGTGACAAGCCACGCACCTGCGCATGCAACATTTGAGTTCCCCTGCTTGTCGTAAAAAATCAATCCATGCACGTGTGAGATATGGTTCAGGTTGAGGCTCAGGTTGAGGCTCAGGGATTGGGGGTTTGGCACACCGCATCGCATCAGCTGGATGGCCAGCCACATACATGTATACACACATGCGTGAATGAATCTCCTGGCGCGTGCCTCACCAGCTTCCTGGGCTGACGCACCAGAGTGCGTGTCTGTGCCACACCCTCCATCCGTACCCCCTTCTTTGCTCAGCGTGTGCAGATGGGTGCATGGCTGCCACATGCATCTTGGGAGCACAGCAATGAACCTTGACCCTTCCTCCGCCGTCCTTGACTTGAGGCAGGACTGACACAGGACTGACACGGCAGCAGGTAGGGGCGGCCACCGTGAGGCTTGCTTGGCACGCCTGTTGATGCGTGGTGTGGTCCTGTTGGCGCCGTTGTTGGTGGGTTGGGTGCGACGGCGCGTGCGTTCGAGTTCGCTACAGTCTAGGCGGTCAGGATACGAGATTCTCACTCTCGAGACCTGGATTCGAGTCCCGGTAGCGAAAAGGGGGCGCAGTTTTAACCACAGACCAGCAAAGCACCCGTCCGCGTGGGTGCCAACGCCTGAGCCGACCTGCAGCCGACCTGTAGCCCAGCTCTGTCCAGCAACGTGCAATCACGATCCTCGCACTCCACATGCGTGAAACTAAGAAGCACCAGGATGCGTGGAGCAACGTGCACAGGACGTATGCTGCTGACGGCGGTTGGTGTGTGGCGGTCGGTGTTGTGTGGTATCATCCGTCTTCAGGATGACTGATCCAGATGCAGCAGGTAGGCCATGTTGCTGATGATGAGGACCCACACACCCGCCAGCTCACAAGTTGGGACCACCTGACCCTGCCATGCGGCAGCCTCATCAATCAATCACGCACACCTGGCTACCTGGCCCAACAGCCAGGTAGCCATAGCTAGCTGTTGCTCGGCTGCTGGACTCCTGCTGGTCACCATGTTTGCACCGACCATCGATCTACCGGTACCCATGCATATGATACATATGCCGACCATGGCCGTGACAAGCCACGCACCTGCGCATGCAACATTTGAGTTCCCCTGCTTGTCGTAAAAAATCAATCCATGCACGTGTGAGATATGGTTCAGGTTGAGGCTCAGGTTGAGGCTCAGGGATTGGGGGTTTGGCACACCGCATCGCATCAGCTGGATGGCCAGCCACATACATGTATACACACATGCGTGAATGAATCTCCTGGCGCGTGCCTCACCAGCTTCCTGGGCTGACGCACCAGAGTGCGTGTCTGTGCCACACCCTCCATCCGTCCCCCCTTCTTTGCTCAGCGTGTGCAGATGGGTGCATGGCTGCCACATGCACAGCAGCTATTGCTCGGCTGCTGGACTCCTGCTGGTCACCATGTTTGCACCGACCATTGATCTACCGGTACCCATGCATATGATACATATGCCGACCATGGCCGTGACAAGCCACGCACCTGCGCATGCAACATTTGAGTTCCCCTGCTTGTCGTAAAAAATCAATCCATGCACGTGTGAGATATGGTTCAGGTTGAGGCTCAGGTTGAGGCTCAGGGATTGGGGGTTTGGCACACCGCATCGCATCAGCTGGATGGCCAGCCACATACATGTATACACACATGCGTGAATGAATCTCCTGGCGTGTGCCTCACCAGCTTCCTGGGCTGACGCACCAGAGTGCGTGTCTGTGCCACACCCTCCATCCGTCCCCCCTTCTTTGCTCAGCGTGTGCAGATGGGTGCATGGCTGCCACATGCACAGCAGCTATTGCTCGGCTGCTGGACTCCTGCTGGTCACCATGTTTGCACCGACCATTGATCTACCGGTACCCATGCATATGATACATATGCCGACCATGGCCGTGACAAGCCACGCACCTGCGCATGCAACATTTGAGTTCCCCTGCTTGTCGTAAAAAATCAATCCATGCACGTGTGAGATATGGTTCAGGTTGAGGCTCAGGTTGAGGCTCAGGGATTGGGGGTTTGGCACACCGCATCGCATCAGCTGGATGGCCAGCCACATACATGTATACACACATGCGTGAATGAATCTCCTGGCGTGTGCCTCACCAGCTTCCTGGGCTGACGCACCAGAGTGCGTGTCTGTGCCACACCCTCCATCCGTCCCCCCTTCTTTGCTCAGCGTGTGCAGATGGGTGCATGGCTGCCACATGCACAGCAGCTATTGCTCGGCTGCTGGACTCCTGCTGGTCACCATGTTTGCACCGACCATTGATCTACCGGTACCCATGCATATGATACATATGCCGACCATGGCCGTGACAAGCCACGCACCTGCGCATGCAACATTTGAGTTCCCCTGCTTGTCGTAAAAAATCAATCCATGCACGTGTGAGATATGGTTCAGGTTGAGGCTCAGGTTGAGGCTCAGGGATTGGGGGTTTGGCACACCGCATCGCATCAGCTGGATGGCCAGCCACATACATGTATACACACATGCGTGAATGAATCTCCTGGCGCGTGCCTCACCAGCTTCCTGGGCTGACGCACCAGAGTGCGTGTCTGTGCCACACCCTCCATCCGTACCCCCTTCTTTGCTCAGCGTGTGCAGATGGGTGCATGGCTGCCACATGCATCTTGGGAGCACAGCAATGAACCTTGACCCTTCCTCCGCCGTCCTTGACTTGAGGCAGGACTGACACAGGACTGACACGGCAGCAGGTAGGGGCGGCCACCGTGAGGCTTGCTTGGCACGCCTGTTGATGCGTGGTGTGGTCCTGTTGGCGCCGTTGTTGGTGGGTTGGGTGCGACGGCGCGTGCGTTCGAGTTCGCTACAGTCTAGGCGGTCAGGATACGAGATTCTCACTCTCGAGACCTGGATTCGAGTCCCGGTAGCGAAAAGGGGGCGCAGTTTTAACCACAGACCAGCAAAGCACCCGTCCGCGTGGGTGCCAACGCCTGAGCCGACCTGCAGCCGACCTGTAGCCCAGCTCTGTCCAGCAACGTGCAATCACGATCCTCGCACTCCACATGCGTGAAACTAAGAAGCACCAGGATGCGTGGAGCAACGTGCACAGGACGTATGCTGCTGACGGCGGTTGGTGTGTGGCGGTCGGTGTTGTGTGGTATCATCCGTCTTCAGGATGACTGATCCAGATGCAGCAGGTAGGCCATGTTGCTGATGATGAGGACCCACACACCCGCCAGCTCACAAGTTGGGACCACCTGACCCTGCCATGCGGCAGCCTCATCAATCAATCACGCACACCTGGCTACCTGGCCCAACAGCCAGGTAGCCATAGCTAGCTGTTGCTCGGCTGCTGGACTCCTGCTGGTCACCATGTTTGCACCGACCATCGATCTACCGGTACCCATGCATATGATACATATGCCGACCATGGCCGTGACAAGCCACGCACCTGCGCATGCAACATTTGAGTTCCCCTGCTTGTCGTAAAAAATCAATCCATGCACGTGTGAGATATGGTTCAGGTTGAGGCTCAGGTTGAGGCTCAGGGATTGGGGGTTTGGCACACCGCATCGCATCAGCTGGATGGCCAGCCACATACATGTATACACACATGCGTGAATGAATCTCCTGGCGCGTGCCTCACCAGCTTCCTGGGCTGACGCACCAGAGTGCGTGTCTGTGCCACACCCTCCATCCGTCCCCCCTTCTTTGCTCAGCGTGTGCAGATGGGTGCATGGCTGCCACATGCACAGCAGCTATTGCTCGGCTGCTGGACTCCTGCTGGTCACCATGTTTGCACCGACCATTGATCTACCGGTACCCATGCATATGATACATATGCCGACCATGGCCGTGACAAGCCACGCACCTGCGCATGCAACATTTGAGTTCCCCTGCTTGTCGTAAAAAATCAATCCATGCACGTGTGAGATATGGTTCAGGTTGAGGCTCAGGTTGAGGCTCAGGGATTGGGGGTTTGGCACACCGCATCGCATCAGCTGGATGGCCAGCCACATACATGTATACACACATGCGTGAATGAATCTCCTGGCGTGTGCCTCACCAGCTTCCTGGGCTGACGCACCAGAGTGCGTGTCTGTGCCACACCCTCCATCCGTCCCCCCTTCTTTGCTCAGCGTGTGCAGATGGGTGCATGGCTGCCACATGCACAGCAGCTATTGCTCGGCTGCTGGACTCCTGCTGGTCACCATGTTTGCACCGACCATTGATCTACCGGTACCCATGCATATGATACATATGCCGACCATGGCCGTGACAAGCCACGCACCTGCGCATGCAACATTTGAGTTCCCCTGCTTGTCGTAAAAAATCAATCCATGCACGTGTGAGATATGGTTCAGGTTGAGGCTCAGGTTGAGGCTCAGGGATTGGGGGTTTGGCACACCGCATCGCATCAGCTGGATGGCCAGCCACATACATGTATACACACATGCGTGAATGAATCTCCTGGCGCGTGCCTCACCAGCTTCCTGGGCTGACGCACCAGAGTGCGTGTCTGTGCCACACCCTCCATCCGTACCCCCTTCTTTGCTCAGCGTGTGCAGATGGGTGCATGGCTGCCACATGCACAGCAGCTATTGCTCGGCTGCTGGACTCCTGCTGGTCACCATGTTTGCACCGACCATTGATCTACCGGTACCCATGCATATGATACATATGCCGACCATGGCCGTGACAAGCCACGCACCTGCGCATGCAACATTTGAGTTCCCCTGCTTGTCGTAAAAAATCAATCCATGCACGTGTGAGATATGGTTCAGGTTGAGGCTCAGGTTGAGGCTCAGGGATTGGGGGTTTGGCACACCGCATCGCATCAGCTGGATGGCCAGCCACATACATGTATACACACATGCGTGAATGAATCTCCTGGCGCGTGCCTCACCAGCTTCCTGGGCTGACGCACCAGAGTGCGTGTCTGTGCCACACCCTCCATCCGTCCCCCCTTCTTTGCTCAGCGTGTGCAGATGGGTGCATGGCTGCCACATGCACAGCAGCTATTGCTCGGCTGCTGGACTCCTGCTGGTCACCATGTTTGCACCGACCATCGATCTACCGGTACCCATGCATATGATACATATGCCGACCATGGCCGTGACAAGCCACGCACCTGCGCATGCAACATTTGAGTTCCCCTGCTTGTCGTAAAAAATCAATCCATGCACGTGTGAGATATGGTTCAGGTTGAGGCTCAGGTTGAGGCTCAGGGATTGGGGGTTTGGCACACCGCATCGCATCAGCTGGATGGCCAGCCACATACATGTATACACACATGCGTGAATGAATCTCCTGGCGCGTGCCTCACCAGCTTCCTGGGCTGACGCACCAGAGTGCGTGTCTGTGCCACACCCTCCATCCGTCCCCCCTTCTTTGCTCAGCGTGTGCAGATGGGTGGATGGCTGCCACATGCATCTTGGGAGCACAGCAATGAACCTTGACCCTTCCTCCGCCGTCCTTGACTTGAGGCAGGACTGACACAGGACTGACACGGCAGCAGGTAGGGGCGGCCACCGTGAGGCTTGCTTGGCACGCCTGTTGATGCGTGGTGTGGTCCTGGTGGCGCCGTTGTTGGCGGGTTGGGTGCGACGGCGCGTGCGTTCGAGTTCGCTATAGTCTAGGCGGTCAGGATACGAGATTCTCACTCTCGAGACCCGGATTCGAGTCCCGGTAGCGAAAAGGGGGCGCAGTTTTAACCACAGACCAGCAAAGCACCCGTTCGCGTGGGTGCCTACGCCTGAGCCGACCTGCAGCCGACCTGTAGCCCAGCTCTGTCCAGCAACGTGCAATCACGATCCTCGCACTCCACATGCGTGAAACTAAGAAGCATCAGGATGCGTGGAGCAACGTGCACAGGACGTATGCTGCTGACGGCGGTTGGTGTGTGGCGGTCGGTGTTGTGTGGTATCATCCGTCTTCAGGATGACTGATCCAGATGCAGCAGGTAGGCCATGTTGCTGATGATGAGGACCCACACACCCGCCAGCTCACAAGTTGGGACCACCTGACCCTGCCATGCGGCAGCCTCATCAATCAATCACTCACACCTGGCTACCTGGCCCAACAGCCAGGTAGCCATAGCTAGCTGTTGCTCGGCTGCTGGACTCCTGCTGGTCACCATGTTTGCACCGACCATCGATCTACCGGTACCCATGCATATGATACATATGCCGACCATGGCCGTGACAAGCCACGCACCTGCGCATGCAACATTTGAGTTCCCCTGCTTGTCGTAAAAAATCAATCCATGCACGTGTGAGATATGGTTCAGGTTGAGGCTCAGGTTGAGGCTCAGGGATTGGGGGTTTGGCACACCGCATCGCATCAGCTGGATGGCCAGCCACATACATGTATACACACATGCGTGAATGAATCTCCTGGCGCGTGCCTCACCAGCTTCCTGGGCTGACGCACCAGAGTGCGTGTCTGTGCCACACCCTCCATCCGTCCCCCCTTCTTTGCTCAGCGTGTGCAGATGGGTGCATGGCTGCCACATGCACAGCAGCTATTGCTCGGCTGCTGGACTCCTGCTGGTCACCATGTTTGCACCGACCATCAATCTACCGGTACCCATGCATATGATACATATGCCGACCATGGCCGTGACAAGCCACGCACCTGCGCATGCAACATTTGAGTTCCCCTGCTTGTCGTAAAAAATCAATCCATGCACGTGTGAGATATGGTTCAGGTTGAGGCTCAGGTTGAGGCTCAGGGATTGGGGGTTTGGCACACCGCATCGCATCAGCTGGATGGCCAGCCACATACATGTATACACACATGCGTGAATGAATCTCCTGGCGCGTGCCTCACCAGCTTCCTGGGCTGACGCACCAGAGTGCGTGTCTGTGCCACACCCTCCATCCGTCCCCCCTTCTTTGCTCAGCGTGTGCAGATGGGTGGATGGCTGCCACATGCATCTTGGGAGCACAGCAATGAACCTTGACCCTTCCTCCGCCGTCCTTGACTTGAGGCAGGACTGACACAGGACTGACACGGCAGCAGGTAGGGGCGGCCACCGTGAGGCTTGCTTGGCACGCCTGTTGATGCGTGGTGTGGTCCTGGTGGCGCCGTTGTTGGCGGGTTGGGTGCGACGGCGCGTGCGTTCGAGTTCGCTATAGTCTAGGCGGTCAGGATACTAGATTCTCACTCTCGAGACCCGGGTTCGAGTTCCGGTAGCGAAAAGGGGGCGCAGTTTTAACCACAGACCAGCAAAGCACCCGTCCGCGTGGGTGCCAACGCCTGAGCCGACCTGCAGCCGACCTGTAGCCCAGCTCTGTCCAGCAACGTGCAATCACGATCCTCGCACTCCACATGCGTGAAACTAAGAAGCACCAGGATGCGTGGAGCAACGTGCACAGGACGTATGCTGCTGACGGCGGTTGGTGTGTGGCGGTCGGTGTTGTGTGGTATCATCCGTCTTCAGGATGACTGATCCAGATGCAGCAGGTAGGCCATGTTGCTGATGATGAGGACCCACACACCCGCCAGCTCACAAGTTGGGACCACCTGACCCTGCCATGCGGCAGCCTCATCAATCAATCACTCACACCTGGCTACCTGGCCCAACAGCCAGGTAGCCATAGCTAGCTGTTGCTCGGCTGCTGGACTCCTGCTGGTCACCATGTTTGCACCGACCATCGATCTACCGGTACCCATGCATATGATACATATGCCGACCATGGCCGTGACAAGGCACGCACCTGCGCATGCAACATTTGAGTTCCCCTGCTTGTCGTAAAAAATCAATCCATGCACGTGTGAGATATGGTTCAGGTTGAGGCTCAGGTTGAGGCTCAGGGATTGGGGGTTTGGCACACCGCATCGCATCAGCTGGATGGCCAGCCACATACATGTATACACACATGCGTGAATGAATCTCCTGGCGCGTGCCTCACCAGCTTCCTGGGCTGACGCACCAGAGTGCGTGTCTGTGCCACACCCTCCATCCGTCCCCCCTTCTTTGCTCAGCGTGTGCAGATGGGTGCATGGCTGCCACATGCACAGCAGCTATTGCTCGGCTGCTGGACTCCTGCTGGTCACCATGTTTGCACCGACCATTGATCTACCGGTACCCATGCATATGATACATATGCCGACCATGGCCGTGACAAGCCACGCACCTGCGCATGCAACATTTGAGTTCCCCTGCTTGTCGTAAAAAATCAATCCATGCACGTGTGAGATATGGTTCAGGTTGAGGCTCAGGTTGAGGCTCAGGGATTGGGGGTTTGGCACACCGCATCGCATCAGCTGGATGGCCAGCCACATACATGTATACACACATGCGTGAATGAATCTCCTGGCGCGTGCCTCACCAGCTTCCTGGGCTGACGCACCAGAGTGCGTGTCTGTGCCACACCCTCCATCCGTCCCCCCTTCTTTGCTCAGCGTGTGCAGATGGGTGCATGGCTGCCACATGCACAGCAGCTATTGCTCGGCTGCTGGACTCCTGCTGGTCACCATGTTTGCACCGACCATTGATCTACCGGTACCCATGCATATGATACATATGCCGACCATGGCCGTGACAAGCCACGCACCTGCGCATGCAACATTTGAGTTCCCCTGCTTGTCGTAAAAAATCAATCCATGCACGTGTGAGATATGGTTCAGGTTGAGGCTCAGGTTGAGGCTCAGGGATTGGGGGTTTGGCACACCGCATCGCATCAGCTGGATGGCCAGCCACATACATGTATACACACATGCGTGAATGAATCTCCTGGCGTGTGCCTCACCAGCTTCCTGGGCTGACGCACCAGAGTGCGTGTCTGTGCCACACCCTCCATCCGTCCCCCCTTCTTTGCTCAGCGTGTGCAGATGGGTGCATGGCTGCCACATGCACAGCAGCTATTGCTCGGCTGCTGGACTCCTGCTGGTCACCATGTTTGCACCGACCATCGATCTACCGGTACCCATGCATATGATACATATGCCGACCATGGCCGTGACAAGCCACGCACCTGCGCATGCAACATTTGAGTTCCCCTGCTTGTCGTAAAAAATCAATCCATGCACGTGTGAGATATGGTTCAGGTTGAGGCTCAGGTTGAGGCTCAGGGATTGGGGGTTTGGCACACCGCATCGCATCAGCTGGATGGCCAGCCACATACATGTATACACACATGCGTGAATGAATCTCCTGGCGTGTGCCTCACCAGCTTCCTGGGCTGACGCACCAGAGTGCGTGTCTGTGCCACACCCTCCATCCGTCCCCCCTTCTTTGCTCAGCGTGTGCAGATGGGTGCATGGCTGCCACATGCACAGCAGCTATTGCTCGGCTGCTGGACTCCTGCTGGTCACCATGTTTGCACCGACCATTGATCTACCGGTACCCATGCATATGATACATATGCCGACCATGGCCGTGACAAGCCACGCACCTGCGCATGCAACATTTGAGTTCCCCTGCTTGTCGTAAAAAATCAATCCATGCACGTGTGAGATATGGTTCAGGTTGAGGCTCAGGTTGAGGCTCAGGGATTGGGGGTTTGGCACACCGCATCGCATCAGCTGGATGGCCAGCCACATACATGTATACACACATGCGTGAATGAATCTCCTGGCGCGTGCCTCACCAGCTTCCTGGGCTGACGCACCAGAGTGCGTGTCTGTGCCACACCCTCCATCCGTCCCCCCTTCTTTGCTCAGCGTGTGCAGATGGGTGCATGGCTGCCACATGCACAGCAGCTATTGCTCGGCTGCTGGACTCCTGCTGGTCACCATGTTTGCACCGACCATCGATCTACCGGTACCCATGCATATGATACATATGCCGACCATGGCCGTGACAAGCCACGCACCTGCGCATGCAACATTTGAGTTCCCCTGCTTGTCGTAAAAAATCAATCCATGCACGTGTGAGATATGGTTCAGGTTGAGGCTCAGGTTGAGGCTCAGGGATTGGGGGTTTGGCACACCGCATCGCATCAGCTGGATGGCCAGCCACATACATGTATACACACATGCGTGAATGAATCTCCTGGCGCGTGCCTCACCAGCTTCCTGGGCTGACGCACCAGAGTGCGTGTCTGTGCCACACCCTCCATCCGTCCCCCCTTCTTTGCTCAGCGTGTGCAGATGGGTGGATGGCTGCCACATGCATCTTGGGAGCACAGCAATGAACCTTGACCCTTCCTCCGCCGTCCTTGACTTGAGGCAGGACTGACACAGGACTGACACGGCAGCAGGTAGGGGCGGCCACCGTGAGGCTTGCTTGGCACGCCTGTTGATGCGTGGTGTGGTCCTGGTGGCGCCGTTGTTGGCGGGTTGGGTGCGACTGCGCGTGCGTTCGAGTTCGCTATAGTCTAGGCGGTCAGGATACGAGATTCTCACTCTCGAGACCCGGGTTCGATTTCCGGTAGCGAAAAGGGGGCGCAGTTTTAACCACAGACCAGCAAAGCACCCGTCCGCGTGGGTGCCAACGCCTGAGCCGACCTGCAGCCGACCTGTAGCCCAGCTCTGTCCAGCAACGTGCAATCACGATCCTCGCACTCCACATGCGTGAAACTAAGAAGCATCAGGATGCGTGGAGCAACGTGCACAGGACGTATGCTGCTGACGGCGGTTGGTGTGTGGCGGTCGGTGTTGTGTGGTATCATCCGTCTTCAGGATGACTGATCCAGATGCAGCAGGTAGGCCATGTTGCTGATGATGAGGACCCACACACCCGCCAGCTCACAAGTTGGGACCACCTGACCCTGCCATGCGGCAGCCTCATCAATCAATCACTCACACCTGGCTACCTGGCCCAACAGCCAGGTAGCCATAGCTAGCTGTTGCTCGGCTGCTGGACTCCTGCTGGTCACCATGTTTGCACCGACCATCGATCTACCGGTACCCATGCATATGATACATATGCCGACCATGGCCGTGACAAGCCACGCACCTGCGCATGCAACATTTGAGTTCCCCTGCTTGTCGTAAAAAATCAATCCATGCACGTGTGAGATATGGTTCAGGTTGAGGCTCAGGTTGAGGCTCAGGGATTGGGGGTTTGGCACACCGCATCGCATCAGCTGGATGGCCAGCCACATACATGTATACACACATGCGTGAATGAATCTCCTGGCGCGTGCCTCACCAGCTTCCTGGGCTGACGCACCAGAGTGCGTGTCTGTGCCACACCCTCCATCCGTCCCCCCTTCTTTGCTCAGCGTGTGCAGATGGGTGCATGGCTGCCACATGCACAGCAGCTATTGCTCGGCTGCTGGACTCCTGCTGGTCACCATGTTTGCACCGACCATTGATCTACCGGTACCCATGCATATGATACATATGCCGACCATGGCCGTGACAAGCCACGCACCTGCGCATGCAACATTTGAGTTCCCCTGCTTGTCGTAAAAAATCAATCCATGCACGTGTGAGATATGGTTCAGGTTGAGGCTCAGGTTGAGGCTCAGGGATTGGGGGTTTGGCACACCGCATCGCATCAGCTGGATGGCCAGCCACATACATGTATACACACATGCGTGAATGAATCTCCTGGCGCGTGCCTCACCAGCTTCCTGGGCTGACGCACCAGAGTGCGTGTCTGTGCCACACCCTCCATCCGTCCCCCCTTCTTTGCTCAGCGTGTGCAGATGGGTGGATGGCTGCCACATGCATCTTGGGAGCACAGCAATGAACCTTGACCCTTCCTCCGCCGTCCTTGACTTGAGGCAGGACTGACACAGGACTGACACGGCAGCAGGTAGGGGCGGCCACCGTGAGGCTTGCTTGGCACGCCTGTTGATGCGTGGTGTGGTCCTGGTGGCGCCGTTGTTGGCGGGTTGGGTGCGACGGCGCGTGCGTTCGAGTTCGCTATAGTCTAGGCGGTCAGGATACTAGATTCTCACTCTCGAGACCCGGGTTCGAGTTCCGGTAGCGAAAAGGGGGCGCAGTTTTAACCACAGACCAGCAAAGCACCCGTTCGCGTGGGTGCCAACGCCTGAGCCGACCTGCAGCCGACCTGTAGCCCAGCTCTGTCCAGCAACGTGCAATCACGATCCTCGCACTCCACATGCGTGAAACTAAGAAGCACCAGGATGCGTGGAGCAACGTGCACAGGACGTATGCTGCTGACGGCGGTTGGTGTGTGGCGGTCGGTGTTGTGTGGTATCATCCGTCTTCAGGATGACTGATCCAGATGCAGCAGGTAGGCCATGTTGCTGATGATGAGGACCCACACACCCGCCAGCTCACAAGTTGGGACCACCTGACCCTGCCATGCGGCAGCCTCATCAATCAATCACTCACACCTGGCTACCTGGCCCAACAGCCAGGTAGCCATAGCTAGCTGTTGCTCGGCTGCTGGACTCCTGCTGGTCACCATGTTTGCACCGACCATCGATCTACCGGTACCCATGCATATGATACATATGCCGACCATGGCCGTGACAAGGCACGCACCTGCGCATGCAACATTTGAGTTCCCCTGCTTGTCGTAAAAAATCAATCCATGCACGTGTGAGATATGGTTCAGGTTGAGGCTCAGGTTGAGGCTCAGGGATTGGGGGTTTGGCACACCGCATCGCATCAGCTGGATGGCCAGCCACATACATGTATACACACATGCGTGAATGAATCTCCTGGCGCGTGCCTCACCAGCTTCCTGGGCTGACGCACCAGAGTGCGTGTCTGTGCCACACCCTCCATCCGTCCCCCCTTCTTTGCTCAGCGTGTGCAGATGGGTGCATGGCTGCCACATGCACAGCAGCTATTGCTCGGCTGCTGGACTCCTGCTGGTCACCATGTTTGCACCGACCATTGATCTACCGGTACCCATGCATATGATACATATGCCGACCATGGCCGTGACAAGCCACGCACCTGCGCATGCAACATTTGAGTTCCCCTGCTTGTCGTAAAAAATCAATCCATGCACGTGTGAGATATGGTTCAGGTTGAGGCTCAGGTTGAGGCTCAGGGATTGGGGGTTTGGCACACCGCATCGCATCAGCTGGATGGCCAGCCACATACATGTATACACACATGCGTGAATGAATCTCCTGGCGCGTGCCTCACCAGCTTCCTGGGCTGACGCACCAGAGTGCGTGTCTGTGCCACACCCTCCATCCGTCCCCCCTTCTTTGCTCAGCGTGTGCAGATGGGTGGATGGCTGCCACATGCATCTTGGGAGCACAGCAATGAACCTTGACCCTTCCTCCGCCGTCCTTGACTTGAGGCAGGACTGACACAGGACTGACACGGCAGCAGGTAGGGGCGGCCACCGTGAGGCTTGCTTGGCACGCCTGTTGATGCGTGGTGTGGTCCTGGTGGCGCCGTTGTTGGCGGGTTGGGTGCGACGGCGCGTGCGTTCGAGTTCGCTATAGTCTAGGCGGTCAGGATACTAGATTCTCACTCTCGAGACCCGGGTTCGAGTTCCGGTAGCGAAAAGGGGGCGCAGTTTTAACCACAGACCAGCAAAGCACCCGTCCGCGTGGGTGCCAACGCCTGAGCCGACCTGCAGCCGACCTGTAGCCCAGCTCTGTCCAGCAACGTGCAATCACGATCCTCGCACTCCACATGCGTGAAACTAAGAAGCACCAGGATGCGTGGAGCAACGTGCACAGGACGTATGCTGCTGACGGCGGTTGGTGTGTGGCGGTCGGTGTTGTGTGGTATCATCCGTCTTCAGGATGACTGATCCAGATGCAGCAGGTAGGCCATGTTGCTGATGATGAGGACCCACACACCCGCCAGCTCACAAGTTGGGACCACCTGACCCTGCCATGCGGCAGCCTCATCAATCAATCACTCACACCTGGCTACCTGGCCCAACAGCCAGGTAGCCATAGCTAGCTGTTGCTCGGCTGCTGGACTCCTGCTGGTCACCATGTTTGCACCGACCATCGATCTACCGGTACCCATGCATATGATACATATGCCGACCATGGCCGTGACAAGCCACGCACCTGCGCATGCAACATTTGAGTTCCCCTGCTTGTCGTAAAAAATCAATCCATGCACGTGTGAGATATGGTTCAGGTTGAGGCTCAGGTTGAGGCTCAGGGATTGGGGGTTTGGCACACCGCATCGCATCAGCTGGATGGCCAGCCACATACATGTATACACACATGCGTGAATGAATCTCCTGGCGCGTGCCTCACCAGCTTCCTGGGCTGACGCACCAGAGTGCGTGTCTGTGCCACACCCTCCATCCGTCCCCCCTTCTTTGCTCAGCGTGTGCAGATGGGTGCATGGCTGCCACATGCACAGCAGCTATTGCTCGGCTGCTGGACTCCTGCTGGTCACCATGTTTGCACCGACCATTGATCTACCGGTACCCATGCATATGATACATATGCCGACCATGGCCGTGACAAGCCACGCACCTGCGCATGCAACATTTGAGTTCCCCTGCTTGTCGTAAAAAATCAATCCATGCACGTGTGAGATATGGTTCAGGTTGAGGCTCAGGTTGAGGCTCAGGGATTGGGGGTTTGGCACACCGCATCGCATCAGCTGGATGGCCAGCCACATACATGTATACACACATGCGTGAATGAATCTCCTGGCGTGTGCCTCACCAGCTTCCTGGGCTGACGCACCAGAGTGCGTGTCTGTGCCACACCCTCCATCCGTCCCCCCTTCTTTGCTCAGCGTGTGCAGATGGGTGCATGGCTGCCACATGCACAGCAGCTATTGCTCGGCTGCTGGACTCCTGCTGGTCACCATGTTTGCACCGACCATTGATCTACCGGTACCCATGCATATGATACATATGCCGACCATGGCCGTGACAAGGCACGCACCTGCGCATGCAACATTTGAGTTCCCCTGCTTGTCGTAAAAAATCAATCCATGCACGTGTGAGATATGGTTCAGGTTGAGGCTCAGGTTGAGGCTCAGGGATTGGGGGTTTGGCACACCGCATCGCATCAGCTGGATGGCCAGCCACATACATGTATACACACATGCGTGAATGAATCTCCTGGCGCGTGCCTCACCAGCTTCCTGGGCTGACGCACCAGAGTGCGTGTCTGTGCCACACCCTCCATCCGTCCCCCCTTCTTTGCTCAGCGTGTGCAGATGGGTGCATGGCTGCCACATGCACAGCAGCTATTGCTCGGCTGCTGGACTCCTGCTGGTCACCATGTTTGCACCGACCATTGATCTACCGGTACCCATGCATATGATACATATGCCGACCATGGCCGTGACAAGCCACGCACCTGCGCATGCAACATTTGAGTTCCCCTGCTTGTCGTAAAAAATCAATCCATGCACGTGTGAGATATGGTTCAGGTTGAGGCTCAGGTTGAGGCTCAGGGATTGGGGGTTTGGCACACCGCATCGCATCAGCTGGATGGCCAGCCACATACATGTATACACACATGCGTGAATGAATCTCCTGGCGCGTGCCTCACCAGCTTCCTGGGCTGACGCACCAGAGTGCGTGTCTGTGCCACACCCTCCATCCGTCCCCCCTTCTTTGCTCAGCGTGTGCAGATGGGTGCATGGCTGCCACATGCACAGCAGCTATTGCTCGGCTGCTGGACTCCTGCTGGTCACCATGTTTGCACCGACCATCGATCTACCGGTACCCATGCATATGATACATATGCCGACCATGGCCGTGACAAGCCACGCACCTGCGCATGCAACATTTGAGTTCCCCTGCTTGTCGTAAAAAATCAATCCATGCACGTGTGAGATATGGTTCAGGTTGAGGCTCAGGTTGAGGCTCAGGGATTGGGGGTTTGGCACACCGCATCGCATCAGCTGGATGGCCAGCCACATACATGTATACACACATGCGTGAATGAATCTCCTGGCGCGTGCCTCACCAGCTTCCTGGGCTGACGCACCAGAGTGCGTGTCTGTGCCACACCCTCCATCCGTCCCCCCTTCTTTGCTCAGCGTGTGCAGATGGGTGGATGGCTGCCACATGCATCTTGGGAGCACAGCAATGAACCTTGACCCTTCCTCCGCCGTCCTTGACTTGAGGCAGGACTGACACAGGACTGACACGGCAGCAGGTAGGGGCGGCCACCGTGAGGCTTGCTTGGCACGCCTGTTGATGCGTGGTGTGGTCCTGGTGGCGCCGTTGTTGGCGGGTTGGGTGCGACTGCGCGTGCGTTCGAGTTCGCTATAGTCTAGGCGGTCAGGATACGAGATTCTCACTCTCGAGACCCGGGTTCGATTTCCGGTAGCGAAAAGGGGGCGCAGTTTTAACCACAGACCAGCAAAGCACCCGTCCGCGTGGGTGCCAACGCCTGAGCCGACCTGCAGCCGACCTGTAGCCCAGCTCTGTCCAGCAACGTGCAATCACGATCCTCGCACTCCACATGCGTGAAACTAAGAAGCATCAGGATGCGTGGAGCAACGTGCACAGGACGTATGCTGCTGACGGCGGTTGGTGTGTGGCGGTCGGTGTTGTGTGGTATCATCCGTCTTCAGGATGACTGATCCAGATGCAGCAGGTAGGCCATGTTGCTGATGATGAGGACCCACACACCCGCCAGCTCACAAGTTGGGACCACCTGACCCTGCCATGCGGCAGCCTCATCAATCAATCACTCACACCTGGCTACCTGGCCCAACAGCCAGGTAGCCATAGCTAGCTGTTGCTCGGCTGCTGGACTCCTGCTGGTCACCATGTTTGCACCGACCATCGATCTACCGGTACCCATGCATATGATACATATGCCGACCATGGCCGTGACAAGCCACGCACCTGCGCATGCAACATTTGAGTTCCCCTGCTTGTCGTAAAAAATCAATCCATGCACGTGTGAGATATGGTTCAGGTTGAGGCTCAGGTTGAGGCTCAGGGATTGGGGGTTTGGCACACCGCATCGCATCAGCTGGATGGCCAGCCACATACATGTATACACACATGCGTGAATGAATCTCCTGGCGCGTGCCTCACCAGCTTCCTGGGCTGACGCACCAGAGTGCGTGTCTGTGCCACACCCTCCATCCGTCCCCCCTTCTTTGCTCAGCGTGTGCAGATGGGTGCATGGCTGCCACATGCACAGCAGCTATTGCTCGGCTGCTGGACTCCTGCTGGTCACCATGTTTGCACCGACCATCGATCTACCGGTACCCATGCATATGATACATATGCCGACCATGGCCGTGACAAGCCACGCACCTGCGCATGCAACATTTGAGTTCCCCTGCTTGTCGTAAAAAATCAATCCATGCACGTGTGAGATATGGTTCAGGTTGAGGCTCAGGTTGAGGCTCAGGGATTGGGGGTTTGGCACACCGCATCGCATCAGCTGGATGGCCAGCCACATACATGTATACACACATGCGTGAATGAATCTCCTGGCGCGTGCCTCACCAGCTTCCTGGGCTGACGCACCAGAGTGCGTGTCTGTGCCACACCCTCCATCCGTCCCCCCTTCTTTGCTCAGCGTGTGCAGATGGGTGGATGGCTGCCACATGCATCTTGGGAGCACAGCAATGAACCTTGACCCTTCCTCCGCCGTCCTTGACTTGAGGCAGGACTGACACAGGACTGACACGGCAGCAGGTAGGGGCGGCCACCGTGAGGCTTGCTTGGCACGCCTGTTGATGCGTGGTGTGGTCCTGGTGGCGCCGTTGTTGGCGGGTTGGGTGCGACTGCGCGTGCGTTCGAGTTCGCTATAGTCTAGGCGGTCAGGATACGAGATTCTCACTCTCGAGACCCGGGTTCGATTTCCGGTAGCGAAAAGGGGGCGCAGTTTTAACCACAGACCAGCAAAGCACCCGTCCGCGTGGGTGCCAACGCCTGAGCCGACCTGCAGCCGACCTGTAGCCCAGCTCTGTCCAGCAACGTGCAATCACGATCCTCGCACTCCACATGCGTGAAACTAAGAAGCATCAGGATGCGTGGAGCAACGTGCACAGGACGTATGCTGCTGACGGCGGTTGGTGTGTGGCGGTCGGTGTTGTGTGGTATCATCCGTCTTCAGGATGACTGATCCAGATGCAGCAGGTAGGCCATGTTGCTGATGATGAGGACCCACACACCCGCCAGCTCACAAGTTGGGACCACCTGACCCTGCCATGCGGCAGCCTCATCAATCAATCACTCACACCTGGCTACCTGGCCCAACAGCCAGGTAGCCATAGCTAGCTGTTGCTCGGCTGCTGGACTCCTGCTGGTCACCATGTTTGCACCGACCATCGATCTACCGGTACCCATGCATATGATACATATGCCGACCATGGCCGTGACAAGCCACGCACCTGCGCATGCAACATTTGAGTTCCCCTGCTTGTCGTAAAAAATCAATCCATGCACGTGTGAGATATGGTTCAGGTTGAGGCTCAGGTTGAGGCTCAGGGATTGGGGGTTTGGCACACCGCATCGCATCAGCTGGATGGCCAGCCACATACATGTATACACACATGCGTGAATGAATCTCCTGGCGCGTGCCTCACCAGCTTCCTGGGCTGACGCACCAGAGTGCGTGTCTGTGCCACACCCTCCATCCGTCCCCCCTTCTTTGCTCAGCGTGTGCAGATGGGTGCATGGCTGCCACATGCACAGCAGCTATTGCTCGGCTGCTGGACTCCTGCTGGTCACCATGTTTGCACCGACCATTGATCTACCGGTACCCATGCATATGATACATATGCCGACCATGGCCGTGACAAGCCACGCACCTGCGCATGCAACATTTGAGTTCCCCTGCTTGTCGTAAAAAATCAATCCATGCACGTGTGAGATATGGTTCAGGTTGAGGCTCAGGTTGAGGCTCAGGGATTGGGGGTTTGGCACACCGCATCGCATCAGCTGGATGGCCAGCCACATACATGTATACACACATGCGTGAATGAATCTCCTGGCGCGTGCCTCACCAGCTTCCTGGGCTGACGCACCAGAGTGCGTGTCTGTGCCACACCCTCCATCCGTCCCCCCTTCTTTGCTCAGCGTGTGCAGATGGGTGCATGGCTGCCACATGCACAGCAGCTATTGCTCGGCTGCTGGACTCCTGCTGGTCACCATGTTTGCACCGACCATTGATCTACCGGTACCCATGCATATGATACATATGCCGACCATGGCCGTGACAAGCCACGCACCTGCGCATGCAACATTTGAGTTCCCCTGCTTGTCGTAAAAAATCAATCCATGCACGTGTGAGATATGGTTCAGGTTGAGGCTCAGGTTGAGGCTCAGGGATTGGGGGTTTGGCACACCGCATCGCATCAGCTGGATGGCCAGCCACATACATGTATACACACATGCGTGAATGAATCTCCTGGCGCGTGCCTCACCAGCTTCCTGGGCTGACGCACCAGAGTGCGTGTCTGTGCCACACCCTCCATCCGTCCCCCCTTCTTTGCTCAGCGTGTGCAGATGGGTGCATGGCTGCCACATGCACAGCAGCTATTGCTCGGCTGCTGGACTCCTGCTGGTCACCATGTTTGCACCGACCATCGATCTACCGGTACCCATGCATATGATACATATGCCGACCATGGCCGTGACAAGCCACGCACCTGCGCATGCAACATTTGAGTTCCCCTGCTTGTCGTAAAAAATCAATCCATGCACGTGTGAGATATGGTTCAGGTTGAGGCTCAGGTTGAGGCTCAGGGATTGGGGGTTTGGCACACCGCATCGCATCAGCTGGATGGCCAGCCACATACATGTATACACACATGCGTGAATGAATCTCCTGGCGCGTGCCTCACCAGCTTCCTGGGCTGACGCACCAGAGTGCGTGTCTGTGCCACACCCTCCATCCGTCCCCCCTTCTTTGCTCAGCGTGTGCAGATGGGTGCATGGCTGCCACATGCACAGCAGCTATTGCTCGGCTGCTGGACTCCTGCTGGTCACCATGTTTGCACCGACCATCGATCTACCGGTACCCATGCATATGATACATATGCCGACCATGGCCGTGACAAGCCACGCACCTGCGCATGCAACATTTGAGTTCCCCTGCTTGTCGTAAAAAATCAATCCATGCACGTGTGAGATATGGTTCAGGTTGAGGCTCAGGTTGAGGCTCAGGGATTGGGGGTTTGGCACACCGCATCGCATCAGCTGGATGGCCAGCCACATACATGTATACACACATGCGTGAATGAATCTCCTGGCGCGTGCCTCACCAGCTTCCTGGGCTGACGCACCAGAGTGCGTGTCTGTGCCACACCCTCTATCCGTACCCCCTTCTTTGCTCAGCGTGTGCAGATGGGTGCATGGCTGCCACATGCATCTTGGGAGCACAGCAATGAACCTTGACCCTTCCTCCGCCGTCCTTGACTTGAGGCAGGACTGACACAGGACTGACATGGCAGCAGGTAGGGGCGGCCACCGTGAGGCTTGCTTGGCACGCCTGTTGATGCGTGGTGTGGTCCTGGTGGCGCCGTTGTTGGCGGGTTGGGTGCGACGGCGCGTGCGTTCGAGTTCGCTATAGTCTAGGCAGTCAGGATACGAGATTCTCACTCTCGAGACCCGGATTCAAGTCCCGGTAGCGAAAAGGGGGCGCAGTTTTAACCACAGACCAGCAAAGCACCCGTTCGCGTGGGTGCCAACGCCTGAGCCGACCTACAGCCGACCTGTAGCCCAGCTCTGTCCAGCAACGTGCAATCACGATCCTCGCACTCCACATGCGTGAAACTAAGAAGCACCAGGATGCGTGGAGCAACGTGCACAGGACGTATGCTGCTGACGGCGGTTGGTGTGTGGCGGTCGGTGTTGTGTGGTATCATCCGTCTTCAGGATGACTGATCCAGATGCAGCAGGTAGGCCATGTTGCTGATGATGAGGACCCACACACCCGCCAGCTCACAAGTTGGGACCACCTGACCCTGCCATGCGGCAGCCTCATCAATCAATCACTCACACCTGGCTACCTGGCCCAACAGCCAGGTAGCCATAGCTAGCTGTTGCTCGGCTGCTGGACTCCTGCTGGTCACCATGTTTGCACCGACCATCGATCTACCGGTACCCATGCATATGATACATATGCCGACCATGGCCGTGACAAGCCACGCACCTGCGCATGCAACATTTGAGTTCCCCTGCTTGTCGTAAAAAATCAATCCATGCACGTGTGAGATATGGTTCAGGTTGAGGCTCAGGTTGAGGCTCAGGGATTGGGGGTTTGGCACACCGCATCGCATCAGCTGGATGGCCAGCCACATACATGTATACACACATGCGTGAATGAATCTCCTGGCGCGTGCCTCACCAGCTTCCTGGGCTGACGCACCAGAGTGCGTGTCTGTGCCACACCCTCTATCCGTACCCCCTTCTTTGCTCAGCGTGTGCAGATGGGTGCATCGCTGCCACATGCATCTTGGGAGCACAGCAATGAACCTTGACCCTTCCTCCGCCGTCCTTGACTTGAGGCAGGACTGACACAGGACTGACACGGCAGCAGGTAGGGGCGGCCACCGTGAGGCTTGCTTGGCACGCCTGTTGATGCGTGGTGTGGTCCTGGTGGCGCCGTTGTTGGCGGGTTGGGTGCGACGGCGCGTGCGTTCGAGTTCCCTATAGTCTAGGCAGTCAGGATACGAGATTCTCACTCTCGAGACCCGGATTCAAGTCCCGGTAGCGAAAAGGGGGCGCAGTTTTAACCACAGACCAGCAAAGCACCCGTTCGCGTGGGTGCCAACGCCTGAGCCGACCTGCAGCCGACCTGTAGCCCAGCTCTGTCCAGCAACGTGCAATCACGATCCTCGCACTCCACATGCGTGAAACTAAGAAGCACCAGGATGCGTGGAGCAACGTGCACAGGACGTATGCTGCTGACGGCGGTTGGTGTGTGGCGGTCGGTGTTGTGTGGTATCATCCGTCTTTAGGATGACTGATCCAGATGCAGCAGGTAGGCCATGTTGCTGATGATGAGGACCCACACACCCGCCAGCTCACAAGTTGGGACCACCTGACCCTGCCATGCGGCAGCCTCATCAATCAATCACGCACACCTGGCTACCTGGCCCAACAGCCAGGTAGCCATAGCTAGCTGTTGCTCGGCTGCTGGACTCCTGCTGGTCACCATGTTTGCACCGACCATCGATCTACCGGTACCCATGCATATGATACATATGCCGACCATGGCCGTGACAAGCCACGCACCTGCGCATGCAACATTTGAGTTCCCCTGCTTGTCGTAAAAAATCAATCCATGCACGTGTGAGATATGGTTCAGGTTGAGGCTCAGGTTGAGGCTCAGGGATTGGGGGTTTGGCACACCGCATCGCATCAGCTGGATGGCCAGCCACATACATGTATACACACATGCGTGAATGAATCTCCTGGCGCGTGCCTCACCAGCTTCCTGGGCTGACGCACCAGAGTGCGTGTCTGTGCCACACCCTCCATCCGTCCCCCCTTCTTTGCTCAGCGTGTGCAGATGGGTGCATGGCTGCCACATGCATCTTGGGAGCACAGCAATGAACCTTGACCCTTTCTCCGCCGTCCTTGACTTGAGGCAGGACTGACACAGGACTGACACGGCAGCAGGTAGGGGCGGCCACCGTGAGGCTTGCTTGGCACGCGTGTTGATGCGTGTTGTGCTCCTGTTGGCGCCGGTGTTGGCGGGTTGGGTGCGACGGCGCGTGCGTTCGAGTTCGCTATAGTCTAGGCGGTCAGGATACGAGATTCTCACTCTCGAGACCTGGATTCGAGTCCCGGTAGCGAAAAGGGGGCGCAGTTTTAACCACAGACCAGCAAAGCACCCATTCGTGTGGGTGCCAACGCCTGAGCCGACCTGCAGCCGACCTGTAGCCCAGCTCTGTCCAGCAACGTGCAATTACGATCCTCGCACACCACATGCGTGAAACTAAGAAGCACCAGGATGCGTGGAGCAACATGCACAGGACGTATGCTGCTGACGGCGGTCGGTGTGTGGCGGTCGGTGTTGTGTGGTATCATCCGTCTTCAGGATGACTGATCCAGATGCAGCAGGTAGGCCATGTTGCTGATGATGAGGACCCACACACCTGCCAGCTCACAAGTTGGGACCACCTGACCCTGCCATGCGGCAGCCTCATCAATCAATCACTCACACCTGGCTACCTGGCCCAACAGCCAGGTAGCCATAGCTAGCTGTTGCTCGGCTGCTGGACTCCTGCTGGTCACCATGTTTGCACCGACCATCGATCTACCAGTACCCATGCATATGATACATATGCCGACCATGGCCGTGACAAGCCACGCACCTGCGCATGCAACATTTGAGTTCCCCTGCTTGTCGTAAAAAATCAATCCATGCACGTGTGAGATATGGTTCAGGTTGAGGCTCAGGTTGAGGCTCAGGGATTGGGGGTTTGGCACACCGCATCGCATCAGCTGGATGGCCAGCCACATACATGTATATACACAGCATCTGTTCAGGCACGACTGTTATGGCACGACTAATATGCCCCTGGCGTATTAGGTTCTACCCCGACCGAGAGCGGGCCAAGGACCCTAAAGTTAAGGGCAGGGTGCCCTCATGTCGATGGACGGTGACGACCCCAATTAAAGTGACCTGCGAGCTGACCAGTAGCGGAGTTGACGCCTTAGTTGATTCGGCAGATTCCGCTGGATGCTGGTGGTGGGTGCTGAACCTGGGAAAACCACTGATTTCGGAGAAGTCGGCATAGGAGACTTGATGAGGGTTCCCTGAAACACCGGGGAAGGTAGGGACTGCCAGGTTAGTGGCCACGGGTGATGTACCCCCCTATCCTACACACACACATGCGTGAATGAATCTCCTGGCGCGTGCCTCACCAGCTTCCTTGACTGACGCACCAGAGTGCGTGTCTGTGCCACACCCTCCATCCGTCCCCCCTTCTTTGCTCAGCGTGTGCAGATGGGTGCATGGCTGCCACATGCACAGCAGCTGTTGCTCGGCTGCTGGACTCCTGCTGGTCACCATGTTTGCACCGACCATCAATTTACCAGTACCCATGCATATGATACATATGCCGACCATGGCCGTAACAAGCCACGCACCTGCGCATGCAACATTTGAGTTCCCCTGCTTGTCGTAAAAAATCAATCCATGCACGTGTGAGATATGGTTCAGGTTGAGGCTCAGGTTGAAGCTCAGGGATTGGGGGTTTGGCACACCGCATCACATTAGCTGGATGGCCAGCCACATACATGTATACACACATGCGTGAATGAATCTCCTGGCGCGTGCCTCACCAGCTTCCTGGGCTGACGCACCAGAGTGCGTGTCTGTGCCACACCCTCCATCCGTCCCCCCTTCTTTGCTCAGCGTGTGCAGATGGGTGCATGGCTGCCACATGCATCTTGGGAGCACAGCAATGAACCTTGACCCTTCCTCCGCCGTCCTTGACTTGAGGCAGGACTGACACAGGACTGACACGGCAGCAGGTAGGGGCGGCCACCGTGAGGCTTGCTTGGCACGCGTGTTGGTGCGTGGTGTGGTCCTGTTGGCGCCGTTGTTGGTGGGTTGGGTGCGACGGCGCGTGCGTTCGAGTTCGCTATAGTCTAGGCGGTCAGGATACGAGATTCTCACTCTCGAGACCTGGATTCGAGTCCCGGTAGCGAAAAGGGGGCGCAGTTTTAACCACAGACCAGCAAAGCACCCGTTCGCGTGGGTGCCAACGCCTGAGCCGACCTGCAGCCGACCTGTAGCCCAGCTCTGTCCAGCAACGTGCAATCACGATCCTCGCACTCCACATGCGTGAAACTAAGAAGCACCAGGATGCGTGGAGCAACATGCACAGGACGTATGCTGCTGACGGCGGTCGGTGTGTGGCGGTCGGTGTTGTGTGGTATCATCCGTCTTCAGGATGACTGATCCAGATGCAGCAGGTAGGCCATGTTGCTGATGATGAGGACCCACTCACCCGCCAGCTCACAAGTTGGGACCACCTGACCCTGCCATGCGGCAGCCTCATCAATCAATCACGCACACCTGGCTACCTGGCCCAACAGCCAGGTAGCCATAGCTAGCTGTTGCTCGGCTGCTGGACTCCTGCTGGTCACCATGTTTGCACCGACCATCAATCTACCGGTACCCATGCATATGATACATATGCCGACCATGGCCGTGACAAGCCACGCACCTGCGCATGCAACATTTGAGTTCCCCTGCTTGTCGTAAAAAATCAATCCATGCACGTGTGAGATATGGTTCAGGTTGAGGCTCAGGTTGAGGCTCAGGGATTGGGGGTTTGGCACACCGCATCGCATCAGCTGGATGGCCAGCCACATACATGTATACACACAGCATCTATTCAGGCACGACTGTTATGGCACGACTAATATGCCCCTGGCGTATGAGGTTCTACCCCGACCGAGAGCGGGCCAAAGACCCTTAAGTTAAGGGCAGGGTGCCCCCATGTCGATGGACGGTGACGACCCCAATTAAAGTGACCTGCGAGCTGACCAGTAGCGGAGTTGACGCCTTAGTTGATTCGGCAGATTCCGCTGGATGCTGGTGGTGGGTGCTGAACCTGGGAAAACCACTGATTTCGGAGAAGTCGGCATAGGAGACTTGATGAGGGTTCCCTGAAACACCGGGGAAGGTAGGGACTGCCAGGTTAGTGGCCACGGGTGATGTACCCCCCTATCCTACACACACACATGCGTGAATGAATCTCCTGGCGCGTGCCTCACCAGCTTCCTGGGCTGACGCACCAGAGTGCGTGTCTGTGCCACACCCTCCATCCGTCCCCCCTTCTTTGCTCAGCGTGTGCAGATGGGTGCATGGCTGCCACATGCATCTTGGGAGCACAGCAATGAACCTTGACCCTTCCTCCGCCGTCCTTGACTTGAGGCAGGACTGACACAGGACTGACACGGCAGCAGGTAGGGGCGGCCACCGTGAGGCTTGCTTGGCACGCGTGTTGGTGCGTGGTGTGGTCCTGGTGACGCCGTTGTTGGCGGGTTGGGTGCGACGGCGCGTGCGTTCGAGTTCGCTATAGTCTAGGCGGTCAGGATACGAGATTCTCACTCTCGAGACCTGGATTCGAGTCCCGGTAGCGAAAAGGGGGCGCAGTTTTAACCACAGACCAGCAAAGCACCCGTTCGCGTGGGTGCCAACGCCTGAGCCAACCTGCAGCCGACCTGTAGCCCAGCTCTGTCCAGCAACGTGCAATCACGATCCTCGCACTCCACATGCGTGAAACTAAGAAGCACCAGGATGCGTGGAGCAACGTGCACAGGACGTATGCTGCTGACGGCGGTTGGTGTGTGGCGGTCGGTGTTGTGTGGTATCATCCGTCTTCAGGATGACTGATCCAGATGCAGCAGGTAGGCCATGTTGCTGATGATGAGGACCCACACACCCGCCAGCTCACAAGTTGGGACCACCTGACCCTGCCATGCGGCAGCCTCATCAATCAATCACTCACACCTGGCTACCTGGCCCAACAGCCAGGTAGCCATAGCTAGCTGTTGCTCGGCTGCTGGACTCCTGCTGGTCACCATGTTTGCACCGACCATCGATCTACCGGTACCCATGCATATGATACATATGCCGACCATGGCCGTGACAAGCCACGCACCTGCGCATGCAACATTTGAGTTCCCCTGCTTGTCGTAAAAAATCAATCCATGCACGTGTGAGATATGGTTCAGGTTGAGGCTCAGGTTGAGGCTCAGGGATTGGGGGTTTGGCACACCGCATCGCATCAGCTGGATGGCCAGCCACATACATGTATACACACAGCATCTGTTCAGGCACGACTGTTATGGCACGACTAATATGCCCCTGGCGTATTAGGTTCTACCCCGACCGAGAGCGGGCCAAAGACCCTAAAGTTAAGGGCAGGGTGCCCCCATGTCGATGGACGGTGACGACCCCAATTAAAGTGACCTGCGAGCTGACCAGTAGCGGAGTTGACGCCTTAGTTGATTCGGCAGATTCCGCTGGATGCTGGTGGCTGGGTGCTGAACCTGGGAAAACCACTGATTTCGGAGAAGTCGGCATAGGAGACTTGATGAGGGTTCCCTGAAACACCGGGGAAGGTAGGGACTGCCAGGTTAGTGGCCACGGGTGATGTACCCCCCTATCCTACACACACACATGCGTGAATGAATCTCCTGGCGCGTGCCTCACCAGCTTCCTTGACTGACGCACCAGAGTGCGTGTCTGTGCCACACCCTCCATCCGTCCCCCCTTCTTTGCTCAGCGTGTGCAGATGGGTGCATGGCTGCCACATGCACAGCAGCTATTGCTCGGCTGCTGGACTCCTGCTGGTCACCATGTTTGCACCGACCATCAATTAACCAGTACCCATGCATATGATACATATGCCGACCATGGCCGTGACAAGCCACGCACCTGCGCATGCAACATTTGAGTTCCCCTGCTTGTCGTAAAAAATCAATCCATGCACGTGTGAGATATGGTTCAGGTTGAGGCTCAGGTTGAAGCTCAGGGATTGGGGGTTTGGCACACCGCATCGCATCAGCTGGATGGCCAGCCACATACATGTATACACACATGCGTGAATGAATCTCCTGGCGCGTGCCTCACCAGCTTCCTGGGCTGACGCACCAGAGTGCGTGTCTGTGCCACACCCTCCATCCGTCCCCCCTTCTTTGCTCAGCGTGTGCAGATGGGTGCATGGCTGCCACATGCATCTTGGGAGCACAGCAATGAACCTTGACCCTTCCTCCGCCGTCCTTGACTTGAGGCAGGACTGACACAGGACTGACACGGCAGCAGGTAGGGGCGGCCACCGTGAGGCTTGCTTGGCACGCGTGTTGGTGCGTGGTGTGGTCCTGGTGGCGCCGTTGTTGGCGGGTTGGGTGCGACGGCGCGTGCGTTCGAGTTCGCTATAGTCTAGGCGGTCAGGATACGAGATTCTCACTCTTGAGACCCGGATTCGAGTCCCGGTAGCGAAAAGGGGGCGCTTTTTTAACCACAGACCAGCAAAGCACCCGTTCGCGTGGGTGCCTACGCCTGAGCCGACCTGCAGCCGACCTGTAGCCCAGCTCTGTCCAGCAACGTGCAATCACGATCCTCGCACTCCACATGCGTGAAACTAAGAAGCACCAGGATGCGTGGAGCAACATGCACAGGATGTATGCTGCTGACGGCGGTTGGTGTGTGGCGGTCGGTGTTGTGTGGTATCATCCGTCTTCAGGATGACTGATCCAGATGCAGCAGGTAGGCCATGTTGCTGATGATGAGGACCCACACACCCGCCAGCTCACAAGTTGGGACCACCTGACCCTGCCATGCGGCAGCCTCATCAATCAATCACGCACACCTGGCTACCTGGCCCAACAGCCAGGTAGCCATAGCTAGCTGTTGCTCGGCTGCTGGACTCCTGCTGGTCACCATGTTTGCACCGACCATCAATCTACCGGTACCCATGCATATGATACATATGCCGACCATGGCCGTAACAAGCCACGCACCTGCGCATGCAACATTTGAGTTCCCCTGCTTGTCGTAAAAAATCAATCCATGCACGTGTGAGATATGGTTCAGGTTGAGGCTCAGGTTGAGGCTCAGGGATTGGGGGTTTGGCACACCGCATCGCATCAGCTGGATGGCCAGCCACATACATGTATACACACAGCATCTATTCAGGCACGACTGTTATGGCACGACTAATATGCCCCTGGCGTATTAGGTTCTACCCCGACCGAGAGCGGGCCAAAGACCCTTAAGTTAAGGGCAGGGTGCCCCCATGTCGATGGACGGTGACGACCCCAATTAAAGTGACCTGCGAGCTGACCAGTAGCGGAGTTGACGCCTTGGTTGATTCGGCAGATTCCGCTGGATGCTGGTGGTGGGTGCTGAACCTGGGAAAACCACTGATTTCGGAGAAGTCGGCATAGGAGACTTGATGAGGGTTCCCTGAAACACCGGGGAAGGTAGGGACTGCCAGGTTAGTGGCCACGGGTGATGTACCCCCCTATCCTACACACACACATGCGTGAATGAATCTCCTGGCGCGTGCCTCACCAGCTTCCTTGACTGACGCACCAGAGTGCGTGTCTGTGCCACACCCTCCATCCGTCCCCCCTTCTTTGCTCAGCGTGTGCAGATGGGTGCATGGCTGCCACATGCACAGCAGCTATTGCTCGGCTGCTGGACTCCTGCTGGTCACCATGTTTGCACCGACCATCAATTAACCAGTACCCATGCATATGATACATATGCCGACCATGGCCGTGACAAGCCACGCACCTGCGCATGCAACATTTGAGTTCCCCTGCTTGTCGTAAAAAATCAATCCATGCACGTGTGAGATATGGTTCAGGTTGAGGCTCAGGTTGAAGCTCAGGGATTGGGGGTTTGGCACACCGCATCGCATCAGCTGGATGGCCAGCCACATACATGTATACACACATGCGTGAATGAATCTCCTGGCGCGTGCCTCACCAGCTTCCTGGGCTGACGCACCAGAGTGCGTGTCTGTGCCACACCCTCCATCCGTCCCCCCTTCTTTGCTCAGCGTGTGCAGATGGGTGGATGGCTGCCACATGCATCTTGGGAGCACAGCAATGAACCTTGACCCTTCCTCCGCCGTCCTTGACTTGAGGCAGGACTGACACAGGACTGACACGGCAGCAGGTAGGGGCGGCCACCGTGAGGCTTGCTTGGCACGCCTGTTGATGCGTGGTGTGGTCCTGGTGGCGCCGTTGTTGGCGGGTTGGGTGCGACTGCGCGTGCGTTCGAGTTCGCTATAGTCTAGGCGGTCAGGATACGAGATTCTCACTCTCGAGACCCGGGTTCGATTTCCGGTAGCGAAAAGGGGGCGCAGTTTTAACCACAGACCAGCAAAGCACCCGTCCGCGTGGGTGCCAACGCCTGAGCCGACCTGCAGCCGACCTGTAGCCCAGCTCTGTCCAGCAACGTGCAATCACGATCCTCACAAGTTGGGACCACCTGACCCTGCCATGCGGCAGCCTCATCAATCAATCACGCACACCTGGCTACCTGGCCCAACAGCCAGGTAGCCATAGCTAGCTGTTGCTCGGCTGCTGGACTCCTGCTGGTCACCATGTTTGCACCGACCATCAATCTACCGGTACCCATGCATATGATACATATGCCGACCATGGCCGTGACAAGCCACGCACCTGCGCATGCAACATTTGAGTTCCCCTGCTTGTCGTAAAAAATCAATCCATGCACGTGTGAGATATGGTTCAGGTTGAGGCTCAGGTTGAGGCTCAGGGATTGGGGGTTTGGCACACCGCATCGCATCAGCTGGATGGCCAGCCACATACATGTATACACACAGCATCTATTCAGGCACGACTGTTATGGCACGACTAATATGCCCCTGGCGTATGAGGTTCTACCCCGACCGAGAGCGGGCCAAAGACCCTTAAGTTAAGGGCAGGGTGCCCCCATGTCGATGGACGGTGACGACCCCAATTAAAGTGACCTGCGAGCTGACCAGTAGCGGAGTTGACGCCTTAGTTGATTCGGCAGATTCCGCTGGATGCTGGTGGTGGGTGCTGAACCTGGGAAAACCACTGATTTCGGAGAAGTCGGCATAGGAGACTTGATGAGGGTTCCCTGAAACACCGGGGAAGGTAGGGACTGCCAGGTTAGTGGCCACGGGTGATGTACCCCCCTATCCTACACACACACATGCGTGAATGAATCTCCTGGCGCGTGCCTCACCAGCTTCCTGGGCTGACGCACCAGAGTGCGTGTCTGTGCCACACCCTCCATCCGTCCCCCCTTCTTTGCTCAGCGTGTGCAGATGGGTGCATGGCTGCCACATGCATCTTGGGAGCACAGCAATGAACCTTGACCCTTCCTCCGCCGTCCTTGACTTGAGGCAGGACTGACACAGGACTGACACGGCAGCAGGTAGGGGCGGCCACCGTGAGGCTTGCTTGGCACGCGTGTTGGTGCGTGGTGTGGTCCTGGTGACGCCGTTGTTGGCGGGTTGGGTGCGACGGCGCGTGCGTTCGAGTTCGCTATAGTCTAGGCGGTCAGGATACGAGATTCTCACTCTCGAGACCTGGATTCGAGTCCCGGTAGCGAAAAGGGGGCGCAGTTTTAACCACAGACCAGCAAAGCACCCGTTCGCGTGGGTGCCAACGCCTGAGCCAACCTGCAGCCGACCTGTAGCCCAGCTCTGTCCAGCAACGTGCAATCACGATCCTCGCACTCCACATGCGTGAAACTAAGAAGCACCAGGATGCGTGGAGCAACGTGCACAGGACGTATGCTGCTGACGGCGGTTGGTGTGTGGCGGTCGGTGTTGTGTGGTATCATCCGTCTTCAGGATGACTGATCCAGATGCAGCAGGTAGGCCATGTTGCTGATGATGAGGACCCACACACCCGCCAGCTCACAAGTTGGGACCACCTGACCCTGCCATGCGGCAGCCTCATCAATCAATCACTCACACCTGGCTACCTGGCCCAACAGCCAGGTAGCCATAGCTAGCTGTTGCTCGGCTGCTGGACTCCTGCTGGTCACCATGTTTGCACCGACCATCGATCTACCGGTACCCATGCATATGATACATATGCCGACCATGGCCGTGACAAGCCACGCACCTGCGCATGCAACATTTGAGTTCCCCTGCTTGTCGTAAAAAATCAATCCATGCACGTGTGAGATATGGTTCAGGTTGAGGCTCAGGTTGAGGCTCAGGGATTGGGGGTTTGGCACACCGCATCGCATCAGCTGGATGGCCAGCCACATACATGTATACACACAGCATCTGTTCAGGCACGACTGTTATGGCACGACTAATATGCCCCTGGCGTATTAGGTTCTACCCCGACCGAGAGCGGGCCAAAGACCCTAAAGTTAAGGGCAGGGTGCCCCCATGTCGATGGACGGTGACGACCCCAATTAAAGTGACCTGCGAGCTGACCAGTAGCGGAGTTGACGCCTTAGTTGATTCGGCAGATTCCGCTGGATGCTGGTGGCTGGGTGCTGAACCTGGGAAAACCACTGATTTCGGAGAAGTCGGCATAGGAGACTTGATGAGGGTTCCCTGAAACACCGGGGAAGGTAGGGACTGCCAGGTTAGTGGCCACGGGTGATGTACCCCCCTATCCTACACACACACATGCGTGAATGAATCTCCTGGCGCGTGCCTCACCAGCTTCCTTGACTGACGCACCAGAGTGCGTGTCTGTGCCACACCCTCCATCCGTCCCCCCTTCTTTGCTCAGCGTGTGCAGATGGGTGCATGGCTGCCACATGCACAGCAGCTATTGCTCGGCTGCTGGACTCCTGCTGGTCACCATGTTTGCACCGACCATCAATTAACCAGTACCCATGCATATGATACATATGCCGACCATGGCCGTGACAAGCCACGCACCTGCGCATGCAACATTTGAGTTCCCCTGCTTGTCGTAAAAAATCAATCCATGCACGTGTGAGATATGGTTCAGGTTGAGGCTCAGGTTGAAGCTCAGGGATTGGGGGTTTGGCACACCGCATCGCATCAGCTGGATGGCCAGCCACATACATGTATACACACATGCGTGAATGAATCTCCTGGCGCGTGCCTCACCAGCTTCCTGGGCTGACGCACCAGAGTGCGTGTCTGTGCCACACCCTCCATCCGTCCCCCCTTCTTTGCTCAGCGTGTGCAGATGGGTGCATGGCTGCCACATGCATCTTGGGAGCACAGCAATGAACCTTGACCCTTCCTCCGCCGTCCTTGACTTGAGGCAGGACTGACACAGGACTGACACGGCAGCAGGTAGGGGCGGCCACCGTGAGGCTTGCTTGGCACGCGTGTTGGTGCGTGGTGTGGTCCTGGTGGCGCCGTTGTTGGCGGGTTGGGTGCGACGGCGCGTGCGTTCGAGTTCGCTATAGTCTAGGCGGTCAGGATACGAGATTCTCACTCTTGAGACCCGGATTCGAGTCCCGGTAGCGAAAAGGGGGCGCTTTTTTAACCACAGACCAGCAAAGCACCCGTTCGCGTGGGTGCCTACGCCTGAGCCGACCTGCAGCCGACCTGTAGCCCAGCTCTGTCCAGCAACGTGCAATCACGATCCTCGCACTCCACATGCGTGAAACTAAGAAGCACCAGGATGCGTGGAGCAACATGCACAGGATGTATGCTGCTGACGGCGGTTGGTGTGTGGCGGTCGGTGTTGTGTGGTATCATCCGTCTTCAGGATGACTGATCCAGATGCAGCAGGTAGGCCATGTTGCTGATGATGAGGACCCACACACCCGCCAGCTCACAAGTTGGGACCACCTGACCCTGCCATGCGGCAGCCTCATCAATCAATCACGCACACCTGGCTACCTGGCCCAACAGCCAGGTAGCCATAGCTAGCTGTTGCTCGGCTGCTGGACTCCTGCTGGTCACCATGTTTGCACCGACCATCAATCTACCGGTACCCATGCATATGATACATATGCCGACCATGGCCGTAACAAGCCACGCACCTGCGCATGCAACATTTGAGTTCCCCTGCTTGTCGTAAAAAATCAATCCATGCACGTGTGAGATATGGTTCAGGTTGAGGCTCAGGTTGAGGCTCAGGGATTGGGGGTTTGGCACACCGCATCGCATCAGCTGGATGGCCAGCCACATACATGTATACACACAGCATCTATTCAGGCACGACTGTTATGGCACGACTAATATGCCCCTGGCGTATTAGGTTCTACCCCGACCGAGAGCGGGCCAAAGACCCTTAAGTTAAGGGCAGGGTGCCCCCATGTCGATGGACGGTGACGACCCCAATTAAAGTGACCTGCGAGCTGACCAGTAGCGGAGTTGACGCCTTGGTTGATTCGGCAGATTCCGCTGGATGCTGGTGGTGGGTGCTGAACCTGGGAAAACCACTGATTTCGGAGAAGTCGGCATAGGAGACTTGATGAGGGTTCCCTGAAACACCGGGGAAGGTAGGGACTGCCAGGTTAGTGGCCACGGGTGATGTACCCCCCTATCCTACACACACACATGCGTGAATGAATCTCCTGGCGCGTGCCTCACCAGCTTCCTTGACTGACGCACCAGAGTGCGTGTCTGTGCCACACCCTCCATCCGTCCCCCCTTCTTTGCTCAGCGTGTGCAGATGGGTGCATGGCTGCCACATGCACAGCAGCTATTGCTCGGCTGCTGGACTCCTGCTGGTCACCATGTTTGCACCGACCATCAATTAACCAGTACCCATGCATATGATACATATGCCGACCATGGCCGTGACAAGCCACGCACCTGCGCATGCAACATTTGAGTTCCCCTGCTTGTCGTAAAAAATCAATCCATGCACGTGTGAGATATGGTTCAGGTTGAGGCTCAGGTTGAAGCTCAGGGATTGGGGGTTTGGCACACCGCATCGCATCAGCTGGATGGCCAGCCACATACATGTATACACACATGCGTGAATGAATCTCCTGGCGCGTGCCTCACCAGCTTCCTGGGCTGACGCACCAGAGTGCGTGTCTGTGCCACACCCTCCATCCGTCCCCCCTTCTTTGCTCAGCGTGTGCAGATGGGTGCATGGCTGCCACATGCATCTTGGGAGCACAGCAATGAACCTTGACCCTTCCTCCGCCGTCCTTGACTTGAGGCAGGACTGACACAGGACTGACACGGCAGCAGGTAGGGGCGGCCACCGTGAGGCTTGCTTGGCACGCGTGTTGGTGCGTGGTGTGGTCCTGGTGGCGCCGTTGTTGGCGGGTTGGGTGCGACGGCGCGTGCGTTCGAGTTCGCTATAGTCTAGGCGGTCAGGATACGAGATTCTCACTCTTGAGACCCGGATTCGAGTCCCGGTAGCGAAAAGGGGGCGCTTTTTTAACCACAGACCAGCAAAGCACCCGTTCGCGTGGGTGCCTACGCCTGAGCCGACCTGCAGCCGACCTGTAGCCCAGCTCTGTCCAGCAACGTGCAATCACGATCCTCGCACTCCACATGCGTGAAACTAAGAAGCACCAGGATGCGTGGAGCAACATGCACAGGATGTATGCTGCTGACGGCGGTTGGTGTGTGGCGGTCGGTGTTGTGTGGTATCATCCGTCTTCAGGATGACTGATCCAGATGCAGCAGGTAGGCCATGTTGCTGATGATGAGGACCCACACACCCGCCAGCTCACAAGTTGGGACCACCTGACCCTGCCATGCGGCAGCCTCATCAATCAATCACGCACACCTGGCTACCTGGCCCAACAGCCAGGTAGCCATAGCTAGCTGTTGCTCGGCTGCTGGACTCCTGCTGGTCACCATGTTTGCACCGACCATCAATCTACCGGTACCCATGCATATGATACATATGCCGACCATGGCCGTGACAAGCCACGCACCTGCGCATGCAACATTTGAGTTCCCCTGCTTGTCGTAAAAAATCAATCCATGCACGTGTGAGATATGGTTCAGGTTGAGGCTTAGGTTGAGGCTCAGGGATTGGGGGTTTGGCACACCGCATCGCATCAGCTGGATGGCCAGCCACATACATGTATACACACAGCATCTGTTCAGGGACGACTGTTATGGCACGACTAATATGCCCCTGGCGTATTAGGTTCTACCCCGACCGAGAGCGGGCCAAAGACCCTTAAGTTAAGGGCAGGGTGCCCCCATGTCGATGGACGGTGACGACCCCAATTAAAGTGACCTGCGAGCTGACCAGTAGCGGAGTTGACGCCTTAGTTGATTCGGCAGATTCCGCTGGATGCTGGTGGTGGGTGCTGAACCTGGGAAAACCACTGATTTCGGAGAAGTCGGCATAGGAGACTTGATGAGGGTTCCCTGAAACACCGGGGAAGGTAGGGACTGCCAGGTTAGTGGCCACGGGTGATGTACCCCCCTATCCTACACACACACATGCGTGAATGAATCTCCTGGCGCGTGCCTCACCAGCTTCCTGGGCTGACGCACCAGAGTGCGTGTCTGTGCCACACCCTCCATCCGTCCCCCCTTCTTTGCTCAGCGTGTGCAGATGGGTGCATGGCTGCCACATGCATCTTGGGAGCACAGCAATGAACCTTGACCCTTCCTCCGCCGTCCTTGACTTGAGGCAGGACTGACACAGGACTGACACGGCAGCAGGTAGGGGCGGCCACCGTGAGGCTTGCTTGGCACGCGTGTTGGTGCGTGGTGTGGTCCTGGTGGCGCCGTTGTTGGCGGGTTGGGTGCGACGGCGCGTGCGTTCGAGTTCGCTATAGTCTAGGCGGTCAGGATACGAGATTCTCACTCTCGAGACCTGGATTCGAGTCCCGGTAGCGAAAAGGGGGCGCAGTTTTAACCACAGACCAGCAAAGCACCCGTTCGCGTGGGTGCCAACGCCTGAGCCAACCTGCAGCCGACCTGTAGCCCAGCTCTGTCCAGCAACGTGCAATCACGATCCTCGCACACCACATGCGTGAAACTAAGAAGCACCAGGATGCGTGGAGCAACATGCACAGGATGTATGCTGCTGACGGCGGTTGGTGTGTGGCGGTCGGTGTTGTGTGGTATCATCCGTCTTCAGGATGACTGATCCAGATGCAGCAGGTAGGCCATGTTGCTGATGATGAGGACCCACACACCCGCCAGCTCACAAGTTGGGACCACCTGACCCTGCCATGCGGCAGCCTCATCAATCAATCACGCACACCTGGCTACCTGGCCCAACAGCCAGGTAGCCATAGCTAGCTGTTGCTCGGCTGCTGGACTCCTGCTGGTCACCATGTTTGCACCGACCATCAATCTACCGGTACCCATGCATATGATACATATGCCGACCATGGCCGTGACAAGCCACGCACCTGCGCATGCAACATTTGAGTTCCCCTGCTTGTCGTAAAAAATCAATCCATGCACGTGTGAGATATGGTTCAGGTTGAGGCTTAGGTTGAGGCTCAGGGATTGGGGGTTTGGCACACCGCATCGCATCAGCTGGATGGCCAGCCACATACATGTATACACACAGCATCTGTTCAGGCACGACTGTTATGGCACGACTAATATGCCCCTGGCGTATTAGGTTCTACCCCGACCGAGAGCGGGCCAAAGACCCTAAAGTTAAGGGCAGGGTGCCCCCATGTCGATGGACGGTGACGACCCCAATTAAAGTGACCTGCGAGCTGACCAGTAGCGGAGTTGACGCCTTAGTTGATTCGGCAGATTCCGCTGGATGCTGGTGGTGGGTGCTGAACCTGGGAAAACCACTGATTTCGGAGAAGTCGGCATAGGAGACTTGATGAGGGTTCCCTGAAACACCAGAGAAGGTAGGGACTGCCAGGTTAGTGGCCACGGGTGATGTACCCCCCTATCCTACACACACACATGCGTGAATGAATCTCCTGGCGCGTGCCTCACCAGCTTCCTGGGCTGACGCACCAGAGTGCGTGTCTGTGCCACACCCTCCATCCGTCCCCCCTTCTTTGCTCAGCGTGTGCAGATGGGTGCATGGCTGCCACATGCATCTTGGGAGCACAGCAATGAACCTTGACCCTTCCTCCGCCGTCCTTGACTTGAGGCAGGACTGACACAGGACTGACACGGCAGCAGGTAGGGGCGGCCACCGTGAGGCTTGCTTGGCACGCGTGTTGGTGCGTGGTGTGGTCCTGGTGGCGCCGGTGTTGGCGGGTTGGGTGCGACGGCGCGTGCGTTCGAGTTCGCTATAGTCTAGGCGGTCAGGATACGAGATTCTCACTCTCGAGACCTGGATTCGAGTCCCGGTAGCGAAAAGGGGGCGCAGTTTTAACCACAGACCAGCAAAGCACCCGTTCGCGTGGGTGCCAACGCCTGAGCCAACCTGCAGCCGACCTGTAGCCCAGCTCTGTCCAGCAACGTGCAATCACGATCCTCGCACACCACATGCGTGAAACTAAGAAGCACCAGGATGCGTGGAGCAACATGCACAGGATGTATGCTGCTGACGGCGGTTGGTGTGTGGCGGTCGGTGTTGTGTGGTATCATCCGTCTTCAGGATGACTGATCCAGATGCAGCAGGTAGGCCATGTTGCTGATGATGAGGACCCACACACCCGCCAGCTCACAAGTTGGGACCACCTGACCCTGCCATGCGGCAGCCTCATCAATCAATCACGCACACCTGGCTACCTGGCCCAACAGCCAGGTAGCAATAGCTAGCTGTTGCTCGGCTGCTGGACTCCTGCTGGTCACCATGTTTGCACCGACCATCAATCTACCGGTACCCATGCATATGATACATATGCCGACCATGGCCGTGACAAGCCACGCACCTGCGCATGCAACATTTGAGTTCCCCTGCTTGTCGTAAAAAATCAATCCATGCACGTGTGAGATATGGTTCAGGTTGAGGCTCAGGTTGAGGCTCAGGGATTGGGGGTTTGGCACACCGCATCGCATCAGCTGGATGGCCAGCCACATACATGTATACACACAGCATCTGTTCAGGCACGACTGTTATGGCACGACTAATATGCCCCTGGCGTATTAGGTTCTACCCCGACCGAGAGCGGGCCAAAGACCCTAAAGTTAAGGGCAGGGTGCCCCCATGTCGATGGACGGTGACGACCCCAATTAAAGTGACCTGCGAGCTGACCAGTAGCGGAGTTGACGCCTTAGTTGATTCAGCAGATTCCGCTGGATGCTGGTGGTGGGTGCTGAACCTGGGAAAACCACTGATTTCGGAGAAGTCGGCATAGGAGACTTGATGAGGGTTCCCTGAAACACCGGAGAAGGTAGGGACTGCCAGGTTAGTGGCCACGGGTGATGTACCCCCCTATCCTACACACACACATGCGTGAATGAATCTCCTGGCGCGTGCCTCACCAGCTTCCTGGGCTGACGCACCAGAGTGCGTGTCTGTGCCACACCCTCCATCCGTCCCCCCTTCTTTGCTCAGCGTGTGCAGATGGGTGCATGGCTGCCACATGCATCTTGGGAGCACAGCAATGAACCTTGACCCTTCCTCCGCCGTCCTTGACTTGAGGCAGGACTGACACAGGACTGACACGGCAGCAGGTAGGGGCGGCCACCGTGAGGCTTGCTTGGCACGCGTGTTGGTGCGTGGTGTGGTCCTGGTGGCGCCGGTGTTGGCGGGTTGGGTGCGACGGCGCGTGCGTTCGAGTTCGCTATAGTCTAGGCGGTCAGGATACGAGATTCTCACTCTTGAGACCCGGATTCGAGTCCCAGTAGCGAAAAGGGGGCGCAGTTTTAACCACAGACCAGCAAAGCACCCGTTCGCGTGGGTGCCAACGCCTGAGCCAACCTGCAGCCGACCTGTAGCCCAGCTCTGTCCAGCAACGTGCAATCACGATCCTCGCACTCCACATGCGTGAAACTAAGAAGCACCAGGATGCGTGGAGCAACATGCACAGGATGTATGCTGCTGACGGCGGTTGGTGTGTGGCGGTCGGTGTTGTGTGGTATCATCCGTCTTCAGGATGACTGATCCAGATGCAGCAGGTAGGCCATGTTGCTGATGATGAGGACCCACACACCCGCCAGCTCACAAGTTGGGACCACCTGACCCTGCCATGCGGCAGCCTCATCAATCAATCACGCACACCTGGCTACCTGGCCCAACAGCCAGGTAGCAATAGCTAGCTGTTGCTCGGCTGCTGGACTCCTGCTGGTCACCATGTTTGCACCGACCATCAATTAACCAGTACCCATGCATATGATACATATGCCGACCATGGCCGTGACAAGCCACGCACCTGCGCATGCAACATTTGAGTTCCCCTGCTTGTCGTAAAAAATCAATCCATGCACGTGTGAGATATGGTTCAGGTTGAGGCTCAGGTTGAAGCTCAGGGATTGGGGGTTTGGCACACCGCATCGCATCAGCTGGATGGCCAGCCACATACATGTATACACACATGCGTGAATGAATCTCCTGGCGCGTGCCTCACCAGCTTCCTGGGCTGACGCACCAGAGTGCGTGTCTGTGCCACACCCTCCATCCGTCCCCCCTTCTTTGCTCAGCGTGTGCAGATGGGTGCATGGCTGCCACATGCATCTTTGGAGCACAGCAATGAACCTTGACCCTTCCTCCGCCGTCCTTGACTTGAGGCAGGACTGACACAGGACTGACACGGCAGCAGGTAGGGGCGGCCACCGTGAGGCTTGCTTGGCACGCGTGTTGGTGCGTGGTGTGGTCCTGGTGACGCCGTTGTTGGCGGGTTGGGTGCGACGGCGCGTGCGTTCGAGTTCGCTATAGTCTAGGCGGTCAGGATACGAGATTCTCACTCTCGAGACCTGGATTCGAGTCCCGGTAGCGAAAAGGGGGCGCAGTTTTAACCACAGACCAGCAAAGCACCCGTTCGCGTGGGTGCCAACGCCTGAGCCAACCTGCAGCCGACCTGTAGCCCAGCTCTGTCCAGCAACGTGCAATCACGATCCTCGCACACCACATGCGTGAAACTAAGAAGCACCAGGATGCGTGGAGCAACATGCACAGGATGTATGCTGCTGACGGCGGTTGGTGTGTGGCGGTCGGTGTTGTGTGGTATCATCCGTCTTCAGGATGACTGATCCAGATGCAGCAGGTAGGCCATGTTGCTGATGATGAGGACCCACACACCCGCCAGCTCACAAGTTGGGACCACCTGACCCTGCCATGCAGCAGCCTCATCAATCAATCACGCACACCTGGCTACCTGGCCCAACAGCCAGGTAGCCATAGCTAGCTGTTGCTCGGCTGCTGGACTCCTGCTGGTCACCATGTTTGCACCGACCATCAATCTACCGGTACCCATGCATATGATACATATGCCGACCATGGCCGTGACAAGCCACGCACCTGCGCATGCAACATTTGAGTTCCCCTGCTTGTCGTAAAAAATCAATCCATGCACGTGTGAGATATGGTTCAGGTTGAGGCTCAGGTTGAGGCTCAGGGATTGGGGGTTTGGCACACCGCATCGCATCAGCTGGATGGCCAGCCACATACATGTATACACACAGCATCTGTTCAGGCACGACTGTTATGGCACGACTAATATGCCCCTGGCGTATTAGGTTCTACCCCGACCGAGAGCGGGCCAAAGACCCTAAAGTTAAGGGCAGGGTGCCCCCATGTCGATGGACGGTGACGACCCCAATTAAAGTGACCTGCGAGCTGACCAGTAGCGGAGTTGACGCCTTAGTTGATTCGGCAGATTCCGCTGGATGCTGGTGGTGGGTGCTGAACCTGGGAAAACCACTGATTTCGGAGAAGTCGGCATAGGAGACTTGATGAGGGTTCCCTGAAACACCGGGGAAGGTAGGGACTGCCAGGTTAGTGGCCACGGGTGATGTACCCCCCTATCCTACACACACACATGCGTGAATGAATCTCCTGGCGCGTGCCTCACCAGCTTCCTGGGCTGACGCACCAGAGTGCGTGTCTGTGCCACACCCTCCATCCGTCCCCCCTTCTTTGCTCAGCGTGTGCAGATGGGTGCATGGCTGCCACATGCATCTTGGGAGCACAGCAATGAACCTTGACCCTTCCTCCGCCGTCCTTGACTTGAGGCAGGACTGACACAGGACTGACACGGCAGCAGGTAGGGGCGGCCACCGTGAGGCTTGCTTGGCACGCGTGTTGGTGCGTGGTGTGGTCCTGGTGACGCCGTTGTTGGCGGGTTGGGTGCGACGGCGCGTGCGTTCGAGTTCGCTATAGTCTAGGCGGTCAGGATACGAGATTCTCACTCTCGAGACCTGGATTCGAGTCCCGGTAGCGAAAAGGGGGCGCAGTTTTAACCACAGACCAGCAAAGCACCCGTTCGCGTGGGTGCCAACGCCTGAGCCAACCTGCAGCCGACCTGTAGCCCAGCTCTGTCCAGCAACGTGCAATCACGATCCTCGCACTCCACATGCGTGAAACTAAGAAGCACCAGGATGCGTGGAGCAACGTGCACAGGACGTATGCTGCTGACGGCGGTTGGTGTGTGGCGGTCGGTGTTGTGTGGTATCATCCGTCTTCAGGATGACTGATCCAGATGCAGCAGGTAGGCCATGTTGCTGATGATGAGGACCCACACACCCGCCAGCTCACAAGTTGGGACCACCTGACCCTGCCATGCGGCAGCCTCATCAATCAATCACTCACACCTGGCTACCTGGCCCAACAGCCAGGTAGCCATAGCTAGCTGTTGCTCGGCTGCTGGACTCCTGCTGGTCACCATGTTTGCACCGACCATCGATCTACCGGTACCCATGCATATGATACATATGCCGACCATGGCCGTGACAAGCCACGCACCTGCGCATGCAACATTTGAGTTCCCCTGCTTGTCGTAAAAAATCAATCCATGCACGTGTGAGATATGGTTCAGGTTGAGGCTCAGGTTGAGGCTCAGGGATTGGGGGTTTGGCACACCGCATCGCATCAGCTGGATGGCCAGCCACATACATGTATACACACAGCATCTGTTCAGGCACGACTGTTATGGCACGACTAATATGCCCCTGGCGTATTAGGTTCTACCCCGACCGAGAGCGGGCCAAAGACCCTAAAGTTAAGGGCAGGGTGCCCCCATGTCGATGGACGGTGACGACCCCAATTAAAGTGAACTGCGAGCTGACCAGTAGCGGAGTTGACGCCTTAGTTGATTCGGCAGATTCCGCTGGATGCTGGTGGTGGGTGCTGAACCTGGGAAAACCACTGATTTCGGAGAAGTCGGCATAGGAGACTTGATGAGGGTTCCCTGAAACACCAGAGAAGGTAGGGACTGCCAGGTTAGTGGCCACGGGTGATGTACCCCCCTATCCTACACACACACATGCGTGAATGAATCTCCTGGCGCGTGCCTCACCAGCTTCCTGGGCTGACGCACCAGAGTGCGTGTCTGTGCCACACCCTCCATCCGTCCCCCCTTCTTTGCTCAGCGTGTGCAGATGGGTGCATGGCTGCCACATGCATCTTGGGAGCACAGCAATGAACCTTGACCCTTCCTCCGCCGTCCTTGACTTGAGGCAGGACTGACACAGGACTGACACGGCAGCAGGTAGGGGCGGCCACCGTGAGGCTTGCTTGGCACGCGTGTTGGTGCGTGGTGTGGTCCTGGTGACGCCGTTGTTGGCGGGTTGGGTGCGACGGCGCGTGCGTTCGAGTTCGCTATAGTCTAGGCGGTCAGGATACGAGATTCTCACTCTCGAGACCTGGATTCGAGTCCCGGTAGCGAAAAGGGGGCGCAGTTTTAACCACAGACCAGCAAAGCACCCGTTCGCGTGGGTGCCAACGCCTGAGCCAACCTGCAGCCGACCTGTAGCCCAGCTCTGTCCAGCAACGTGCAATCACGATCCTCGCACACCACATGCGTGAAACTAAGAAGCACCAGGATGCGTGGAGCAACATGCACAGGATGTATGCTGCTGACGGCGGTTGGTGTGTGGCGGTCGGTGTTGTGTGGTATCATCCGTCTTCAGGATGACTGATCCAGATGCAGCAGGTAGGCCATGTTGCTGATGATGAGGACCCACACACCCGCCAGCTCACAAGTTGGGACCACCTGACCCTGCCATGCAGCAGCCTCATCAATCAATCACGCACACCTGGCTACCTGGCCCAACAGCCAGGTAGCCATAGCTAGCTGTTGCTCGGCTGCTGGACTCCTGCTGGTCACCATGTTTGCACCGACCATCAATCTACCGGTACCCATGCATATGATACATATGCCGACCATGGCCGTGACAAGCCACGCACCTGCGCATGCAACATTTGAGTTCCCCTGCTTGTCGTAAAAAATCAATCCATGCACGTGTGAGATATGGTTCAGGTTGAGGCTCAGGTTGAGGCTCAGGGATTGGGGGTTTGGCACACCGCATCGCATCAGCTGGATGGCCAGCCACATACATGTATACACACAGCATCTGTTCAGGCACGACTGTTATGGCACGACTAATATGCCCCTGGCGTATTAGGTTCTACCCCGACCGAGAGCGGGCCAAAGACCCTAAAGTTAAGGGCAGGGTGCCCCCATGTCGATGGACGGTGACGACCCCAATTAAAGTGACCTGCGAGCTGACCAGTAGCGGAGTTGACGCCTTAGTTGATTCGGCAGATTCCGCTGGATGCTGGTGGTGGGTGCTGAACCTGGGAAAACCACTGATTTCGGAGAAGTCGGCATAGGAGACTTGATGAGGGTTCCCTGAAACACCGGAGAAGGTAGGGACTGCCAGGTTAGTGGCCACGGGTGATGTACCCCCCTATCCTACACATACACATGCGTGAAGGAATCTCCTGGCGCGTGCCTCACCAGCTTCCTGGGCTGACGCACCAGAGTGCGTGTCTGTGCCACACCCTCCATCCGTCCCCCCTTCTTTGCTCAGCGTGTGCAGATGGGTGCATGGCTGCCACATGCATCTTGGGAGCACAGCAATGAACCTTGACCCTTCCTCCGCCGTCCTTGACTTGAGGCAGGACTGACACAGGACTGACACGGCAGCAGGTAGGGGCGGCCACCGTGAGGCTTGCTTGGCACGCGTGTTGGTGCGTGGTGTGGTCCTGGTGACGCCGTTGTTGGCGGGTTGGGTGCGACGGCGCGTGCGTTCGAGTTCGCTATAGTCTAGGCGGTCAGGATACGAGATTCTCACTCTCGAGACCTGGATTCGAGTCCCGGTAGCGAAAAGGGGGCGCAGTTTTAACCACAGACCAGCAAAGCACCCGTTCGCGTGGGTGCCAACGCCTGAGCCAACCTGCAGCCGACCTGTAGCCCAGCTCTGTCCAGCAACGTGCAATCACGATCCTCGCACTCCACATGCGTGAAACTAAGAAGCACCAGGATGCGTGGAGCAACGTGCACAGGACGTATGCTGCTGACGGCGGTTGGTGTGTGGCGGTCGGTGTTGTGTGGTATCATCCGTCTTCAGGATGACTGATCCAGATGCAGCAGGTAGGCCATGTTGCTGATGATGAGGACCCACACACCCGCCAGCTCACAAGTTGGGACCACCTGACCCTGCCATGCAGCAGCCTCATCAATCAATCACGCACACCTGGCTACCTGGCCCAACAGCCAGGTAGCCATAGCTAGCTGTTGCTCGGCTGCTGGACTCCTGCTGGTCACCATGTTTGCACCGACCATCAATCTACCGGTACCCATGCATATGATACATATGCCGACCATGGCCGTGACAAGCCACGCACCTGCGCATGCAACATTTGAGTTCCCCTGCTTGTCGTAAAAAATCAATCCATGCACGTGTGAGATATGGTTCAGGTTGAGGCTCAGGTTGAGGCTCAGGGATTGGGGGTTTGGCACACCGCATCGCATCAGCTGGATGGCCAGCCACATACATGTATACACACAGCATCTGTTCAGGCACGACTGTTATGGCACGACTAATATGCCCCTGGCGTATTAGGTTCTACCCCGACCGAGAGCGGGCCAAAGACCCTAAAGTTAAGGGCAGGGTGCCCCCATGTCGATGGACGGTGACGACCCCAATTAAAGTGACCTGCGAGCTGACCAGTAGCGGAGTTGACGCCTTAGTTGATTCGGCAGATTCCGCTGGATGCTGGTGGTGGGTGCTGAACCTGGGAAAACCACTGATTTCGGAGAAGTCGGCATAGGAGACTTGATGAGGGTTCCCTGAAACACCAGAGAAGGTAGGGACTGCCAGGTTAGTGGCCACGGGTGATGTACCCCCCTATCCTACACACACACATGCATGAATGAATCTCCTGGCGCGTGCCTCACCAGCTCCCTTGACTGACGCACCAGAGTGCGTGTCTATGCCACGCCCTCCATCCGTCCCCCCTTCTTTGCTCAGCGTGTGCAGATGGGTGCATGGCTGCCACATGCACAGCAGCTGTTGCTCGGCTGCAGGACTCCTGCTGGTCACCTTGTTTGCACCGACCATCAATTTACCAGTACCCATGCATATGATACATATGCCGACCATGGCCGTGACAAGCCACGCACCTGCGCATGCAACATTTGAGTTCCCCTGCTTGTCGTAAAAAATCAATCCATGCACGTGTGAGATATGGTTCAGGTTGAGGCTCAGGTTGAAGCTCAGGGATTGGGGGTTTGGCACACTGCATCGCATCAGCTGGATGGCCAGCCACATACATGTATACACACATGCGTGAATGAATCTCCTGGCGCGTGCCTCACCAGCTTCCTGGGCTGACGCACCAGAGTGCGTGTCTGTGCCACACCCTCCATCCGTCCCCCCTTCTTTGCTCAGCGTGTGCAGATGGGTGCATGGCTGCCACATGCACAGCAGCTGTTGCTCGGCTGCTGGACTCCTGCTGGTCACCATGTTTGCACCGACCATCAATTTACCAGTACCCATGCATATGATACATATGCCGACCATGGCCGTGACAAGCCACGCACCTGCGCATGCAACATTTGAGTTCCCCTGCTTGTCGTAAAAAATCAATCCATGCACGTGTGAGATATGGTTCAGGTTGAGGCTCAGGTTGAGGCTCAGGGATTGGGGGTTTGGCACACCGCATCGCATCAGCTGGATGACCAGCCACATACATGTATACACACAGCATCTGTTCAGGCACGACTGTTATGGCACGACTAATATGCCCCTGGCGTATTAGGTTCTACCCCGACCGAGAGCGGGCCAAAGACCCTAAAGTTAAGGGCAGGGTGCCCCCATGTCGATGGACGGTGACGACCCCAAATAAATTGACCTGCGAGCTGACCAGTAGCGGAGTTGACGCCTTAATTGATTCGGCAGATTCCGCTGGATGCTGGTGGTGGGTGCTGAACCTGGGAAAACCACTGATTTCGGAGAAGTCGGCATAGGAGACTTGATGAGGGTTCCCTGAAACACCGGAGAAGGTAGGGACTGCCAGGTTAGTGGCCACGGGTGATGTACCCCCCTATCCTACACACACAGATGTGTGAATGAATCTCCTGGCGCGTGCCTCACCAGCTCCCTTGACTGACGCACCAGAATGCGTGTCTGTGCCACGCCCTCCATCCGTCCCCCCTTCTTTGCTCAGCGTGTGCAGATGGGTGCATGGCTGCCACATGCACAGCAGCTGTTGCTCGGCTGCTGGACTCCTGCTGGTCACCATGTTTGCACCGACCATCAATTTACCAGTACACATGCATATGATACATATGCCGACCATGGCCGTAACAAGCCACGCACCTGCGCATGCAACATTTGAGTTCCCCTGCTTGTCGTAAAAAATCAATCCATGCACGTGTGAGATATGGTTCAGGTTGAGGCTCAGGTTGAGGCTCAGGGATTGGGGGTTTGGCACACCGCATCGCATCAGCTGGATGGCCAGCCACATACATGTATACACACAGCATCTGTTCAGGCACGACTGTTATGGCACGACTAATATGCCCCTGGCGTATTAGGTTCTACCCCGACCGAGAGCGGGCCAAAGACCCTAAAGTTAAGGGCAGGGTGCCCCCATGTCGATGGACGGTGACGACCCCAATTAAAGTGAACTGCGAGCTGACCAGTAGCGGAGTTGACGCCTTAGTTGATTCGGCAGATTCCGCTGGATGCTGGTGGTGGGTGCTGAACCTGGGAAAACCACTGATTTCGGAGAAGTCGGCATAGGAGACTTGATGAGGGTTCCCTGAAACACCAGAGAAGGTAGGGACTGCCAGGTTAGTGGCCACGGGTGATGTACCCCCCTATCCTACACACACACATGCATGAATGAATCTCCTGGCGCGTGCCTCACCAGCTCCCTTGACTGACGCACCAGAGTGCGTGTCTATGCCACGCCCTCCATCCGTCCCCCCTTCTTTGCTCAGCGTGTGCAGATGGGTGCATGGCTGCCACATGCACAGCAGCTGTTGCTCGGCTGCAGGACTCCTGCTGGTCACCTTGTTTGCACCGACCATCAATTTACCAGTACCCATGCATATGATACATATGCCGACCATGGCCGTGACAAGCCACGCACCTGCGCATGCAACATTTGAGTTCCCCTGCTTGTCGTAAAAAATCAATCCATGCACGTGTGAGATATGGTTCAGGTTGAGGCTCAGGTTGAAGCTCAGGGATTGGGGGTTTGGCACACTGCATCGCATCAGCTGGATGGCCAGCCACATACATGTATACACACATGCGTGAATGAATCTCCTGGCGCGTGCCTCACCAGCTTCCTGGGCTGACGCACCAGAGTGCGTGTCTGTGCCACACCCTCCATCCGTCCCCCCTTCTTTGCTCAGCGTGTGCAGATGGGTGCATGGCTGCCACATGCACAGCAGCTGTTGCTCGGCTGCTGGACTCCTGCTGGTCACCATGTTTGCACCGACCATCAATTTACCAGTACCCATGCATATGATACATATGCCGACCATGGCCGTGACAAGCCACGCACCTGCGCATGCAACATTTGAGTTCCCCTGCTTGTCGTAAAAAATCAATCCATGCACGTGTGAGATATGGTTCAGGTTGAGGCTCAGGTTGAGGCTCAGGGATTGGGGGTTTGGCACACCGCATCGCATCAGCTGGATGACCAGCCACATACATGTATACACACAGCATCTGTTCAGGCACGACTGTTATGGCACGACTAATATGCCCCTGGCGTATTAGGTTCTACCCCGACCGAGAGCGGGCCAAAGACCCTAAAGTTAAGGGCAGGGTGCCCCCATGTCGATGGACGGTGACGACCCCAAATAAATTGACCTGCGAGCTGACCAGTAGCGGAGTTGACGCCTTAATTGATTCGGCAGATTCCGCTGGATGCTGGTGGTGGGTGCTGAACCTGGGAAAACCACTGATTTCGGAGAAGTCGGCATAGGAGACTTGATGAGGGTTCCCTGAAACACCGGAGAAGGTAGGGACTGCCAGGTTAGTGGCCACGGGTGATGTACCCCCCTATCCTACACACACAGATGTGTGAATGAATCTCCTGGCGCGTGCCTCACCAGCTCCCTTGACTGACGCACCAGAATGCGTGTCTGTGCCACGCCCTCCATCCGTCCCCCCTTCTTTGCTCAGCGTGTGCAGATGGGTGCATGGCTGCCACATGCACAGCAGCTGTTGCTCGGCTGCTGGACTCCTGCTGGTCACCATGTTTGCACCGACCATCAATTTACCAGTACACATGCATATGATACATATGCCGACCATGGCCGTAACAAGCCACGCACCTGCGCATGCAACATTTGAGTTCCCCTGCTTGTCGTAAAAAATCAATCCATGCACGTGTGAGATATGGTTCAGGTTGAGGCTCAGGTTGAAGCTCAGGGATTGGGGGTTTGGCACAACGCATCGCATCAGCTGGAAGACCAGCCACATACATGTATACACACAGCATCTGTTCAGGCACGACTGTTATGGCACGACTAATATGCCCCTGGCGTATTAGGTTCTACCCCGACCGAGAGCGGGCCAAAGACCCTAAAGTTAAGGGCAGGGTGCCCCCATGTCGATGGACGGTGACGACCCCAAATAAATTGACCTGCGAGCTGACCAGTAGCGGAGTTGACGCCTTAGTTGATTCGGCAGATTCCGCTGGATGCTGGTGGTGGGTGCTGAACCTGGGAAAACCACTGATTTCGGAGAAGTCGGCATAGGAGACTTGATGAGGGTTCCCTGAAACACCGGAGAAGGTAGGGACTGCCAGGTTAGTGGCCACGGGTGATGTACCCCCCTATCCTACACACACAGATGTGTGAATGAATCTCCTGGCGCGTGCCTCACCAGCTCCCTTGACTGACGCACCAGAATGCGTGTCTGTGCCACGCCCTCCATCCGTCCCCCCTTCTTTGCTCAGCGTGTGCAGATGGGTGCATGGCTGCCACATGCACAGCAGCTGTTGCTCGGCTGCTGGACTCCTGCTGGTCACCATGTTTGCACCGACCATCAATTTACCAGTACACATGCATATGATACATATGCCGACCATGGCCGTAACAAGCCACGCACCTGCGCATGCAACATTTGAGTTCCCCTGCTTGTCGTAAAAAATCAATCCATGCACGTGTGAGATATGGTTCAGGTTGAGGCTCAGGTTGAAGCTCAGGGATTGGGGGTTTGGCACACCGCATCGCATCAGCTGGAAGACCAGCCACATACATGTATACACACAGCATCTGTTCAGGCACGACTGTTATGGCACGACTAATATGCCCCTGGCGTATTAGGTTCTACCCCGACCGAGAGCGGGCCAAAGACCCTAAAGTTAAGGGCAGGGTGCCCCCATGTCGATGGACGGTGACGACCCCAAATAAATTGACCTGCGAGCTGACCAGTAGCGGAGTTGACGCCTTAGTTGATTCGGCAGATTCCGCTGGATGCTGGTGGTGGGTGCTGAACCTGGGAAAACCAATGATTTCGGAGAAGTCGGCATAGGAGACTTGATGAGGGTTCCCTGAAACACCGGAGAAGGTAGGGACTGCCAGGTTAGTGGCCACGGGTGATGTACCCCCCTATCCTACACACACACATGTGTGAATGAATCTCCTGGCGCGTGCCTCACCATCTCCCTTGACTGACGCACCAGAATGCGTGTCTGTGCCACGCCCTCCATCCGTCCCCCCTTCTTTGCTCAGCGTGTGCAGATGGGTGCATGGCTGCCACATGCACAGCAGCTGTTGCTCGGCTGCTGGACTCCTGCTGGTCACCATGTTTGCACCGACCATCAATTTACCAGTACCCATGCATATGATACATATGCCGACCATGGCCGTGACAAGCCACGCACCTGCGCATGCAACATTTGAGTTCCCCTGCTTGTCGTAAAAAGTCAATCCATGCACGTGTGAGATATGGTTCAGGTTGAGGCTCAGGTTGAAGCTCAGGGATTGGGGGTTTGGCACACTGCATCGCATCAGCTGGATGGCCAGCCACATACATGTATACACACATGCGTGAATGAATCTCCTGGCGCGTGCCTCACCAGCTTCCTGGGCTGACGCACCAGAGTGCGTGTCTGTGCCACACCCTCCATCCGTCCCCCCTTCTTTGCTCAGCGTGTGCAGATGGGTGCATGGCTGCCACATGCACAGCAGCTGTTGCTCGGCTGCTGGACTCCTGCTGGTCACCATGTTTGCACCGACCATCAATTTACCAGTACCCATGCATATGATACATATGCCGACCATGGCCGTAACAAGCCACGCACCTGCGCATGCAACATTTGAGTTCCCCTGCTTGTCGTAAAAAGTCAATCCATGCACGTGTGAGATATGGTTCAGGTTGAGGCTCAGGTTGAAGCTCAGGGATTGGGGGTTTGGCACACTGCATCGCATCAGCTGGATGGCCAGCCACATACATGTATACACACATGCGTGAATGAATCTCCTGGCGCGTGCCTCACCAGCTTCCTGGGCTGACGCACCAGAGTGCGTGTCTGTGCCACACCCTCCATCCGTCCCCTCTTCTTTGCTCAGCGTGTGCAGATGGGTGCATGGCTGCCACATGCACAGCAGCTGTTGCTCGGCTGCTGGACTCCTGCTGGTCACCATGTTTGCACCGACCATCAATTTACCAGTACCCATGCATATGATACATATGCCGACCATGGCCGTAACAAGCCACGCACCTGCGCATGCAACATTTGAGTTCCCCTGCTTGTCGTAAAAAATCAATCCATGCACGTGTGAGATATGGTTCAGGTTGAGGCTCAGGTTGAAGCTCAGGGATTGGGGGTTTGGCACACTGCATCGCATCAGCTGGATGGCCAGCCACATACATGTATACACACATGCGTGAATGAATCTCCTGGCGCGTGCCTCACCAGCTTCCTGGGCTGACGCACCAGAGTGCGTGTCTGTGCCACACCCTCCATCCGTCCCCCCTTCTTTGCTCAGCGTGTGCAGATGGGTGCATGGCTGCCACATGCACAGCAGCTGTTGCTCGGCTGCTGGACTCCTGCTGGTCACCATGTTTGCACCGACCATCAATTTACCAGTACCCATGCATATGATACATATGCCGACCATGGCCGTGACAAGCCACGCACCTGCGCATGCAACATTTGAGTTCCCCTGCTTGTCGTAAAAAGTCAATCCATGCACGTGTGAGATATGGTTCAGGTTGAGGCTCAGGTTGAAGCTCAGGGATTGGGGGTTTGGCACACTGCATCGCATCAGCTGGATGGCCAGCCACATACATGTATACACACATGCGTGAATGAATCTCCTGGCGCGTGCCTCACCAGCTTCCTGGGCTGACGCACCAGAGTGCGTGTCTGTGCCACACCCTCCATCCGTCCCCCCTTCTTTGCTCAGCGTGTGCAGATGGGTGCATGGCTGCCACATGCACAGCAGCTGTTGCTCGGCTGCTGGACTCCTGCTGGTCACCATGTTTGCACCGACCATCAATTTACCAGTACCCATGCATATGATACATATGCCGACCATGGCCGTAACAAGCCACGCACCTGCGCATGCAACATTTGAGTTCCCCTGCTTGTCGTAAAAAGTCAATCCATGCACGTGTGAGATATGGTTCAGGTTGAGGCTCAGGTTGAAGCTCAGGGATTGGGGGTTTGGCACACTGCATCGCATCAGCTGGATGGCCAGCCACATACATGTATACACACATGCGTGAATGAATCTCCTGGCGCGTGCCTCACCAGCTTCCTGGGCTGACGCACCAGAGTGCGTGTCTGTGCCACACCCTCCATCCGTCCCCTCTTCTTTGCTCAGCGTGTGCAGATGGGTGCATGGCTGCCACATGCACAGCAGCTGTTGCTCGGCTGCTGGACTCCTGCTGGTCACCATGTTTGCACCGACCATCAATTTACCAGTACCCATGCATATGATACATATGCCGACCATGGCCGTAACAAGCCACGCACCTGCGCATGCAACATTTGAGTTCCCCTGCTTGTCGTAAAAAATCAATCCATGCACGTGTGAGATATGGTTCAGGTTGAGGCTCAGGTTGAAGCTCAGGGATTGGGGGTTTGGCACACTGCATCGCATCAGCTGGATGGCCAGCCACATACATGTATACACACATGCGTGAATGAATCTCCTGGCGCGTGCCTCACCAGCTTCCTGGGCTGACGCACCAGAGTGCGTGTCTGTGCCACACCCTCCATCCGTCCCCCCTTCTTTGCTCAGCGTGTGCAGATGGGTGCATGGCTGCCACATGCACAGCAGCTGTTGCTCGGCTGCTGGACTCCTGCTGGTCACCATGTTTGCACCGACCATCAATTTACCAGTACCCATGCATATGATACATATGCCGACCATGGCCGTAACAAGCCACGCACCTGCGCATGCAACATTTGAGTTCCCCTGCTTGTCGTAAAAAATCAATCCATGCACGTGTGAGATATGGTTCAGGTTGAGGCTCAGGTTGAGGCTCAGGGATTGGGGGTTTGGCACACCGCATCGCATCAGCTGGATGGCCAGCCACATACATGTATACACACAGCATCTGTTCAGGCACGACTGTTATGGCACGACTAATATGCCCCTGGCGTATTAGGTTCTACCCCGACCGAGAGCGGGCCAAAGACCCTTAAGTTAAGGGCAGGGTGCCCCCATGTCGATGGACGGTGACGACCCCAATTAAAATGACCTGCGAGCTGACCAGTAGCGGAGTTGACGCCTTAGTTGATTCGGCAGATTCCGCTGGATGCTGGTGGTGGGTGCTGAACCTGGGAAAACCACTGATTTCGGAGAAGTCGGCATAGGAGACTTGATGAGGGTTCCCTGAAACACCAGAGAAGGTAGGGACTGCCAGGTTAGTGGCCACGGGTGATGTACCCCCCTATCCTACACACACACATGCGTGAATGAATCTCCTGGCGCGTGCCTCACCAGCTTCCTTGACTCACGCACCAGAGTGCGTGTCTGTGCCACGCCCTCCATCCGTCCCCCCTTCTTTGCTCAGCGTGTGCAGATGGGTGCATGGCTGCCACATGCACAGCAGCTGTTGCTCGGCTGCAGGACTCCTGCTGGTCACCTTGTTTGCACCGACCATCAATTTACCAGTACCCATGCATATGATACATATGCCGACCATGGCCGTGACAAGCCACGCACCTGCGCATGCAACATTTGAGTTCCCCTGCTTGTCGTAAAAAATCAATCCATGCACGTGTGAGATATGGTTCAGGTTGAGGCTCAGGTTGAAGCTCAGGGATTGGGGGTTTGGCACACTGCATCGCATCAGCTGGATGGCCAGCCACATACATGTATACACACATGCGTGAATGAATCTCCTGGCGCGTGCCTCACCAGCTTCCTGGGCTGACGCACCAGAGTGCGTGTCTGTGCCACACCCTCCATCCGTCCCCCCTTCTTTGCTCAGCGTGTGCAGATGGGTGCATGGCTGCCACATGCACAGCAGCTGTTGCTCGGCTGCTGGACTCCTGCTGGTCACCATGTTTGCACCGACCATCAATTTACCAGTACCCATGCATATGATACATATGCCGACCATGGCCGTAACAAGCCACGCACCTGCGCATGCAACATTTGAGTTCCCCTGCTTGTCGTAAAAAATCAATCCATGCACGTGTGAGATATGGTTCAGGTTGAGGCTCAGGTTGAAGCTCAGGGATTGGGGGTTTGGCACACTGCATCGCATCAGCTGGATGGCCAGCCACATACATGTATACACACATGCGTGAATGAATCTCCTGGCGCGTGCCTCACCAGCTTCCTGGGCTGACGCACCAGAGTGCGTGTCTGTGCCACACCCTCCATCCGTCCCCTCTTCTTTGCTCAGCGTGTGCAGATGGGTGCATGGCTGCCACATGCACAGCAGCTGTTGCTCGGCTGCTGGACTCCTGCTGGTCACCATGTTTGCACCGACCATCAATTTACCAGTACCCATGCATATGATACATATGCCGACCATGGCCGTAACAAGCCACGCACCTGCGCATGCAACATTTGAGTTCCCCTGCTTGTCGTAAAAAATCAATCCATGCACGTGTGAGATATGGTTCAGGTTGAGGCTCAGGTTGAAGCTCAGGGATTGGGGGTTTGGCACACTGCATCGCATCAGCTGGATGGCCAGCCACATACATGTATACACACATGCGTGAATGAATCTCCTGGCGCGTGCCTCACCAGCTTCCTGGGCTGACGCACCAGAGTGCGTGTCTGTGCCACACCCTCCATCCGTCCCCCCTTCTTTGCTCAGCGTGTGCAGATGGGTGCATGGCTGCCACATGCACAGCAGCTGTTGCTCGGCTGCTGGACTCCTGCTGGTCACCATGTTTGCACCGACCATCAATTTACCAGTACCCATGCATATGATACATATGCCGACCATGGCCGTAACAAGCCACGCACCTGCGCATGCAACATTTGAGTTCCCCTGCTTGTCGTAAAAAATCAATCCATGCACGTGTGAGATATGGTTCAGGTTGAGGCTCAGGTTGAAGCTCAGGGATTGGGGGTTTGGCACACTGCATCGCATCAGCTGGATGGCCAGCCACATACATGTATACACACATGCGTGAATGAATCTCCTGGCGCGTGCCTCACCAGCTTCCTGGGCTGACGCACCAGAGTGCGTGTCTGTGCCACACCCTCCATCCGTCCCCCCTTCTTTGCTCAGCGTGTGCAGATGGGTGCATGGCTGCCACATGCACAGCAGCTGTTGCTCGGCTGCAGGACTCCTGCTGGTCACCTTGTTTGCACCGACCATCAATTTACCAGTACCCATGCATATGATACATATGCCGACCATGGCCGTAACAAGCCACGCACCTGCGCATGCAACATTTGAGTTCCCCTGCTTGTCGTAAAAAGTCAATCCATGCACGTGTGAGATATGGTTCAGGTTGAGGCTCAGGTTGAAGCTCAGGGATTGGGGGTTTGGCACACTGCATCGCATCAGCTGGATGGCCAGCCACATACATGTATACACACATGCGTGAATGAATCTCCTGGCGCGTGCCTCACCAGCTTCCTGGGCTGACGCACCAGAGTGCGTGTCTGTGCCACACCCTCCATCCGTCCCCCCTTCTTTGCTCAGCGTGTGCAGATGGGTGCATGGCTGCCACATGCACAGCAGCTGTTGCTCGGCTGCTGGACTCCTGCTGGTCACCATGTTTGCACCGACCATCAATTTACCAGTACACATGCATATGATACATATGCCGACCATGGCCGTAACAAGCCACGCACCTGCGCATGCAACATTTGAGTTCCCCTGCTTGTCGTAAAAAATCAATCCATGCACGTGTGAGATATGGTTCAGGTTGAGGCTCAGGTTGAAGCTCAGGGATTGGGGGTTTGGCACACTGCATCGCATCAGCTGGATGGCCAGCCACATACATGTATACACACATGCGTGAATGAATCTCCTGGCGCGTGCCTCACCAGCTTCCTGGGCTGACGCACCAGAGTGCGTGTCTGTGCCACACCCTCCATCCGTCCCCCCTTCTTTGCTCAGCGTGTGCAGATGGGTGCATGGCTGCCACATGCACAGCAGCTGTTGCTCGGCTGCTGGACTCCTGCTGGTCACCATGTTTGCACCGACCATCAATTTACCAGTACCCATGCATATGATACATATGCCGACCATGGCCGTAACAAGCCACGCACCTGCGCATGCAACATTTGAGTTCCCCTGCTTGTCGTAAAAAATCAATCCATGCACGTGTGAGATATGGTTCAGGTTGAGGCTCAGGTTGAGGCTCAGGGATTGGGGGTTTGGCACACCGCATCGCATCAGCTGGATGGCCAGCCACATACATGTATACACACAGCATCTGTTCAGGCACGACTGTTATGGCACGACTAATATGCCCCTGGCGTATTAGGTTCTACCCCGACCGAGAGCGGGCCAAAGACCCTAAAGTTAAGGGCAGGGTGCCCCCATGTCGATGGACGGTGACGACCCCAATTAAAATGACCTGCGAGCTGACCAGTAGCGGAGTTGACGCCTTAGTTGATTCGGCAGATTCCGCTGGATGCTGGTGGTGGGTGCTGAACCTGGGAAAACCACTGATTTCGGAGAAGTCGGCATAGGAGACTTGATGAGGGTTCCCTGAAACACCAGAGAAGGTAGGGACTGCCAGGTTAGTGGCCACGGGTGATGTACCCCCCTATCCTACACACACACATGCGTGAATGAATCTCCTGGCGCGTGCCTCACCAGCTTCCTTGACTGACGCACCAGAGTGCGTGTCTGTGCCACACCCTCCATCCGTCCCCCCTTCTTTGCTCAGCGTGTGCAGATGGGTGCATGGCTGCCACATGCACAGCAGCTGTTGCTCGGCTGCAGGACTCCTGCTGGTCACCTTGTTTGCACCGACCATCAATTTACCAGTACCCATGCATATGATACATATGCCGACCATGGCCGTGACAAGCCACGCACCTGCGCATGCAACATTTGAGTTCCCCTGCTTGTCGTAAAAAGTCAATCCATGCACGTGTGAGATATGGTTCAGGTTGAGGCTCAGGTTGAAGCTCAGGGATTGGGGGTTTGGCACACTGCATCGCATCAGCTGGATGGCCAGCCACATACATGTATACACACATGCGTGAATGAATCTCCTGGCGCATGCCTCACCAGCTTCCTGGGCTGACGCACCAGAGTGCGTGTCTGTGCCACACCCTCCATCCGTCCCCCCTTCTTTGCTCAGCGTGTGCAGATGGGTGCATGGCTGCCACATGCTCAGCAGCTGTTGCTCGGCTGCTGGACTCCTGCTGGTCACCATGTTTGCACCGACCATCAATTTACCAGTACCCATGCATATGATACATATGCCGACCATGGCCGTAACAAGCCACGCACCTGCGCATGCAACATTTGAGTTCCCCTGCTTGTCGTAAAAAGTCAATCCATGCACGTGTGAGATATGGTTCAGGTTGAGGCTCAGGTTGAAGCTCAGGGATTGGGGGTTTAGCACACTGCATCGCATCAGCTGGATGGCCAGCCACATACATGTATACACACATGCGTGAATGAATCTCCTGGCGCGTGCCTCACCAGCTTCCTGGGCTGACGCACCAGAGTGCGTGTCTGTGCCACACCCTCCATCCGTCCCCCCTTCTTTGCTCAGCGTGTGCAGATGGGTGCATGGCTGCCACATGCTCAGCAGCTGTTGCTCGGCTGCTGGACTCCTGCTGGTCACCATGTTTGCACCGACCATCAATTTACCAGTACCCATGCATATGATACATATGCCGACCATGGCCGTAACAAGCCACGCACCTGCGCATGCAACATTTGAGTTCCCCTGCTTGTCGTAAAAAATCAATCCATGCACGTGTGAGATATGGTTCAGGTTGAGGCTCAGGTTGAGGCTCAGGGATTGGGGGTTTGGCACACCGCATCGCATCAGCTGGATGGCCAGCCACATACATGTATACACACAGCATCTGTTCAGGCACGACTGTTATGGCACGACTGATATGCCCCTGGCGTATTAGGTTCTACCCCGACCGAGAGCGGGCCAAAGACCCTAAAGTTAAGGGCAGGGTGCCCCCATGTCGATGGACGGTGACGACCCCAATTAAAATGACCTGCGAGCTGACCAGTAGCGGAGTTGACGCCTTAGTTGATTCGGCAGATTCCGCTGGATGCTGGTGGTGGGTGCTGAACCTGGGAAAACCACTGATTTCGGAGAAGTCAGCATAGGAGACTTGATGAGGGTTCCCTGAAACACCGGAGAAGGTAGGGACTGCCAGGTTAGTGGCCACGGGTGATGTACCCCCCTATCCTACACACACACATGCGTGAATGAATCTCCTGGCGCGTGCCTCACCAGCTCCCTTGACTGACGCACCAGAGTGCGTGTCTGTGCCACGCCCTCCATCCGTCCCCCCTTCTTTGCTCAGCGTGTGCAGATGGGTGCATGGCTGCCACATGCACAGCAGCTGTTGCTCGGCTGCTGGACTCCTGCTGGTCACCATGTTTGCACCGACCATCAATTTACCAGTACCCATGCATATGATACATATGCCGACCATGGCCGTAACAAGCCACGCACCTGCGCATGCAACATTTGAGTTCCCCTGCTTGTCGTAAAAAATCAATCCATGCACGTGTGAGATATGGTTCAGGTTGAGGCTCAGGTTGAGGCTCAGGGATTGGGGGTTTGGCACACCGCATCGCATCAGCTGGATGGCCAGCCACATACATGTATACACACAGCATCTGTTCAGGCACGACTGTTATGGCACGACTTATATGCCCCTGGCGTATTAGGTTCTACCCCGACCGAGAGCGGGCCAAAGACCCTAAAGTTAAGGGCAGGGTGCCCCCATGTCGATGGACGGTGACGACCCCAAATAAATTGACCTGCGAGCTGACCAGTAGCGGAGTTGACGCCTTAGTTGATTCGGCAGATTCCGCTGGATGCTGGTGGTGGGTGCTGAACCTGGGAAAACCACTGATTTCGGAGAAGTCGGCATAGGAGACTTGATGAGGGTTCCCTGAAACACCGGAGAAGGTAGGGACTGCCAGGTTAGTGGCCACGGGTGATGTACCCCCCTATCCTACACACACACATGTGTGAATGAATCTCCTGGCGCGTGCCTCACCAGCTCCCTTGACTGACGCACCAGAGTGCGTGTCTGTGCCACGCCCTCCATCCGTCCCCCCTTCTTTGCTCAGCGTGTGCAGATGGGTGCATGGCTGCCACATGCACAGCAGCTGTTGCTCGGCTGCTGGACTCCTGCTGGTCACCATGTTTGCACCGACCATCAATTTACCAGTACACATGCATATGATACATATGCCGACCATGGCCGTAACAAGCCACGCACCTGCGCATGCAACATTTGAGTTCCCCTGCTTGTCGTAAAAAAATCAATCCATGCACGTGTGAGATATGGTTCAGGTTGAGGCTCAGGTTGAGGCTCAGGGATTGGGGGTTTGGCACACCGCATCGCATCAGCTGGATGGCCAGCCACATACATGTATACACACAGCATCTGTTCAGGCACGACTGTTATGGCACGACTAATATGCCCCTGGCGTATTAGGTTCTACCCCGACCGAGAGCGGGCCAAAGACCCTAAAGTTAAGGGCAGGGTGCCCCCATGTCGATGGACGGTGACGACCCCAAATAAATTGACCTGCGAGCTGACCAGTAGCGGAGTTGACGCCTTAGTTGATTCGGCAGATTCCGCTGGATGCTGGTGGTGGGTGCTGAACCTGGGAAAACCACTGATTTCGGAGAAGTCGGCATAGGAGACTTGATGAGGGTTCCCTGAAACACCGGAGAAGGTAGGGACTGCCAGGTTAGTGGCCACGGGTGATGTACCCCCCTATCCTACACACACACATGTGTGAATGAATCTCCTGGCGCGTGCCTCACCAGCTCCCTTGACTGACGCACCAGAGTGCGTGTCTGTGCCACGCCCTCCATCCGTCCCCCCTTCTTTGCTCAGCGTGTGCAGATGGGTGCATGGCTGCCACATGCACAGCAGCTGTTGCTCGGCTGCTGGACTCCTGCTGGTCACCATGTTTGCACCGACCATCAATTTACCAGTACACATGCATATGATACATATGCCGACCATGGCCGTAACAAGCCACGCACCTGCGCATGCAACATTTGAGTTCCCCTGCTTGTCGTAAAAAAATCAATCCATGCACGTGTGAGATATGGTTCAGGTTGAGGCTCAGGTTGAGGCTCAGGGATTGGGGGTTTGGCACACCGCATCGCATCAGCTGGATGGCCAGCCACATACATGTATACACACAGCATCTGTTCAGGCACGACTGTTATGGCACGACTAATATGCCCCTGGCGTATTAGGTTCTACCCCGACCGAGAGCGGGCCAAAGACCCTAAAGTTAAGGGCAGGGTGCCCCCATGTCGATGGACGGTGACGACCCCAAATAAATTGACCTGCGAGCTGACCAGTAGCGGAGTTGACGCCTTAGTTGATTCGGCAGATTCCGCTGGATGCTGGTGGTGGGTGCTGAACCTGGGAAAACCACTGATTTCGGAGAAGTCGGCATAGGAGACTTGATGAGGGTTCCCTGAAACACCGGAGAAGGTAGGGACTGCCAGGTTAGTGGCCACGGGTGATGTACCCCCCTATCCTACACACACACATGTGTGAATGAATCTCCTGGCGCGTGCCTCACCAGCTCCCTTGACTGACGCACCAGAGTGCGTGTCTGTGCCACGCCCTCCATCCGTCCCCCCTTCTTTGCTCAGCGTGTGCAGATGGGTGCATGGCTGCCACATGCACAGCAGCTGTTGCTCGGCTGCTGGACTCCTGCTGGTCACCATGTTTGCACCGACCATCAATTTACCAGTACCCATGCATATGATACATATGCCGACCATGGCCGTAACAAGCCACGCACTTGCGCATGCAACATTTGAGTTCCCCTGCTTGTCGTAAAAAATCAATCCATGCACGTGTGAGATATGGTTCAGGTTGAGGCTCAGGTTGAGGCTCAGGGATTGGGGGTTTGGCACACCGCATCGCATCAGCTGGATGGCCAGCCACATACATGTATACACACAGCATCTGTTCAGGCACGACTGTTATGGCACGACTTATATGCCCCTGGCGTATTAGGTTCTACCCCGACCGAGAGCGGGCCAAAGACCCTAAAGTTAAGGGCAGGGTGCCCCCATGTCGATGGACGGTGACGACCTGTTGTATCCTTAATGCATTTCGGTAATTCATTAAGATATAATAATTATCTGTTTATTATTTTATAATATAATATATTTAATTATCATATTAACTGTTTCATGTTTCCATCTGGCATTCGATTTGTGGATTTGGTCTCGGCTGTCGACGACCAATACTAACCGACTTCCTGAAACATCCGAACCTGTCGGTTACTCCATAACCTGTATGGAATGGGCCATTTACCGCCTGAATGGTAAATGGTGGAACATCTGGTTCCTGGTTCACTGAATCTCCGGTTGTAGTGGTGACTTCTGAAGGTCACGCCCGGTTCGAGGCCTTATGGTCTCTCAAGTACGACCTAGTCGGCGGCTCTACTTAATCGGGCTCTGGCACAACAACCGGTATCTTTTGATGCCACCCTTCGTGGGTACCATATACAACAAGCTGGTAGCGAGACCGTTCCTCCCTGGGACGTCTCGTCAAGTCTTCCGCTGAAATCGTTCAAGCCTTCTCAAGTCTTTCTGTGGTAACTGCTCAAGCCACTCTAACCGCGCAACGCGCTCAAGCCACTCAAGCTGCCCTTTTATAAATGGACATCGACCACGATCTTCCTCCTGCCGACATCCCTCTGGACATGGAGACATTGCCTGAGGAGCTGAGCGCCGCCATTTTCGCTGCGGCTACCACCGGTCTGTAATATTCACGAAATTAGTCTAGTGACACTTAGAACCTGCTCTCTGTGAGTTTGGCTGTGCTTTCTGTTAAAGTCAATCTCTAAGTTAGTCGCGGTCAACGTGGCTCGCGACCTAGACAATTCTGCCTTCTCTGTTAGGTAATATCTTCCTGCAACACTGCTTTCTATCTAGAACTTGTATTGCAGTTTTGCTGAGGAATCCCTGTAGTTGCGGGTTCGATAGTACCTTTGCATCGAATCCAACGAGGAGTCGACTTCGTGAATTCACTTCGGCTTTCACTAATACATATATATCTCTATTACTTGAAAGGTATTGTGTTTGTTCCAACCGCCGTGAGTGCTTCTGCAGTGTCAACACCTCAGACCCTTCGGAGCGGCACCTCTGCCCAGTCACTCCGATCCATCGCAAATCAACTTCACGCGCGGACTTCAAAATTTTTGAAGTTCATCGAAGGCATCCAAGCGTTGGGTAGGCCCTGGTCCTTGCCTTTGCTTTGCCTTTCGCCAGAACAGTCACTCGCAGTTCGATCTGTTAGGCTTTCAGGCATACAATATGCAAGCCTCGAACTTAGCGAATGCTGTCTCGGCTCTTGCTGCCAACACCTTTCAGTTTGTTGGCCGGATTGCTGCTAATGCTAGCCAAGTGAATAGGTGGGAATGGCTCTCTAGGTTGACACAGCCACCAAATGCTGCTGTGGCAGGTGGTATCGACCTTCCGAACCAGCCTTCACCTATTCCCAGGCAAGGCGGCACAGCATCCCCTGAGGCACCTACATCACCTATTTATGCCCCATCCCCTTTTTATGTTCATGGCCCTGCTGTAGTGTCAAACCATTTGACACCTGGTGCCGTGGATATTCCTGGGATGGCTCCCGCTGCTGCCGCAACAACTTGTGCTGCTGTTGCGGGCACCTCTTCCAGGCCACCTGGGCCTCCTCATACTGGACATGAGGACGAGGTGATAAAAATAGCGATCGCAGTGCCTAAGCTGAATATCCCTATGGATGTTAAGCTTTCTGATTTAGGACGAGTTGCTGCGCCTCTAACACGGGCCTTTGTCCGTAATGTTAGGAACTACTTTGCCACAGCCCGTGGGGGTCAACAGGACTCTACGCGCCGTCTTTTCTTGGCCACTGCCTTTGAAGGCGCGGCAAGATTATGGCACGATCAATGGACTAACGCAAGGGATTCCTATACATCTGAGGAACTGCTAGAAGCACTGCTTGTCCGTTTTGCACCCCAGGTCCAGTCACGTGACACTGAGGCACGCCTGAAATTAAATGCTGGCAAATACCGCATGCGCCCTGGAGAAACTGTCTCTGCCTATCAGAGCCGCTTTGAGGCTCTTGTCACGCCCATTGCGGACCTGTCTGATAGTGAGCGTGTGTTTTGGTTTCAGCAGGGCCTCTCATCCGACCTTAGTGGGGACTGTGCAACTGACCTGTCGGGTAAAACCTTTAAGTCATATACAGACTTGGTTCAGTTCTCCCTGGGAGCTGAACTTAGGTTACTGGCCCGACGGGAATCTGACAAACTGGCCCGTCCCAAAATGAACATGCTGTCGGTACAGGACATGGCCTGCGACGACCCTGACGAGGAGACCCCGGCGCCCCCGACCAAAAAACCGCGGGCTGCATCCGTTCGTCCAGGCATCACCGGGCACGAGGATCAGCCGCGGCAGGTTAAGGGCGCCGGTAAGTCTAAGAGGGGCGGCGGACAGCAGGGGAGGCACTTGGCCCCAAAAGGGGGCCACGTGCAGAAGAAGGGGCCCAAGCAGAACCTAGCGGAATATTTAACCACATTCAAATGTACTAGACGGGAGTTCCATTTCCGTAAACAACATGGGATGTGCCTCCGTTGCGGTTCCGACCAACATAGGGTTGACTCCTGCCCAATGCTGGGGGCGGAGAAAAATAAGGGTAAGGACCACTAGGAACTTGCCCAGGCTGGTATAGAGGGATCACCACCTGGGGTCTTTGCTGTGGGCCAGATGGTAGCAAAGTGCCGTGCAGTACGGGCTCTTTTGCCCTCTGTTTTAAACCAAGTGGAGCAGGTGATAGGGAGACGTTTTTCTTTTGATGCACGAACTGTCCGTGCCGGCTTTGATGGCTTTTGTAATCTGTTTGAGCCTCAAGGTCGCCCCCTATCCTCCGCTAACTTGGGTGGGCATACTATCTTGTTCACTCCCTCTTCACTCTGCGAGCTACAGAAGCAATTAGCTCTCTTTAGGGCATGCAAACGTCAACACCCTGATACCTCAGCATGCATCTTGCTGCCTGAGTATGTGTCCCGACGCAACCCTTCTTTTCTGTCGGGAATGCAACGGGTCTTAAGGTTTAATCCAGGGACGGCTCTTTTCCATAGCCTTGATACGGCAGGTGAGGTTGTTCAACTCCCTGGAAGCCCATACTCTGTTGACGTCTGGTTTGCTGCTCCTAAATCGGTTCAGGAGGGCTTGCCTGAGACTGAACCCTGTATTTCAGTTCTCTGCTTGCCTAAAGCTGCTGCCCTGATAGGTGCTGGCGTACCTCTGATCACCGTAAGTACGGCAGGTCGTACGTTCACCGCCCTAGCCGACTCTGGAGCCAGTGATGATTTCATTTCGGCTTCAGTGGTTACGCAGCTTGGCCTGAAACCTAGCCCATGCTCCTGGTCAGAAGTTACCCTTGCTGATGGGGGTAAGCAGGCTATCTTGGGGCAGGTTAATCTTCGTCTATCTGCAGGTCCTTTAAGGTTAAATGTCCGCCCATACGTGTTGCCTGAGCTAACTGACGCTGCCACGTATATCTTGGGTTCTTCCACGCTAGCACAGTATGGGGCTGTCCTTGACTATGAGGCTAAATCTTTGCGCCTGCGCAAGGGGAATCTAGTCTGCAAGGTACCCTTTACTACTGCCGGACAGCCACCAGATCAGATGACACCTGCGCCTTGCTTTAATTATGCAACCACTGCTATCTGTCAGCATACTGAACCTGAAGTTGTTGGCAGAAAAGCAGCAGTTCGCATGATTCGCAAGGGGGCCCATGCTTTACTAGTACGGCCCAAGTTGCACCTGAATGCAACTTCTATCCCAGCTGATGCCACTGACCCTGAGCTTGAGGCCCTGTTACAGGAATATGCAGATATATTCCAGGAGGTCCCTGGTAAGCCTCCAATGCGGCCTGTGGATCACACCATACCTTTGGTGCCTGGTGCAGTACCCGTTTCCCGCCCCATGTATCGGCTAAGCCCCTTGGAGCTGGACGAGGTCAAACGACAGGTTACTGAGCTGCTGAAAAAAGGTATGATACGGCCAAGCACATCCCCATACTCCGCCCCTATTCTGTTTGTGGGAAAGAAGGATGGGACTCTGAGAATGTGCATTGACTATAGGGGGTTAAATGCCGCAACAGTTAAGAACCGTTACCCCCTCCCACGTGTCGATGATCTGCTGGATAAGCTAAAAGATTCTGCATTCTTTAGCTCTATTGACCTCCAGCAGGGGTATAATCAGATTCGTATAGCAGAATCTGACATCCCTAAAACGGCTTTCCGTACGCCGTTTGGCCATTTTGAATATACTGTCCTTAGTTTCGGACTGACGAACGCCCCTGCAACGTTCCAAGCCGTCATGGACCGCATCTTCAGGCCATACATCGACAAATTCGTCATCTGTTATCTGGACGATATCCTGGTGTTTTCAAAGACCCGTGAGGAGCACATACAACACCTCCGCCTGGTCTTTGAGGTTCTGCGGCGTGAGCAGCTGTATGCTAAGCGTTCTAAGTGCCACTGGGCACAACCACAGGTGGAGTATCTGGGGCATATAGTGTCTCAGGGTGGCATACAGATGGACCCCCGGAAAACTGCTGTTGTTCGGGATTGGCCAGTGCCCTCCAACCTTCAGGAACTGCGTAAGTTTTTGGGCCTGACCAACTACTTTCGTAAGTTCATAGAGCGCTACTCAGTCATTGCTGCACCGCTAACAAACCTCACACGTAAGGGAGCCTTCTCTTCACCTGAGGCCTGGACCCCCGCATGCCAAGAAGCTTTTGATGCTTTGAAGCGTGCTATCTCTGATGATATTATCCTGCACTTCCCTGACTACTCATTGCCGTTCCGTGTAGAGGTCATAACTGATGCATCTATACATGGGACGGGGGCAGTTCTGTTGCAGCAGGGACGCCCCATTGCATATACGAGTAAGAAGTTTTCGGGGGCTGAAACCCGTTATACCACTGGGGAACAGGAATTTCTGGCGGTCCTACATGCCTTGAAGGAATGGCGATGTTACCTTGAGGGCCGGCCTTTTGCCCTCAAGACTGATCACAAACCCCTTACGTTTCTGCAAGGTGTGCCCTCCCTTAACCGACGCCAGGCCCGCTGGATGGAATACCTGGCACGGTTTAACTTTGATTGGGAGTACCTGAGCGGCTCACTTAACATAGCTGATGCTCTCAGTAGGCACCCCTCACTGCATGCAGCCATTCTGGCGGTAAGCACACGGAGTAGGTCTCAGGCAAAACCTAACTTCGTGCCCTCCGATTTTACCAAGCGCTTGAAACAGGCTTATGCAGCCGACCCGTGGTTCACAATTCACAACAACACGGGGCACTTGGCACAGGAGCATGGCTTATGGATCCGATCGGAAGGATCCCACCGTCAGATTGTTGTACCTAACGACGATTCATTACGTCGTGAACTTCTCTCACGTTTTCATGACGGCCCTCTTGCTGGGCATCCTGGCTGCACGCGGTTACTAGAGCTTTTGCGGCGTCAATTCTGGTGGCCCCGCATGGCTAAGGACACCGAAAATTATGTCCTCTGTTGTGACCTGTGCCAGCGCAATAAGGCCCAGTCTGGTAAAGCACATGGGCATCTCCAACCTCTTCCTATTCCTGACGCTCCGTGGGAAAGCGTCTCTATGGACTTTATTGTTGCGCTGCCCAAAACTGAGGGAGGATACGATGCCGTGCTGGTCCTGGTCGACCGTTTCACCAAGATGGTCCACCTGGCCCCCACGACATCATCCTGCACAGCTGAGCAAACGGCCCGTCTATTTTTCGACAATGTGGTACGTTTGCATGGGGTCCCCAAGTCCGTGGTATCTGACCGCGGCACTCAATTTGCAAGTAAGTTTTGGGGCGCCCTGGGGACTCTGGTAGGAATGCGGGTGAACCTGTCCACCGCCTACCACCCCCAATCTGATGGGCAAACAGAGCGTGTTAACCGTGTCCTGGGTGATATGCTCCGTAACTTTGCAGGACGCACCCCTACTGCATGGGATACCTACCTAACCGCTGCTGAGTTTGCCATTAATAATGCTACTAACCGGTCCGTTGGTAATAGTCCGTTTTTCCTGAATTACGGTTTTAACCCTGCTTTGCCTGTTTGGCGGGAGTTGGACGTAAATGTTCCAGCTGCAAAAACGTTTGCTAAGTCTTTCGTGTCCCGACTAACTGACGCTAAAGCTTGCCTGGAAGCTGCACAGCAACGGGCTATGGACTATTATAACAAGTCCAAAAAGGACGTCATGTTCACTAAGGGCCAGCTGGTTATGTTGAGCACGAAGAACCTTCGTTCCCTGGCTGATGGGTCTCGCAAGTTATTACCGCGCTTTGTGGGGCCTTATCCTGTCGTACGCATGGTAGGGTCGGTGGCTGTAGAGTTACAACTCCCATCTGACCTACGCATTCATCCCACATTTCATGTATCTCTCGTACGTCCATATCGGGGTACTCTACCTGAGGCTAACGATAGCATCCCTCCTGTTACGGAAGCTAATCCCTCTACCTGGTTATCGGGTAAGCAGACCCTGTATGCTGTCGAACGTATCCTAGATTACCGTGCACGACGTGTTGGCAAGGGCAGGCGTAAGCGCAATGTGCATGAGTACCTGGTTAAATGGTCTGGGTATTCATCTGAGCACAATAGCTGGGAACCGGCACGTAACTTCACCCCTGACATGAAACCCCTGCTTGATGAAGCTAGGCTGCGGACACAGTCTAAGGACGGACCTCTCTGACGCTGTCCTACTTCAACCTGTCTGCTCTCTTCTTATGCATCGGGACGCTGCATCTAGAGGGGGAACAATTGTTGTATCCTTAATGCATTTCGGTAATTCATTAAGATATAATAATTATCTGTTTATTATTTTATAATATAATATATTTAATTATCATATTAACTGTTTCATGTTTCCATCTGGCATTCGATTTGTGGATTTGGTCTCGGCTGTCGACGACCAATACTAACCGACTTCCTGAAACATCCGAACCTGTCGGTTACTCCATAACCTGTATGGAATGGGCCATTTACCGCCTGAATGGTAAATGGTGGAACATCTGGTTCCTGGTTCACTGAATCTCCGGTTGTAGTGGTGACTTCTGAAGGTCACGCCCGGTTCGAGGCCTTATGGTCTCTCAAGTACGACCTAGTCGGCGGCTCTACTTAATCGGGCTCTGGCACAACAACCGGTATCTTTTGATACCACCCTTCGTGGGTACCATATACAACACGACCCCAAATAAATTGACCTGCGAGCTGACCAGTAGCGGAGTTGACGCCTTAGTTGATTCGGCAGATTCCGCTGGATGCTGGTGGTGGGTGCTGAACCTGGGAAAACCACTGATTTCGGAGAAGTCGGCATAGGAGACTTGATGAGGGTTCCCTGAAACACCGGAGAAGGTAGGGACTGCCAGGTTAGTGGCCACGGGTGATGTACCCCCCTATCCTACACACACACATGTGTGAATGAATCTCCTGGCGCGTGCCTCACCAGCTCCCTTGACTGACGCACCAGAGTGCGTGTCTGTGCCACGCCCTCCATCCGTCCCCCCTTCTTTGCTCAGCGTGTGCAGATGGGTGCATGGCTGCCACATGCACAGCAGCTGTTGCTCGGCTGCTGGACTCCTGCTGGTCACCATGTTTGCACCGACCATCAATTTACCAGTACACATGCATATGATACATATGCCGACCATGGCCGTAACAAGCCACGCACCTGCGCATGCAACATTTGAGTTCCCCTGCTTGTCGTAAAAAATCAATCCATGCACGTGTGAGATATGGTTCAGGTTGAGGCTCAGGTTGAGGCTCAGGGATTGGGGGTTTGGCACACCGCATCGCATCAGCTGGATGGCCAGCCACATACATGTATACACACAGCATCTGTTCAGGCACGACTGTTATGGCACGACTAATATGCCCCTGGCGTATTAGGTTCTACCCCGACCGAGAGCGGGCCAAAGACCCTAAAGTTAAGGGCAGGGTGCCCCCATGTCGATGGACGGTGACGACCCCAAATAAATTGACCTGCGAGCTGACCAGTAGCGGAGTTGACGCCTTAGTTGATTTGGCAGATTCCGCTGGATGCTGGTGGTGGGTGCTGAACCTGGGAAAACCACTGATTTCGGAGAAGTCGGCATAGGAGACTTGATGAGGGTTCCCTGAAACACCGGAGAAGGTAGGGACTGCCAGGTTAGTGGCCACGGGTGATGTACCCCCCTATCCTACACACACACATGCGTGAATGAATCTCCTGGCGCGTGCCTCACCAGCTCCCTTGACTGACGCACCAGAGTGCGTGTCTGTGCCACGCCCTCCATCCGTCCCCCCTTCTTTGCTCAGCGTGTGCAGATGGGTGCATGGCTGCCACATGCACAGCAGCTGTTGCTCGGCTGCTGGACTCCTGCTGGTCACCATGTTTGCACCGACCATCAATTTACCAGTACACATGCATATGATACATATGCCGACCATGGCCGTAACAAGCCACGCACCTGCGCATGCAACATTTGAGTTCCCCTGCTTGTCGTAAAAAATCAATCCATGCACGTGTGAGATATGGTTCAGGTTGAGGCTCAGGTTGAGGCTCAGGGATTGGGGGTTTGGCACACCGCATCGCATCAGCTGGATGGCCAGCCACATACATGTATACACACAGCATCTGTTCAGGCACGACTGTTATGGCACGACTAATATGCCCCTGGCGTATTAGGTTCTACCCCGACCGAGAGCGGGCCAAAGACCCTAAAGTTAAGGGCAGGGTGCCCCCATGTCGATGGACGGTGACGACCCCAAATAAATTGACCTGCGAGCTGACCAGTAGCGGAGTTGACGCCTTAGTTGATTCGGCAGATTCCGCTGGATGCTGGTGGTGGGTGCTGAACCTGGGAAAACCACTGATTTCGGAGAAGTCGGCATAGGAGACTTGATGAGGGTTCCCTGAAACACCGGAGAAGGTAGGGACTGCCAGGTTAGTGGCCACGGGTGATGTACCCCCCTATCCTACACACACACATGTGTGAATGAATCTCCTGGCGCGTGCCTCACCAGCTCCCTTGACTGACGCACCAGAGTGCGTGTCTGTGCCACGCCCTCCATCCGTCCCCCCTTCTTTGCTCAGCGTGTGCAGATGGGTGCATGGCTGCCACATGCACAGCAGCTGTTGCTCGGCTGCTGGACTCCTGCTGGTCACCATGTTTGCACCGACCATCAATTTACCAGTACCCATGCATATGATACATATGCCGACCATGGCCGTGACAAGCCACGCACCTGCGCATGCAACATTTGAGTTCCCCTGCTTGTCGTAAAAAGTCAATCCATGCACGTGTGAGATATGGTTCAGGTTGAGGCTCAGGTTGAAGCTCAGGGATTGGGGGTTTGGCACACTGCATCGCATCAGCTGGATGGCCAGCCACATACATGTATACACACATGCGTGAATGAATCTCCTGGCGCGTGCCTCACCAGCTTCCTGGGCTGACGCACCAGAGTGCGTGTCTGTGCCACACCCTCCATCCGTCCCCCCTTCTTTGCTCAGCGTGTGCAGATGGGTGCATGGCTGCCACATGCACAGCAGCTGTTGCTCGGCTGCTGGACTCCTGCTGGTCACCATGTTTGCACCGACCATCAATTTACCAGTACCCATGCATATGATACATATGCCGACCATGGCCGTAACAAGCCACGCACCTGCGCATGCAACATTTGAGTTCCCCTGCTTGTCGTAAAAAGTCAATCCATGCGCGTGTGAGATATGGTTCAGGTTGAGGCTCAGGTTAAAGCTCAGGGATTGGGGGTTTGGCACACTGCATCGCATCAGCTGGATGGCCAGCCACATACATGTATACACACATGCGTGAATGAATCTCCTGGCGCGTGCCTCACCAGCTTCCTGGGCTGACGCACCAGAGTGCGTGTCTGTGCCACACCCTCCATCCGTCCCCTCTTCTTTGGTCAGCGTGTGCAGATGGGTGCATGGCTGCCACATGCACAGCAGCTGTTGCTCGGCTGCTGGACTCCTGCTGGTCACCATGTTTGCACCGACCATCAATTTACCAGTACCCATGCATATGATACATATGCCGACCATGGCCGTAACAAGCCACGCACCTGCGCATGCAACATTTGAGTTCCCCTGCTTGTCGTAAAAAATCAATCCATGCACGTGTGAGATATGGTTCAGGTTGAGGCTCAGGTTGAGGCTCAGGGATTGGGGGTTTGGCACACCGCATCGCATCAGCTGGATGGCCAGCCACATACATGTATACACACAGCATCTGTTCAGGCACGACTGTTATGGCACGACTAATATGCCCCTGGCGTATTAGGTTCTACTCCGACCGAGAGCGGGCCAAAGACCCTAAAGTTAAGGGCAGGGTGCCCCCATGTCGATGGACGGTGACGACCCCAAATAAATTGACCTGCGAGCTGACCAGTAGCGGAGTTGACGCCTTAGTTGATTCGGCAGATTCCGCTGGATGCTGGTGGTGGGTGCTGAACCTGGGAAAACCACTGATTTCGGAGAAGTCGGCATAGGAGACTTGATGAGGGTTCCCTGAAACACCGGAGAAGGTAGGGACTGCCAGGTTAGTGGCCACGGGTGATGTACCCCCCTATCCTACACACACACATGTGTGAATGAATCTCCTGGCGCGTGCCTCACCAGCTCCCTTGACTGACGCACCAGAGTGCGTGTCTGTGCCACGCCCTCCATCCGTCCCCCCTTCTTTGCTCAGCGTGTGCAGATGGGTGCATGGCTGCCACATGCACAGCAGCTGTTGCTCGGCTGCTGGACTCCTGCTGGTCACCATGTTTGCACCGACCATCAATTTACCAGTACCCATGCATATGATACATATGCCGACCATGGCCGTGACAAGCCACGCACCTGCGCATGCAACATTTGAGTTCCCCTGCTTGTCGTAAAAAGTCAATCCATGCACGTGTGAGATATGGTTCAGGTTGAGGCTCAGGTTGAAGCTCAGGGATTGGGGGTTTGGCACACTGCATCGCATCAGCTGGATGGCCAGCCACATACATGTATACACACATGCGTGAATGAATCTCCTGGCGCGTGCCTCACCAGCTTCCTGGGCTGACGCACCAGAGTGCGTGTCTGTGCCACACCCTCCATCCGTCCCCTCTTCTTTGCTCAGCGTGTGCAGATGGGTGCATGGCTGCCACATGCACAGCAGCTGTTGCTCGGCTGCTGGACTCCTGCTGGTCACCATGTTTGCACCGACCATCAATTTACCAGTACCCATGCATATGATACATATGCCGACCATGGCCGTAACAAGCCACGCACCTGCGCATGCAACATTTGAGTTCCCCTGCTTGTCGTAAAAAGTCAATCCATGCGCGTGTGAGATATGGTTCAGGTTGAGGCTCAGGTTAAAGCTCAGGGATTGGGGGTTTGGCACACTGCATCGCATCAGCTGGATGGCCAGCCACATACATGTATACACACATGCGTGAATGAATCTCCTGGCGCGTGCCTCACCAGCTTCCTGGGCTGACGCACCAGAGTGCGTGTCTGTGCCACACCCTCCATCCGTCCCCTCTTCTTTGGTCAGCGTGTGCAGATGGGTGCATGGCTGCCACATGCACAGCAGCTGTTGCTCGGCTGCTGGACTCCTGCTGGTCACCATGTTTGCACCGACCATCAATTTACCAGTACCCATGCATATGATACATATGCCGACCATGGCCGTAACAAGCCACGCACCTGCGCATGCAACATTTGAGTTCCCCTGCTTGTCGTAAAAAATCAATCCATGCACGTGTGAGATATGGTTCAGGTTGAGGCTCAGGTTGAGGCTCAGGGATTGGGGGTTTGGCACACCGCATCGCATCAGCTGGATGGCCAGCCACATACATGTATACACACAGCATCTGTTCAGGCACGACTGTTATGGCACGACTAATATGCCCCTGGCGTATTAGGTTCTACCCCGACCGAGAGTGGGCCAAAGACCCTAAAGTTAAGGTCAGGGTGCCCCCATGTCGATGGACGGTGACGACCCCAATTAAAATGACCTGCGAGCTGACCAGTAGCGGAGTTGACGCCTTAGTTGATTCGGCAGATTCCGCTGGATGCTGGTGGTGGGTGCTGAACCTGGGAAAACCACTGATTTCGGAGAAGTCGGCATAGGAGACTTGATGAGGGTTCCCTGAAACACCGGAGAAGGTAGGGACTGCCAGGTTAGTGGCCACGGGTGATGTACCCCCCTATCCTACACACACACATGCGTGAATGAATCTCCTCGCGCGTGCCTCACCAGCTCCCTTGACTGACGCACCAGAGTGCGTGTCTGTGCCACACCCTCCATCCGTCCCCCCTTCTTTGCTCAGCGTGTGCAGATGGGTGCATGGCTGCCACATGCACAGCAGCTGTTGCTCGGCTGCTGGACTCCTGCTGGTCACCATGTTTGCACCGACCATCAATTTACCAGTACCCATGCATATGATACATATGCCGACCATGGCCGTAACAAGCCACGCACCTGCGCATGCAACATTTGAGTTCCCCTGCTTGTCGTAAAAAATCAATCCATGCACGTGTGAGATATGGTTCAGGTTGAGGCTCAGGTTGAAGCTCAGGGATTGGGGGTTTGGCACACTGCATCGCATCAGCTGGATGGCCAGCCACATACATGTATACACACATGCGTGAATGAATCTCCTGGCGCGTGCCTCACCAGCTTCCTGGGCTGACGCACCAGAGTGCGTGTCTGTGCCACACCCTCCATCCGTCCCCTCTTCTTTGGTCAGCGTGTGCAGATGGGTGCATGGCTGCCACATGCACAGCAGCTGTTGCTCGGCTGCTGGACTCCTGCTGGTCACCATGTTTGCACCGACCATCAATTTACCAGTACCCATGCATATGATACATATGCCGACCATGGCCGTAACAAGCCACGCACCTGCGCATGCAACATTTGAGTTCCCCTGCTTGTCGTAAAAAATCAATCCATGCACGTGTGAGATATGGTTCAGGTTGAGGCTCAGGTTGAGGCTCAGGGATTGGGGGTTTGGCACACCGCATCGCATCAGCTGGATGGCCAGCCACATACATGTATACACACAGCATCTGTTCAGGCACGACTGTTATGGCACGACTAATATGCCCCTGGCGTATTAGGTTCTACCCCGACCGAGAGTGGGCCAAAGACCCTAAAGTTAAGGTCAGGGTGCCCCCATGTCGATGGACGGTGACGACCCCAATTAAAATGACCTGCGAGCTGACCAGTAGCGGAGTTGACGCCTTAGTTGATTCGGCAGATTCCGCTGGATGCTGGTGGTGGGTGCTGAACCTGGGAAAACCACTGATTTTGGAGAAGTCGGCATAGGAGACTTGATGAGGGTTCCCTGAAACACCGGAGAAGGTAGGGACTGCCAGGTTAGTGGCCACGGGTGATGTACCCCCCTATCCTACACACACACATGCGTGAATGAATCTCCTCGCGCGTGCCTCACCAGCTCCCTTGACTGACGCACCAGAGTGCGTGTCTGTGCCACACCCTCCATCCGTCCCCCCTTCTTTGCTCAGCGTGTGCAGATGGGTGCATGGCTGCCACATGCACAGCAGCTGTTGCTCGGCTGCTGGACTCCTGCTGGTCACCATGTTTGCACCGACCATCAATTTACCAGTACCCATGCATATGATACATATGCCGACCATGGCCGTAACAAGCCACGCACCTGCGCATGCAACATTTGAGTTCCCCTGCTTGTCGTAAAAAATCAATCCATGCACGTGTGAGATATGGTTCAGGTTGAGGCTCAGGTTGAAGCTCAGGGATTGGGGGTTTGGCACACTGCATCGCATCAGCTGGATGGCCAGCCACATACATGTATACACACATGCGTGAATGAATCTCCTGGCGCGTGCCTCACCAGCTTCCTGGGCTGACGCACCAGAGTGCGTGTCTGTGCCACACCCTCCATCCGTCCCCCCTTCTTTGCTCAGCGTGTGCAGATGGGTGCATGGCTGCCACATGCACAGCAGCTGTTGCTCGGCTGCTGGACTCCTGCTGGTCACCATGTTTGCACCGACCATCAATTTACCAGTACCCATGCATATGATACATATGCCGACCATGGCCGTAACAAGCCACGCACCTGCGCATGCAACATTTGAGTTCCCCTGCTTGTCGTAAAAAATCAATCCATGCACGTGTGAGATATGGTTCAGGTTGAGGCTCAGGTTGAGGCTCAGGGATTGGGGGTTTGGCACACCGCATCGCATCAGCTGGATGGCCAGCCACATACATGTATACACACAGCATCTGTTCAGGCACGACTGTTATGGCACGACTAATATGCCCCTGGCGTATTAGGTTCTACCCCGACCGAGAGCGGGCCAAAGACCCTAAAGTTAAGGGCAGGGTGCCCCCATGTCGATGGACGGTGACGACCCCAATTAAAATGACCTGCGAGCTGACCAGTAGCGGAGTTGACGCCTTAGTTGATTCGGCAGATTCCGCTGGATGCTGGTGGTGGGTGCTGAACCTGGGAAAACCACTGATTTCGGAGAAGTCGGCATAGGAGACTTGATGAGGGTTCCCTGAAACACCAGAGAAGGTAGGGACTGCCAGGTTAGTGGCCACGGGTGATGTACCCCCCTATCCTACACACACACATGCGTGAATGAATCTCCTGGCGCGTGCCTCACCAGCTCCCTTGACTGACGCACCAGAGTGCGTGTCTATGCCACGCCCTCCATCCGTCCCCCCTTCTTTGCTCAGCATGTGCAGATGGGTGCATGGCTGCCACATGCATCTTGGGAGCACAGCAATGAACCTTGACCCTTCCTCCGCCGTCCTTGACTTGAGGCAGGACTGACACAGGACTGACACGGCAGCAGGTAGGGGCGGCCACCGTGAGGCTTGCTTGGCACGCGTGTTGGTGCGTGGTGTGGTCCTGGTGGCGCCGTTGTTGGGGGGTTGGGTGCGACGGCGCGTGCGTTCAAGTTTGCTATAGTCTAGGCGGTCAGGATACGAGATTCTCACTCTCGAGACCTGGATTCGAGTCCCGGTAGCGAAAAGGGGGCGCAGTTTTAACCACAGACCAGCAAAGCACCCGTTCGCGTGGGTGCCAACGCCTGAGCCAACCTGTAGCCGACCTGTAGCCCAGCTCTGACCAGCGCCGCACCCGTCGCGATACATGCCTTGCAACCGAATATCGTTATTTGGACCCTTGCATCATGCGAATGCCAGAAAGGCTTATCGGTTGTTATGCTTGGACATCGCCTATGCGCAGTAGGGTTGTCAGACTTAGGATCAGCCTCCTAGTGTGAATCGTACGGCATTGCGATGCTGCGAGTATAACAAATGCGAGGACGGCTAAGTAAGACTAGACATTCGATACCGGAGAACACTCGTGTGTTCAATACTATTATTGCTAATCGTTATTCTACTTAGCCCGAGCTAAGCCTGAACTTCACTTATCACTGCTGTGTGATGATTGCTTGCTTCCGGCGCTGACTGCGATTTCGTCCATTGCATCGCTTCGATCTGTATTGTATCGATCTTCGATCTGTATCTGTATCTTTGTTGTAAGTTATATCTCTTCTTGTCTTGAAGTCTTCCGCTGTCTCTGTTTTCTCTCGCTTGCCTTGCTGTACTTGCAAGTGCTCACGCATCAGTGTCGAAAGCCTTCAGACGCGCAGATATTTATGAGCAAACACGAAGGAGAGGTACAACAAATTGGTATCGAGACAGGTTCGTTGCCTAACTGTCTCTTTGTGTCAAATCGGAAGTAGGTTCTCTCTATGGCGAGTTCCAGCGACGAACCACGAGGACCGCTAGATACGTTCGCCGAAGACCTAGGCCGCGCCGTATTGGACGCCGCTGCTTCCGGTTTGTAATCGTTAAATTGCTTTTGTCTACATTGCTGCACTTGTTGTGTAAGTGTACGCTCTGAGTCGCAGGTAATCTCAGCGCTCCGGCATTGCTTGCCGCGATGACTGAGACAGGCTTTCGTCCGGACCAGTTGGCTGTTGTGCCACGGTTCGTTTCCCGCCGATGCGTAGGTCGATGCGACCCTACGAGGCGAAGTGCTATTTTGATGAACGCATGAACGATCAATGCATATGAATGAACTTGCATGATATAAATGTATTCGTATACATTTATATATGCCTTTGGCATGTCATCATTATCCATCGCGACATCGCATCATGGCAAATCCGCCTAGCATGCATGAAATCCCGAATCATTGAAGTGCACATTATGCTCGTGCTACGAAACGATAAGTATTATTATTTGATATAATATTACTTCATTACAGCACACGTTGAGAGCGCCGCACCCGTCGCGATGCATGCCTTGCAACCGAATATCGTTATTCGGACCCTTGCATCATGCGAATGCCGGAAAGGCTTATACGTTGTTATACGTGAACATCGCCTATGTTCAGTAGGGTTGTCACACTTAGGATCGGCCTCCTAGTGTGAATCGTACTGCATCGCGATGCTGTGAGTATAACAGATGGGAGGACGGCTAAGTAAGACAAGACATTCGATATCGGAGAACACTCGTGTGTTCAACACTATTATTGCTATACGCTCTTCTACTTAGCCCGAGCTAAGCCTGAACTTCGCTTATCACTGCCGCGTGATGATTGCTTGCTTCCGGTGCTGACGGCGATTACGTCGATTGCACCGCTTTTATCTGTAAGACTGTAAGTTATATCTCTTCTTGTCTTGAAGTCTTCCGCTGTCTCTGTTTGCTCGCGCTTGCCTTGCTGTACTTGCAAGTGCTCGCGCATCGGTGTCGAAAGCCTTCAGACGCGCAGATACTTATAAGCAAACACGAAGGAGAGGCACAACATTGGCGACTCTTATCGCCCAAACTACGGAGATTAGGACTCAGCTGGGCAAGTACCTGCTGAATTTGCTAAATCTCCTCAAGAGTACTGTCGGTAGGCTCACCGAATCGTTTTGTACTCTTGCCTTTGCAATAGAAGTCGTCTTCTATTACGCAAACCTAGGGCATTGCTTCGTTTTCCATGTCTACGGAACGCGACGATACGCCACTCACTAGCTTGGCAAGCCAACCCGAATTTGTTGTGGCTGCTAGAGCTCCAGATAGAGGCCTTGAGACTGTTGGCACGCGAGCCACTCCAGAGCCCCTTGTCCTTCAGACCCCTGCCCACTTAATTGTGCCGCATTCAGCAGTTAATACGAATATGGATAACACTGCTGGACCACGGGTTCTGCCATTACCTCAATCGCAAGGGCACGCTGCCATTCCTGAGGTGATGAGATTGTCAATTCCCGTTCCTAGGCTCAATATCTTGCTGACTGAAAAAACACCAGGACCTAGCATAGCCGATGCAACTCGTGCGTACGTGTGTGACGCTAAAAAGTATCTCCAGGCTGTTCATGGTGGCGATAATGATGGTATCAGGTGTCTCTTCGTTGGTAACACCCTCGAGGGCTCAGCGAAGGACTGGTATCGTGAATGGACCACCGCCCGGGGCGACTATACTTTTGACGAGATGATCGCCGCTTTGCTCGCACGGTTCACTACTGAGGTTCAAGCACGTGATGTGGAGGCTCGTAAGGTTTTGGCAGCCAGTAGCTACCAGATGCGTCGGGGTGAAAATGTACCTGCGTACCAGTCACACTTCGAAGCACTTGTGACCCCCCATTGCTGATCTCACCGAAACCGAGCGTGTCTTTTGGTTTAAGCGAGGCCTGACGAAACTTTTGGCTAAATGGTGCGCTACTGACTTGGCTGGGGTGCCAATCAAGTCGTATGATGCCTTGGTCACTTTTGCTAAGGGTACGGAGATACGACTCCTTGCTGGTGAGGAAGAAGTCAAGTCTGTCCCTCGCGCAAATGCCGTGCAAGTGCAGGATCCGCTTGGGGAAGCTGTAGCTCTCGACCAGGAACTCGGAGTGACCCGCCCCACGCCTACTGCCGCGACACGACGCAGCAACCGGCAACGCCAGGCGCGCGGGGGCGCTAGCTCGGGTGTCCGCGGGTCAGGAGGAGCAGGTCCGAGCTCGGACCCGGCTAAGAGCAGGAAGCGTGGTGGTGCGCCATCGTCAGCAGCCGCACAGCGCTCTGACCCCAATGCAAAGCGGACTCGCACGGATGACTCATTTATGCCAAAATGGAATTGCAATCGTTCCGAATTCGAGCGTCGGAAAGCGGCCAATGTTTGTCTACGGTGCACGGAGAGTCATCCTACGAAGGATTGCCCGTTACTGCCGCCGTTTGTACCTCAGCCGAAATAGGGGCTTGCCCGGGTTCCTGTGGAGGGGACACCGCCCGGGATTTCTGAACTAACGTGTGGTCGGTGGTCATCCTTACAGCCAGCCGTGAAGGCATTGTTGCCTTGCGTACTTGGACACATCGAGCGAGTCATTGCGCGACGCATCACGCTTGACGGACGCACGGGACTTCTCTGCTTCGATCCGTTGTGTAATTTGTTTACACCTCGCCGTCCCCTGTCGTCTATCGATCTGTCTAACCACGTGGTTTTGTTCATCCCCTCGTCTCTGCGTGAGATGTCGGAACAGTTGGCCGTTTATAGGAGACGTAGGCGTCAATATCCAGGCACTGCCGCATGTGTATTACTCCCCGCTTTCTGTCGGCGCAAGGCAGAGGCATCGTTAAGGGGTATGCGGCGTGTCCATCGGTTCGAGCCGGGCACCGTTTTGTTTAATGGTGTGGATCGGGAGGGTATGCTGGCTCCGTGGCCAGGCACATCCTACTCGGTTGACGTTTGGTACGAAGCTCCTGATGAGGGTGCCGTAGGTTACGGACCCGCCCTAAGTGCACTGACGTTATCTGCTGGGCAGTCGCTCGTAGATAACCGTGTCCCAGTGGTTCAGATCGGTTTGAATGGCCGTACTCTGAAGGCACTTGTTGACACCGGTGCCAGCGACGACTTCATCTCTGTCGCAGAGGTGAATGCGCTGGGGTTGAACCCAGAGTCGTCTGATTGTCCACAGGTTACCCTTGCTGACGGGGGTAAGCATCCCATCGTGGGCAGGATTACCCTTAGCCTATCGATAGGCCCGTTGCGTGTTGTGACCCAGCCATACGTGCTGCAGGGCTTAGCAGAGACTGCACCGTACATAATGGGGTCTTCAACATTACGGCAGTACTGCGCGCGCATCGACATGGAGACCGCAACCCTGCATATGTGCAAGGGTACTCTGTCGATTAAGGTACCTTTCCTGTCGTTCGAACATGTCACACCAAAGGAGGACGAAGCAGAGGCGGTGCCTATGGTTCATTTCGCCGAGACCGCAATGGCCGCGTGAATCGGACCAGAGCTAGTCGGGCGTAAGGAGGCCGTCCGTTTGTTACGGAAGGGTGCCCACGGACTGCTTTTGAGGCCGCGGGTGGGCTGTTGTGCCACCACCGCGCAGATTTCTGTCGATCCTGAGGTTGAGGCCCTACTGTCGCAGTATGAGGACGTCTTTAAAGATATCCCTGGCCTACCACCTATGCGTCCTGTTGATCACACAATCCCTCTCATGCCTGGAGCGCAGCCTACGGCCCGGCCAATGTACAGGTTGAGTCCATTGGAGCTGGACGAGGTGAAGCGCCAGGTGACGGATTTGCTCGCGAAGGGTATGATACGCCCCAGCACATCCCCGTATTCTGCACCGATTTTGTTTGTCGGTAAGAAGGATGGGACCTTGCGCATGTGCATCGATTACCGGGGGTTGAATGCGAGTACGGTGAAGAATCGCTACCCTTTGCCACGCGTTGACGACCTGTTGGATAAGCTGAAGGGTTCGGCTTATTTTTCCTCGATTGACTTACAACAGGGCTATAATCAGATCCACATCGCTGCCTCTGATATCCCGAAAACCGCTTTTCGGACGCCCTTTGGTCACTTCGAGTATATGGTCCTATCGTTTGGTTTGACTAATGCCCCTGCGACGTTTCAGGCGGTCATGGACCGAATGTTTAGGCCGTTTATCGACAGGTTCGTTGTTTGCTACCTGGATGACATCTTGGTATATTCTAAGACGCGCGAGGAGCACTTGGAGCATCTTCGGCTCGTGCTCGACGTTATGAGGCGGGAGCAATTGTTTGCTAAACGCGCCAAATGCTTTTGGGTGCAGCCTCAGGTGGAATATTTAGGCCACATTGTGTCGGCCACCGGTGTGAAGATGGACCCGCGGAAGGTCGCCGTGGTTCGCGATTGGCCCGCGCCTCAGAACCTCACGGAGCTGCGTAAGTTCCTTAGCTTGACCAATTATTTCCGAAAGTTCATTGAAAAATATTCCATCATTGCGGCCCCGCTTACTAACTTAACTCGCAAAGGTGTTTTCGTTTCGCTCGAGTCATGGACGTCGCAATGCCAGCGGGCATTCGAAGAGCTCAAGCGAACCGTTGCCGAAGATGTCACCCTTGCATTTCCTGATTACTCGTTGCCGTTTTGTGTTGAGGTGGTGTCTGATGCCTCAGTATTTGGAAGCGGCGCTGTATTGTTACAGGAAGGGCGACCGATCGCCTTCACGAGTAAGAAGTTTTCTGGTGCGGAGATTCGTTACACCACCGGGGAACAGGAGCTTCTGGCAGTGCTGCATGCTTTAAAGGAATGGCGCTGTTACCTCGAGGGACGCCCATTTACTTTAAAGACTGACCATAAGCCCCTAACGTTTTTGCAAAGCGTTCCGACGTTGAACCGCCGTCAGGCCAGGTGGATGGAATACCTAGCTAGGTTCGACTGCACCTGGGAGTACATTTCTGGTAAATTGAATATTGCCGATGCTCTCAGTTGACATCCGTCGCTACACACTGCAATTTTAGCAGCGCCCGTCGTGCGACCGCATAACGAGGAGGTGCCGATCGCGACGGACCTCGCGGAGCGGTTGAAGGTTGCCTACAACGCAGATGCCTGGTTCTCGGAGCCGGCTAATGTAGAAAACCTTTGCAAGCAGAATGGCCTTTGGCTACGGACGGAGGGTGCAGCTATGCAAATCGTCGTTCCGAACGACGACGCGCTTGCGCGGTTCCACGAGGACCCGTTAGCAGGACACCCTGGTAGCAAGCGGTTGGTCAAGTTGGTGCAACGTTCCTTTTGGTGGCCTCGCTTGGCTAAGGATGCGGCGAACTTCGTACAGACATGCAGTCCGTGCCAGCGCAATAAGGCTTTGTCCGGTAAGGGCCATGGGTTGTTGCAACCGTTGCCTGTCCCGGATGCGCCTTGGGAAAGTGTTTCCATGGACTTCGTAGTCGCGCTGCCCAAAACTGAGGGGGGATATGATGCGGTGTTCGTAATGGTTGATCGCCTGACTAAGATGGTTTACCTAGCACCATGCACATCATCCTGCACGGCTGAGCAAACCGCATGCTTGTTTTTTGACAATGTGGTTCGGTTACACGGGGTTCCCAAAAACGTGATCTCGGACCGCGGTGGACAGTTCACGTCTAAGTTTTGGGAAGCGCTCTGCAAGCTAGTTGGCATGCGCGTCAACCTGAGCACAGCGTACCACCCGCAGACTGATGGTCAAACCGAACGCACAAACCGCATGTTGGGTGATATGTTGCGCAATTATGCTGGTCGCACACCACTCGTTTGGGATACGTATTTGACTGTGGCAGAATTCGCGCTTAACAACACTGTTAACCGCTCTACAGGCAAAAGTCCGTTCTTTCTTAACTATGGGTTTCATCCCGCGCTACCCATGTGGCGTGAGTTGGAAGTGAACGTGCCTGCTGCTAAACTTTTTGCCAAGTCTTTTATGTCCCGAATCACAGACGCGAAGTCGTGTTTGGATGCGGCGCAGCAACGAACGACGGAATATTACAACAAATCCAAGCAGGATGTGACGTTTTCGGAAGGGCAACTCGTGTTGCTAAGCACCAAGAACTTGCGTTCCTTGGCCGACGGATCCCGAAAACTCTTACCCCGCTGGATTGGTCCGTATCCTGTCGTGCGCATGGTTGGGAATGTGGCTGTGGAGCTTGCATTGCCCGCTGATATGACCATTCACCCCACGTTTCGCGTATCGCTTGTCCGTCCTTATCATGGTACGGAATCCGTCCCTGAGCCTGCTAACGCCCCCGCAGCGATTGAACCAGTTCCCGAGACCTGGATCGCTGGTAAACAGAAGTTTTACGATGTGGAACGGGTGTTAGATTATCGCGCACGTCGTGTGGGCCGACACCGACGTAAGCGGACAGTACACGAGTACTTGGTCAAGTGGACAGGGTATACCAGCGAGCACAACTCATGGGAACCTGCACACAACTTCTTGCAGGACATGAAGCCCCTGCTCGAAGAAGCAAACGTGCCACACAAGCCCAATGACCCTTGCAGTTGATGCTGTATGAAGCAGCGAGGACGCTGCATACGGGAGGGGGGATAATTGTTGTGCTACGGTTCGTTTCCCACCGATGCGTAGGTCGACGCGACCCTACAAGGCGAAGTGTTATCTTGATGAACGCATGAATGACTATTGCATATGAATGAACCTGCATGATATAGATGTATTCGCATACATTTATATATGCATTTGGCATGTTATCATTATCCATCGTGACATCGCATCATGGCAAATCCGCCTAGCATGCATGAAATACCGAATCATTGAAGTGCGCCTTATGCTCGTGCTATGAAACGATAAGTAATATTATTTGATATAATATTTCATTACAGCACACGTTGAGAGCGCCGCACTCGTCACGATGCATGCCTTGCAACCGAATATCGTTATTCGGACCCTTGCATCATGCGAATGCCGGAAAGGCTTATACGTTGTTATGCGTAGACATCGCCTATACGCAGTAGGGTTGTCACACTTAGGATCGGCCTCCTAGTGTGAATCGTACGGCATTGTGATGCTGCGAGTATAACAGATGCGAGGACGGCTAAGCAAGAAAAGACATTCGATACCGGAGAACACTCGTGTGTTCTACATTATTATTACTATACGCTATCCTGCTTAGCCCGAGCTAAGCTTAAATTTCGCTATCCACCGCCGCGTGATGATTGCTTGCTTCCGGTGCTGACGGCGATTACGTCCATTGCACCGCTTCGATCTGTAAGACTGTGAGTTATATCTCTTCCTGTCTTGAAGTCTTCCGCTGTCTCTGTTTGCTCGCGCTTGTCTTGCTGTACTTGCAAGTGCTCGCGCATCGGTGTCGAAAGCCTTCAGACGCGCAGATACTTATGAGCAAACACGAAGGAGAGGTACAACACGCATCGGCGGGAAACGAACCGTAGCACAACAGATAGGCCCTCTGCATGTTAGGGCCCAACCGTATGTGCTACAAGGTCTCTCGGAGACGGCACAGTACATTTTGGGTGCCGCGACATTACGGCAGTACTGCGCGCGCATCGATATGGAGTCCACCACACTTAGTTTGTGCAAAGGGAACCTATCGACTAAGGTACCTTTCCTGTCGTACCAAGATGTCACACCAGAGGAGGGCGGAACTGTTGCGGAGCCTGAGGCTAATTTCACTCTAGCGGCGATCGTCCGCCGAAATGAAGAACCCAAGCTAATTGGACACAAAGAAACCGATCGGATGATATGGAAAGGCGCCCATGTGTTCCTTGTGAGGCCACGGGTGCAATCGAATGCTACCACCGCGCAGTCCACCGTGAAGGATCTTGAGGTCGAAGCCCTCCTGCATAAATATGCTGATGTCTTTGGTGACATCCCAGGGCTCCCACCTATGCGACCTGTTGACCATACGATCCCTCTTGTGCCCGGAGCACAACCCATTTCACGACCTATGTACAGGTTAAGCCCGTTGGAGCTGGATGAAGTGAAGCGGCAGGTGGGGGATCTGCTCGCAAAGGGTATGATTCGGCCCAGCACATCGCCATATTCTGCACCGATAATGTTTGTCGGTAAGAAGGATGGGATGTTGCGCATGTGCATTGATTATCGGGGCTTGAATGCGACCACGATTAAAAATCGCTACCCTTTGCTGCGTGTCAATGACCTGCTCGATAAGTTGAAAGGTTCAGCTTATTTTTCCTCGATTGATCTTCAACAAGGGTATAATCAGATACGCATTGCTGCTTCTGATATTCCGAAAACCGCTTTTCGGACCCCCTTTGGTCACTTCGAGTACACGGTCTTGTCATTTGGACTTACTAATGCGCCGTATATCGACAGGTTCGTCGTTTGTTATTTGGACGATATTTTAATATATTCCAAGACACGCAAGGAGCACCTGAAGCATCTCAAGCTCGTGCTTGAGGTGATGAAGCAGGAGCAATTGTTTGCTAAACATTGGCCACGGGAATATGGATGGACCCACGGAAGGTAGCTGTGGTTCGCGAATGGCCCGCGCCTCAGAACCTCACCAAACTACGCCAGTTCTTAGGTTTGACCAACTACTTCTGTAAGTTTATTAATAAATACTCCATTATTGTGGCCCCGCTTACAAATCTGACGAGGAAAGGAGGTTTCGCTTCTCTCGAGGCCTGGACACCCGCGTGTGAGCGGGCATTCAAAGAGCTCAAGCGAATCGTCGCCGACGACGTTACCCTCTCTTTCCCTGATTACTCGTTGCCGTTTCGTGTAGAAGTAATATTGGACGCTTCCCTGCATGGAAGCGGCGCTGTATTGTTGCAGGAAGGACGACCGATCACCTTCACGAGTAAGAAATTCTCGGGTGCGGAGACCCGATACACGACCAGAGAGCAGGAGCTGTTGGCTTTTTTACATGCTCTAAAGGACTGGCGCTGTTACCTCGAAGACACTGGCCACCCTTTTACACTGAAGACGGACCACAAACCGCTGACATTTTTACAAAGTGTCCCCACGCTCAACCGACGACAAGCCAGATGGATGGAGTATCTATCTCGTTTCGACTGTACATGGGAGTATATCGCCGGCAGAATTAATATTGCTGACGCCCTCAGTCAACATCCATCGTTACACACTGCGATTCTGGCAGCATCGTTTACCTGTTCGCGCAGTCAGAAGGTGCCGATAGCAGCAGACCTCGTGCAGCAACTCAAGGTGGCGTATGAAGTGGATCCGTGGTTCGCTTCGCCAAGTAATGTGGAACATCTGCACAAGCGCAACGATTTATGGCTGCGGAAGGATGGCTCGACCACGCAAATCGTTGTGCCGAACGACGACGCTCTGCGCTACGATATTCTTGCTCGGTTCCACAAGGACCCATTGGCAGGACACCCTGGAAGCACGCATTTGGCAGGACTAGTGCAACGCTCGTTCTGGTGGCCGTGTGTGGTGAAGGATGCGGAAAACTTCGTGCAAAGGTGCAGTTTATGTCAGCGCAACAAAACACTATCTGGTAAGGGCCAGGGTTTATTACAACCTTTACATATACCAGATGCCCCTTGGGAAAGTGTTTCTATGGACTTCGTAGTCGCGCTGCCCAAAACTGAGGGGGGATACGACTCGGTGTTCGTTATGGTCGATCGCTTGACCAAGATGGCTCATCTAGCCCCCTGCACCTCGTCTTGCACCACTGAGCAAACAGCACGATTATTTTTTCGATAACGTGGTCTGATTGCATGGCATTCCTAAAAATGTGATATCCGATTGTGGTGGTCAATTCACGTCTAAGTTTTGGGAAGCGCTATGATTATGCCTGATTAGCTAGATATATTCGAATATATCATGCTAATATGATTATATCATGCTTCATAATGCTCGAGTGTATTGCGGCCTACTTCGGTATGAGTGGTGATCGAACCGGCGTACAACACTATGTGAACTCCTCACGTTGTTCATTTGAGCACAGCATATCATCCCCAATCCGATGGGCAAACCGAACGCACAAATTGCACATTGGGCAATATGTTACGAAATTTCGGGGGACGCACACCTTCTGTCTGGGATACATTTCTGACTTCGGCAGATTTGCACTTAACAATGCTGTTAACTGCTCTACAGGTCAAAGCCCTTTCTTTCTGAATTATGGATTTCATCCTGCGCTACCCGTGTGGCGAGAGTTGGAAGTGATTGTTCCAGCGGCTAAAACCTTTGTCAAGTCGTTCCTATCCCGCATGACAGATGTGAAGGCATGTTTAGATGCAGCACAACAACGGACGACGGACTACTACAATAAATCCAAACGAGACATAACATTTTCGGTGGGACAAATGGTTTTATTGAGCACTAAGAACCTGCGTTCGCTCGCCGACAGTTCCCGAAAATTACTACCTCGCTGGATTGGTTCATACCCTGTTGTACGCATGGTAGGAAATGTAGCTGTGGAGCTATCCCTACCCCCTGACATGAATATCCACCCCACATTTCATATCTCCCTCATTCGCCCATATTGTGGCACGGCACCCATTCCAAATAACACCGATACCCCTGCAGTAATGGACCTCGGTCCCGAGACCTGGATTACAGGCAAACAAAAGGTGTACGATGTGGAAAGAATATTGGATTATCGGGTTTGACGTGTAGGTCGACAGCGACGAAAGCGGAAGGTGCACGAGTACCTGGTCAAGTGGTCTGGCTATTCCAGCGAGCACAACTCTTGGGAGCCGACGCGTAATTTCTCGCCAGAAATGAAGCCCCTATTGGAGGAAGCTCGTCTACGTGCCACGCAAACCCAATGATCTCTGCAGTCGATGCTGTTCGATGCAGCGAGGACGCTGCATATGGGAAGGGGGATAGTTGTTGTACGCCGGTTCGATCACCGTTTACACCGAAGTAGACCGCAATCCATTTGAGCATTATGAAGCATGATATAATTATATGAGCATGATATATTTGAGTATATCTAGCTAATCAGGCATGTCGCATTATCATCTACGACATCATGCTGTCGGTCAACATGTTTGACTCGAGGCTGATAATTAATGCGCGATCTATCCGTTGGCATAATCTTCCGCGTAATAATACTTTAAATATTATTACCTCATCCGTGTCATAAACCATACACGTGAGAACACGATGGTTGGGTCGGCAACCTATTCGGACCTTCCCATATTGCATATGTTGCATCCATTAATATCACGGATTACGCGATATTCAGAACAGTGCTACGAAGGTACTCACACTTGAGATTGGAATCCAGTGAGACTTGTACTGCACATCGGTATCACGAGTGTGATAGGTGCGAGGATGGCCGCCTAGAGACCGAAGTCGGCTCGACGCTACTTTGGATTAAGTACCCACGTACTTAACTCAATATACTTCTCATACATACGTTTTCCTCATATATATTCGGCCTGAGCTATTCTAGCATACCATCTCCAGCCCAATGATGAACATTGCCTGCGGGGTCCTACGGCCGACTACCAATCTGTAATCGAAGACTATTGTAAGTTGGATCTTTCCTTGTTGCTGAGTCTTCCGCTGTCACATTACTCACATTGAATCGCCTTGCTGTTCATAAGCACGATGCACGTGTAGCTAACACCCAGACGTGCAGATTCAGTGCATGATTGAAGAAGGAAGGATACAACATATGTGGCTGGCCATCCAGCTGATGCGATGAGGTGGGCCAACCCCCCAATCCCTGAGCCTGAGCCTGAACCTGAACCATATCTCACACGTGCAAGGATTGATTTTTGACGACAAGCAGGGGAACCCAAATGTTGCATGCGCAGGTGCGTAGCTTGTCACGGCCATGGTCGGCATATGTATCATATGTATGGGTACCAGTAGATCGATGGTCGGTGTAAACATTATGCATACCCTCATCTTTACATGCTCTAGCCAAATTATCAAACTTTTCTGTATCGTACAGAATTTGTTATCATGCATCGCGCTGAAGGACTTTCCTCTTATAACGCACGATACTGCACCATGGCATACCACCATTGTATGACAGCGTAATATTATGTTAGTCCAAGGTTTAAGTACAACACAACTTTATAAGGATGAGCTTCCTGGATGAAACGCAAATGCAAAATGCGCAAGGAACGTATTGATAGCGCTTCTCACATCTTCGTTTTGCATGAATTGATGATCAATTATGACATGTGCTGAGCCAGGACAGCGGGCATCTCCTGATTTTAACAAAATCACGAGCATTATTATGGCACTATAAGCATTTGTGTGTGAAAACGTGTTTGAAGGGTCGGATAACCAAAGGAACCAATTGTCTGTGCTTCCGTCTGTCTGTCCGCCCGTTTCACATTAGGTTCATTCGATGCGCCAGATGGAAAGTCAAGAACTTGACCACCTCCATACCCCCCATCTGTCCTGCAAGGATACCGATGTTTTGGCTGTACGTCAGACCGGTACGGAGGGAGGCCGGGTACGCCTGTTATGCAAGACCGGAGAGGCGTGAGGACGGGGTTTGCAGTATTTGGTATTCCTACGGGTATAGTGTAGAATTGGTGTGACGTTGATTATCGAGTTATCGACCGGGTTTACGAAAATTACCTACGGAACGTCTTAGAAGCTAGAAGCTTGCATAAACCGACTTGTAAGTCCTAACAGAGACAAAATACCCAATCGAGACACACTCTCCCCCTCTTTTCTGCACCACACCTTCATGCCGGGTATTGTTGCCCCGGTGGCTTGATCGTAAAACGTGACATGAGAAAACTCCCGCTCCACCAGCGCTGAATATGCATACGTCAAGTACGACGTCTTTTGGACCCACCGGAAATACACGGGGACCTGCGGGAGGGATGGTGGCCTTGCGTTGGACAGACAGACAAACTGAATCACCCGGGTAACTTTTCGTTACGGCACAGAACAAACGGACAGACGGATTGTACTTTCTGATCTAATGTCCCTAATCACCGCCCCATGCGCAGTGCAAGGCAATGCCGTACGGCCCTGATATCGGTCGAGGCTACGAACACGCATAGACGGGGATCCGCACTCACGACACAGAAAATACGTCTCTCGGCACTCTCGTACTCCGTACTATTGCCGTACCGTCGTGGTTAGGAAGCCGGAAAAGGCTAGAAGCACTAACAGAACGAAAGTGAGCAGAATTACGGATGATGTGGATGTGCGGGTGGCGACGGCGCAGCAGGCCCCCACTCCCTCCGAGATAATCTGAAACATGCTGAATACGGCAAAGAAGGTGAAGAAGCCAGTGGCGGAGGCCTGAAAGGAGGCGGGTGAGGATACAGACCATTTTGGAACGAAGACACTCCAATCTTAAGAAAACAAAAAGAACAAACAATTACCGATTTGCAAGTAACTAATAAAGATGAGCTTTTCCTGTCCACCTGTTCGAGAGGAAAAGGCATAAGGGGAGTCGTCAGGAACATGTATTTGCCGTGCTATGCCGTACCCCTGAAGGAAAACCGGTGCCGTCCCGTGCGTCCCCTCCCCCGACCGCCTCCTTCCCTGGAGTTGATCAACTAACCTGGAATCCTGCGAAGAAGTACATGACCGCCAAGAATAACAGGCACTGGGCCATTTCGAAAGGTACTAGTACTGAGTAACGGGAAAGGTAGTATGCCGTGATGCCGTACAGCCGTTGGCCCAGCTCGCGTTTCAGCAGCAGGCGCTCCAAATTCCAATTTGTTACTGCGCAAAACGCAACTCATGTAGTTAATGGACAAGACAAAAAGTCGAGAAGAAAACAACGGCTAGAGAGGGATGCGCAATTGTGAAAGAGAAACCATGCCCTTGTCAGTTGGACTACGGTGGTTAGGTCACTAGGTGCACTTAGCTCCAAATGCACAAAGAAAAATTAACTTTTGCAAGAAAATATTTTACACTGCTACTCATTTTTTCTTTTCATCCCGTCACTTCCCCTGACTGAATTATCACTTCGCGCCGCTCCTCATGCCCCGCAACCTTATACAACTGGCGGCCCCCACCGTTCCCCACCCCTCCCTCCTTGCTACCACATTACTACCACCACTATTAGTAACAGGCACTAAGCGGCCCTTGAAAATGGAGTCCTGTGAGCCGTGGGTCCGTGAATTAATCTTATTCTTACCCTCTTCTCCACCCGCCCAACTGCATACACCACCAAAATTAATTGTCACACATCCAGATGTGTTTTCCCCAAGATTCCCCTTTTTCCCTCCGCCCGTCGTTCCCGGCAAAGATTAGTACATAATAACAGTATAATAATATTAATAGTATAGTAAAATATTAAAAGTATTATAATAGTAATATAATAGTTATAGTATAATAATAGTATAATAACAATAATAGTATGCAATAGTATACTAAGAGTATGTTGCGCTCTTAGTTCTCTAGCCCCTGCTGCATCTCCCCTCACCCATCAACACACGCATACACAGGCGCCAAACCTGCAGTGTACGAGGGGGTAAAGCACAGTATGGCAAAGGAGAACCAAATGCACGAGGCACGGTTGTAATCGCCCTCTCCCAAGACGTTGTTGAACCTGAGGTGTAACGGAAGAGTACGGCACCATGTGGTGGGCCGTGAGGGGCTCAGAGGACACATGGCCGCAATATCAAGGGCGCAATGGAATTCCCCAAGGACCTATAAGGCCCGCATACATATAAATGCACATACACATATACATGTACACACGCATATATGCATACATCCGCAGGGCAAGTCGCCCACCGTGTAACACCTAATGAATATATATATGTGGCGGCGCCTCACTGCCCTGATCGTATTCGGTGCAAGGATATCGATCAATCAGTGTGAGACGTGTAATGAGTGAGTGTGAGATGCACTTCAATAGCTCTGCACTGTGCAGCAATTTTGCACTGGTCGCTACCTCGGGCGCCCGCCATTGGAATAAACCCGACCGCTATCCCACTGTTCGGTCATCTGCTCGAAATATCCCGCAGATCGCTCGCTCGTCGTTCATTCGGGCCTTCAGCCCTCGCTCACTCCTCACTCGCTCGTCCAACAGCAGAGTGCCGTACCCTGTCTACCTCTTAGCGGTATATTTCTCATGTACTGCCTGACCCGTGAGATAACTACTCCATATATGTATACATATACATACATATACGCAAATGCAAATGTTCCGAACCTGCAGTACATAAGGCCAACAAACACTGCCGTAAAGGCGTACTGTACGAGCTCGCTCGCCATCATGACTGGATTTCTGATCCACGTGCGCCAACATCGAGCGGAAAGTACGTACACCTGAAGGAGGGAGAGATGGGTGAGGGAGGATTGGGGGTTTGAAGGTTAACGACGTACCCACAGGTCACATTGCTTGTCTCTCGCAGTTGTCTCACACAGTACCTTCCTTCTATCGAACCCAAACCGTAAGACCCTAACCCTTCGTTTCTTGTTAGCAGTGAGTATGCGGAAGGCATGTTTCCTTAAGCGACGAAAGAGTTTGTCAATAAAACGTAATGAAATGATGGCTTTGGCTCTCGAATGCCAAACAGGGAGCGTAGCCGGCCGGGGTGGCGGCACCCGCAGTAGCAAACATCTTCACCAATCATCTCGTCCATTCATTCACCGTACGACAGTAGCTGCAAGCTGTAAGGATTAAAATCCTTTTTCCTGCGTCCTCAACTCACCCAGCCCGATCACCCATACCACATGCATACGAATACAGAGAATCCATCTTACAAACGCGCACAGACACACACACACACACACACACACACACACACACACACACACAGACACACACACACACACAGACACAGACACACACACAGACACACACACACACACACACATACGGACAGACACATACTCTTTTTACCTGAAACCAAAGTGGCACCTCGGCCACCTGTGCCGTCTCTGTAATGGCAGGGCCTCCGCCAACATCTCCCTCCGAAACCAAAACATATCGCTCCGGAACCGCCTCCAATGACGCGGCCATACCCTGCTGCTTCCGCTGCTGCAGAAACTCACTGGAGCCATCCTGCTCTTGTACGGACGGTACGAACGCCGCGGCGCCACGGTCACCGCCAGCGGCGATGGGGGAGGTGGCATGGTGCAAAACATTGACCTCCTCATTCTCCACCTCCCTAACATTAATGGCCACATCATCTGCACCTCCATCGGCGCCACCGACTTCCAAGCGGCTCCGCCGCCCCTCTGCCGCCATCTGCTGCATCAGGACCTGCCGTACTTTGTCGTACGCCGTCGCCAAAGTCTCCATAGCTCCCTCTTGCCGAGTAAGTATCGACATGTAGTAATCAGTTGGATTCTTGAAGGCCGGGCAACTGATACGTGTGGGGTTACGGGAGGGGAACAGCGGCGGGGGAAGGCCGGGGATATGTCACGGGGGGCAAGCAGGAGCAAAAACAGAAATCTCAGTCTCCCAAATACGCAATCAGTCAAAACCTTCAGACGAGGGGTGGGGGTGGGGGTGGGGGGTAAAGCGAAGATTTGGGTGTGTGTTTTACGACAAAAACAAAAAAGGGCCCCACAGAGGAGGTGGTGGGATTGGGTAGGAGATGTACGAGAAGTGCAAAAGAATGTAAGATGACGAGGATCGAGTGCAAGGAAAACGAAAATCAATACATCCAGGTATGGGCCGGGCGTATCGAGGTAGGGGGGAAGGAATCACAAATAAATTGAAACGGCTATGGGTAATGTCGTACAAAGCAGGTACGAGCATATCAACCTCATCCCTGTATTTCTTACCCCATAAAACACACAGTTCATTGTGATTATAATCATTAAGCGAATTTATTCTACCTTTTGGATCATACCTAAAGCCATTTCGCGCAAAGAAGTCAACAGCACCGGACCACAGGCCGCCGTACACCGTACGACCGCCGGACAGCAGCAGAAAGTCGTCGAAGCACTCAGTGATGTCGGAGTTGGGTTGGTGAATTGTGCAAACCTGGTTGTTGGGGCGGTTGGGGCGGTTAGGCGATTTCGCATGCTTAATCAGATGGAAACAAAAACACACCAGATTACGAAACGCCATATTACGCGGCAAATTGCTTAGTACAGCACAAACCATTAAACAGAATCCGTTACCTCCCTATTTGTCGAACCCTTTCCCACCCCATCCTCTCCAACCGCAACCCTCTACCCTTACCACCCTCCCTTATACTGGAGCTGTGAGTACGACATCAACTTGGTACGGAATTTCGAAATTTCCATTCATTATTTCAAATTTGTTATTGGTTATTGGTCAACAGTCCTCGATTGTAGTTTCTTCGCCTTCGCATATCCGTACTCCCCCCTCCCCTTAACTCCCCTCCTCACCACAGTCCGCCCCTTCCTCGCTAGTCGTACTAACGTCGTGACCACACTCAGTGCCATCTCGCTGTCCAAACCGCTGCTCGGCTCGTCCAGGAACAACACGCGGGGGTCCTGAAAGGAAAGTGTGAGAAAGTGTGGGGAAGTTGGATAGACGACAGACCTTAAAACAATTCATCGCTGTTAAGAGAAATGCAAATAACTAACGCTCTATCACCAAAACCTAACAACGACAATAACAAAATCAGTTACAATTCCGGTAATGTGCATCGGTTGGGTGGAAGTGTGGCCGCCTTCAACACGTTCCGAGAACATTTATGAAACACACATTCTTCAGAATTACCGCAATGTACGAAAGACGTAGGTTTTGGGCAGGGTGAGGTGGGGTGGGGTGGGGATGGCCGTGAATGTGCAATGCGATAGAAGAATGCCGTGCCGTACAGCACTATCTTATCCCCAGTCCAACACATCCTCCATCCCCCACCGTTTAGACTTCCCCCGATCACCCCCACCACCCCTCCACCCTCACACATCCCAAATCCAGCCCCACACAAAACCCCACTATCATTACCCTACCACCCTACCCAGGCACCTTGACGAGCTCCACGCCAACGCTTGCCCGGCGCTTCTGACCGCCACTGATGCCCTTCAACCCGATTATCTCGTCGCCAATTAGAGTGTCGGCGCACGAGGTCAGATCCTGAAACCATCAGACAAATAACATATCCCCCATGTAAGGCAATTTCGTTCTTGTTTTTCTGTTTGTCCCTTCTAGAATCTTCCCCCTCTCCCTCTCTCTCTCCCTCCCCCTCGCCCTCTCTCTCTCCCTCCCCCTCGCCCACTTCTTCCTTCTTTCTCCTTCTCCTCCTTCTCATACATGCATGTATCGCTCATCTCAGCAACCACCCTCACCAACTCCCGGATCGCATCCTCCACAACGGCTCTCTTTCGTTCCATTGTCACACTGCGAGGTAGCTTAAGCAGAGCCGACGTCATCAGCACTTCACGGACCTGTACTGGGGAGATTGGCGGTAGGGAAGGAGGAAGAAGGGGGAGGCGAAACCTGATCTTGAAAAAGAGGGGGAGACTCCTAACAAATTTCATCATGGTAGTTACTAATTTGTAATTTTCTCACCATCAGTGCCAGATTTCCCCCATTTATCTCCCCCACCAACACGCACTCACCAGCATACACACATACACATACACACCGGCCCACATGAACCCCGAACGGTCCTCCAACTCACTGTAGCACTGGACATGAGCACGTCCTTTTGCTGCACGTAGCAGCTGATGCTTCGAATTGCCCGGACATTGCGCGCAGAGCCGTCCACCAAGATGAGACCCTGGCATACGGCGCCGCGGCTGCTGGAATTGCAGGCCAAGATATCCAACTGAAAAGCTTTGAAAGGGCGGGGTAGGGGATGAGGGAATATTGAAAAGCCCGGGTGGGGAAGTGGGGGAACGAGGAAATGCGAAAACTGCAGCTGAATCGGTTGGGTGCAGCTAGGCGTTGGAAGTTGGGAATTGGGAGTTTGGGTGAAGCAAAGCTTTCCAGGAGATGGCGTGGGGGTGGAGCTTGGTGGGGGTCGGTAGGAGGCAGACGGATTGTATTTTTTAAGAAGCCTCTTTCTTTCAAGGCTACGATTGAGGGAAGTCAAAGCGGCAAACAGCCAGGAGAGTTCCTGGATACGGTTGCAGGCTCGTTTTCTGATGCGTTAAATACATACGGATATGATACAGAGGGAAAAACGGAATATGTCTAATACAGGTAGGAGGACGTGTCGTTGCACCCAGTCGTCCGCGTGAACCATGGGTCCATCCGTACAAACAAAAACCCATAGGTAAATGCCTGGTAAGATTATAACCCCGGGCTAAGCATCTCCATTGTTGCCCGCTCTCAGAAAACGGTTATCTGTTCTTGGTTGAATGTTCATGGAAGCGAATTCGCAGCTCTATGATATGCAAAGCCCTGGACGGGTCTCTCATAGATAGAAACATTAGAAAAAAATATGAGTCGAGCAATTTGGACACATTTCTCACTCGGGAAGGTCAACTATTGGATGAAGGAAAGGGCGATAATCAAGCAACTGCGAGCTGGCTGAATGCCAGTGCGTCATAGGAGGATAAGACCTCACCAAAGTTGATTTCCCCGCGCCCGAAGGACCCATGATGGCCAGAAGCCTCCCAGGCTGTGCCAGTCCATGCATATCGGTAAGGATGCGCTTCTGTTGTCCGGTGGACCGGTCTAGCACTGAGAAATTGACATCTTGCCACTCGATGAATGCGCCTCTAATGTGTTCCAAATAGGACATGGTATATTTTGTTTATTCACTATTATTTACATATTTTCAACGGGTTAACTTGTTCAATGTAGTGCATCTGCCTTCACGGCTGATAAGGAAGTTCTCACAAGCTGATACAATGTGGCTTTTTGAACGTAGCCTCGTCCTTACAGACTCCACAAATTTTGATAACTGGGACTGATGCTTTTTTCGTAAGCACGTAACCTTGGTTAGTGGTTTACTTTTATGTCAGGACGAGAGGATGAGGTTGTAAACTTGTTGTTTCTCATCGTAGCAACAAAAGAACATTTCAATAAGGGTTGAACTCTAAAACATGAAGGAAATCATTTTCCAGATGCTTCTATGGCAACGTCACGGTGTTGCCAATACATGCATACGTCCTCGCTCTGCTAATTACACCATTTCCAAGGCTGGGGAGTAATAATACTAGAAGTCAGCGCCATGTGGCTGGGCAAGTGCCTCTCTGTTGGATAGGGCGGCATAGGGCCCCACTGCAATGTGCGTCTGCACGATGATGTTCCGCACGCAACATGTGTGGAAGATTAATGTTTTTTGATCCTCCGGCACCGGAAGCTTGCTGCTGGGCTGTTGGGCCTCGTACAGTCTTAATGTACCAGGCCGTACAGCACGGGCAAGCCTTGTTCCTCTGCCACTCACCCCGCAGCACCCAGTCCGCGGTGGCTTCGCCCATGTGCATAAATGCCCATTTACTTCCCATCTCCAAATCCCCAACACGCTTAGAGCCCGACATCGATGGAGAGCGGTTTGATTAACCTGAATTGTAACCACCTCCCCAAATCCAGCGAAGCGTTAGCAATGCGCTTTTTACAGTTAGGCGGGATGTAGGCTTCCTTATCCTCATTTTTATTACATCCGCTAGTAAATAGCTAAATGGTCAAATTTAAACTAGGATTTGCACCACCTGTCAGCTTTGTGAGTACATGACTTCTGATAAGCTTTGCAAATCTCTCAAGGACAGACCTTTACGTTCCTGAAAGCTTTCTGACAGCTCGAGCTGTACGTGGATAAAGCACATTTCCTAATGGATTACCTCCGGAAGCAGCAATTGCTGGCAGAAGCTGATGCCATAAGGTGCAGCTCATTGCAGGAACATGCCTGAAAAAACCAGCTTGTAGATTAGCTTTCAACGGCGGTACCATGTCCGCCAACCCAATCAGCCTATGCACAAATCCTCGCCATCATATTATGAAAGTAACAGCTAATCAAATTAACATAATAATTAACGTAATAACCTATCTGAGCTCCCTACAACATTGCGCACGCCCTCAGGCCAGGGCTTGGGGCCGAGCTTGCTCGCTTTCCCATCGCCACGAGCGCTGAGCTCGATCAAATACAAGCGCTGCTGGAAGAGCATCGGCAGGTACGTTGGTATGCATCGATGGGCTGAGGAATAGCGGGCGTGGTCCCGTGAAGCACTGCTCGACGAGTTGGTTTCGGACCCGAGGCTGGGACATGGGCGGGCGTGAAAGACAATCCAGCCGATCAGACAGCGCCGCGTCCTGCTGAAATATGTATGTCGCAGTCATGATAACCCAAATCAGCCTCGCGTTTTCAGACCCCAAACCCAACCCGAGCACATGGACCTGTCCAAACCCCACTCCCAGGTCACGGCGGGTTACGCGACGTTGCAGGCCGATTATCGCCGCCAGACGGACGAATACCGGCGACAAGGTGGGTCCCCCCAGGCGGAAAGAGTTCACCTTCCCACTCATATTGCTCCTCCACTGCCCCATGTCTTCCGTTCTAGTCCTTCCCTTCTAGTCCTTCCTTTCTTGGCCCTCTCGACGTCACCCCCGTAGTGCTTAGGTCCTGTCATTAAGGGTTAAGTTAACGGTTATCTTGCCTGCTCACCCTCATTTGCCCTGTCCGCCAAGTATAGTATAGTAATTTAAGTAGTTTCAATCTTTGCTCTATGCGGCATCCTCTGCTCCAGCCAGCCAGCTGTCCCAAGGTCCCTAGTGCCTGAGCCCTCTGGACCGCGCCTAGCTCCTATCCCCACGCACTCGGTGTTGAAACTGTCCATCCATTTCGTCAAATTTCATCGTGGCTTCTTGCCTCGCGCCCTTTGCTTAGATGCCGCAAAGCACCGCACGCCGTTGCACTCTGCTGTAATGGGGCCCTGATGCGGAGGTAATGTGATATCGCGATGCCTTAACTCTCTGCCACTGCGCGAGCGGATCGCTCCCCTATGTCCAGCTGCGCTGTTGGAGGCGAAAATTGCTGCCTCCGGCATGGCCCCGCTGCCGCCGGCGGGGCTAGCTGCGGCTCGGTATCTGGCGGCTGTGGCCAGTAGTCTAGGACTCACCACCACTGCCGAGGGCGCTATGGTGGCGGCCTGGGTAGCACAGGACGCGGAGAAGCTTCGACAGGAGAGGGTGCAGGTAGGCCTTGTCATTCCATTGCAGCAGCTTAGTACATAACTTTTTGTGCCGGTAATATACGACTAATATAGTGTATCAAAAACCTTGAATTGACAATTTTGTGTTGTCTATTTGTTTTAGGAGGATTTGGGTTAGTGGATATGGGGCCGAAGAGACGGAACTGTGATCCAGGCCCAGGCCCAAGGGTAGGCCCACTTCCGAATCCGTTCGTACCCATAGCCCATGTCACATGTATGTAAATCCGCCAAATCCGTGCTTCTCACAAAGTCCCCTCCCTCGCCCAACTACGTTACAGAAAACCATAGTAAACCATTCCCAACCTCCTAGAACCCCCTTCCATCATTCACCACCACGGAGGCCCAGACACTGCCGATTTGGTATGGCCCGTCAGTCTCGCATCTTAGGGTTTCTGCGACCGGTTCGCTTGATCTCCCAACTTTGCAGTCTCAACGGGAAGCCATTGCAGCGGAGCTTCGCGCCCAGGCACAGGCCGCCAGCCGACAGGCGGCGGAGCTGACTGCGGCTCTGGACGCGGCGCGGCGGGCGCAGGCAATTAATGAGCGGGGCCTTGACCAGATGGAGAGCGAGCAGCGGACGCTGGAGCAGAAAGCTGCGGAGTACGTTAAGAGGATTGAGACAGCGCGGGATAAGTTGATGCAGCTGGGATACCGACCAGATGTAAGTAGGAATTTCATGTGGGCGAGGCAGGGTGGGGCATAAAGGTGCCATTTCTGTTTGTCCGTGTGTTCGGTGGTATTGCCCCGTGACAGCCATGCCACTACTCGTCCTACTGGCACGCCAAAACACATGGAGGCGTGGTCCAACGGATTGGATCCCATGGGCGTTCTCCATTACTCCTTAGAAACCACTTAGGACATTCAACCCCGTGACAAAAATAGTAGACAGTACGTTAGCATGATCAATCAATCACCTTCATAGCGCGGGAAACATTCCCGCACGCTCAGCGGTGCATCCAACTGCCCTCATCCTCTGCCACTTTCGTACTTCCCCTCCTCCCCGGCACCCTGACCATTTTGCAAGTAACAGCTCATTGGTGAGCCCCGCCGCCCGTTTTTTCTCCGTGGTCGGGTAAACAAACATACATGCATGCCATACACGGATACATTGCGCTCCCCGTTCCCTCGCACACCCTCTCCGAACGCAGCTGAGTCACGAGGCACTGGAGGCGCTCGCCTCGGAGGTGGAGTCCCTGGAACGCAGTCTGGCAGAAGCGGAAGAAGCCCTCAAAATGTATGACAGCATCCCTCCCAGCGCCTCTGGTTTAGCGTCCATGTTGGAGCGCTCGCAGAAGGAACTCGCGGACGTCCATGCAGCCATGGGCAGCGCCTTCGTACATGGAAGCAGCGCAGCGCGGCTCAGTGGCACCGGAATAGGCGGACGCGGTGGTGTTGCCGGTTCGGCCACCGCACTCAATGGCGGCGCCGCTGGGTTCGGGTTTGGTGGCAGTGGGACGTGAGGGACGTGTGCAACCGCACCACAAGAAGCACGATAAACACCGTGAGCTGCCTAGAGTATGAAAGTTGACACTAGGCTAAAAGGGGCTTGGGACCAAATGACACCTTCTAGAGTGTAAGTTGTGAACGCATTAAACAGATCATGTGATCATGTGTGATGCGGAGACAGATGCAAAGACGGAGACAGTGGCGCACACAGGCCAGACCTCTGTACATAAATCACCACGCGTAAAACGCACTACACATCAGATTACGGATCAGAAGGGAGAGAAGCATGCGGAGACAATAGCAGAGCAGGGCTGTCCAATGAACGAACGCAGAAGAATGTTTAAGAATGCGAACCGCTCGCCACTGGGTACTAATGACTAAAGATGGTCGTAGATGAGGTAGATGGGGAAAACTAGTAGTGGTTCTAGAAGCTCCTTGCTCTGAAGTCATACCTTTTGGAAGGAAATGGAATTTTGGAGGTGGAAAGTGTTTTCCTTTCCTACTGGAGGAGGGTGACAGGCATGCCTTACATGTCGACCATTCGGGGACGAGTCCGGAAGTGCGGGTGCTTGTTCGTTGATTAAACACCGTTGAGAAGGGATTTTGAAGGCAATGGCGCCTGGTATCGGAGGCCATTATTGGGCCAAAGCGTCATAACAGGACAACGTAGAAGGATGACTGGCTTGTCTGTTCTCAGAACCCGCATGTATATATCTGGGCGCAACCGTCATGAGTCGAGGGTTGAGGATGGGACCAGAAAGAGGAGCAGGATCGGCAGGGTTGACGTCTTTTGGGGTGATTGGGGTTGGTTGGGAGGCAAAGGGATTAAAACCACTGTAGCTGAAGGCCAGATATGTCATTTTCCAAACCTGTATAAAGCCGTTGTCGGCAAGGTGCGTGGGATTAAGGGGGGTTGGCTTATCCGCGGGACTACTCATGTGTCATGTATCTTATTTTGGCTTCTCTCCTTGGAACTGCCCTTGAACATGGGCAGTTCCAAGGAGACGCAGCCGTACGTTACTTGGGAGTTGGGCAGACTTGTTTTCCCACCATTAACCGCAGCACATCACGCACGTTTTACTTCTCACATTCCACGTTACAGTACTTGCAAACTATTAAACGAGCTTCTGTAAAGCTGCCTTTGAGGCTTGGGACTTTGACAACTCTCTCCTGGACGCACCGAACCGCAACACCAGCAACTATTTTCCCCAAAGACAGCAAAATCGCAGCCCAAGGAACTCTATGATACATGCAGTGTGACTCCAACCCAATGTTTCCATGCGCACACAGACGTCCGTGCTTTCAACACCTGCCATATGCCCTAAACCTGCGCTGTCCTTCTGGACCATTGCACCAATTGACGAACTCGAAGCCGGGCGGCGGTTGCGGAGCTGGGGCCGCGGCGTAAGGCTGCGGCTGCTGCAGCTGAGCCGCAGACGACGGTGGGTAAGCTAGAAGCGTAGGCAAGACATATGCCTCTGCTTCCATCCACCCACCGTTCCCTGCCCTTTCGGTGGCGGCCACTTCATTCCCGCCCTTTCTCATTATTCCCTCTTTCGTTTCCCTCCTTCACCAACCCATACACATTCATCGTCCTCCCATTAGTGCTGCACAACCTTACGGGCGCGGTACGGCACAGGAGCAGATGACAGGTTTTTGCTAACATCCAGAAGTCAATGAAGCAATACCCAAACAATTCCCTCCTTTCTTACCAATGCGCCCCCCTTTCGATACACCCACATACAACAGCGCCAGAGAACACCGCACGTTCACAACTTGGATCGTACGCGTGCGACCTCCACCTCCAGCGCCACAGGTACTTGGTTAGAAGAGGATGATGACGACGATAGCGGAGTAGCAGTCCCCGTAGTAACTGGCTGCACTCGCCCTCTGGCAATTCGCAAAAAATCCCGACCGCATGGCAGTAGCCGCTCGAGGTGCAGGTCAGCATCAGGGCCCTCTACAGCCGTGGGCATCGCCGCCGGTTTGAGCGGCCGCCATGCCATGACGAAATCACCGTGGCCCACGTGGTTGTAGAGGAGGTGACGTACAGGCACACCGCACCTGCCGTACCAAGCGGCCCGGGCCGGGTTCCAACAGCATGTAAACATGCGGTGTGTTTTACACGAAAGTCACGTGTGTTGTATTTAATGCCTGTTTGTATTTAAGAAAGCTCATAAAGACGGGGTAACAAGCTAACAATTTGAATTGCTGCATCTTTTTTAAGATGAAAAGTGTTGGTGTGGTTTACTAATGGTGTGTGTAGGATAGGGGGGTACATCACCCGTGGCCACTAACCTGGCAGTCCCTACCTTCCCCGGTGTTTCGGGGCACCCTCATCCAGTCTCCCATGCCGACTTCTCCGAAATCAGTGGTTTTCCCAGGTTCAGCACCCACCACCAGCATCCAGCGGAATCTGCCGAATCAACTAAGGCGTCAACTCCGCTACTGGTCAGCTCGCAGGTCACTTTAAATGGGGTCGTCACCGTCCATCGCCATGGGGGCACCCTGCCCTTAACATTAGGGTCTTTGGCCCGCTCTCAGTCGGGGTAGAACCTGGAACTCCAGGGGCATATTAGTCGTGCCATAACAGTCGTGCCTGAACACACATGGAGTTGTAATGGTGTTGTATTGTTATAGTTTGTCTTGCTTTGTATTCTTCATCTTTTTAGTTTATCTATTGCTGCAGTCCTGTTGTGTTGCACATGCGCACGAACAAGGTGACCCGCTGCAAGTGATGATCTGTTTTCCTTTCGGTAGCTGTAGTGCACCCCTTGAAAGGCCGCTTCTCAGTACACCAGCTCACAGTTGTAAATTGGTAATATGGTACTAAACTGCCCCTGAAAACGGGGTCCTATGACTCGTGGGTTCTTGGTTTGACATGAACCCCCTAAACTTAATTGCGCCCGACCCAACTTAACAGTGGGGTTCGTCACAATTCCGTTGTTCTTACAGCTTAAGGACCTACCGCCGAAGCTGCAGCGCTAGCTCTGCTCCCTCGTGCCATGGTACCATGTGATCCGAGCAGCTGCTCATTAAGACAAATGGCGGCAACCGCGCCGCCGCCGCCAAACTGAACGCCGGGCTGCGCTCAGGTGCAGCGGCGCCGGCAGCAGCGCCACCACCGTCCAGTCCATTCAGCCCTGCACGTGCTGGGATGGCGTCACCTAGAAGCTCAAAAGACGTGAAGTATGACGTGGAATAGTTATCGGTGGCAGAGGCGGCGCAGCTGCTGGTCGCCGGCAATGGGGACGGCGGCGCCACCGCCACGCCAGCGGCAGTGTCTGCTGCTCTCGCCAGGATGACGCTGGGCGAGGCGGAAGCAAAGCCTGCGGGGCCACCCATCGCACGCTTCATCATAGATAGCTCGTGTACGGCACGGCTCTTCTCAAATTCGTAATGCTTCGCAATGTCGTACACCGCCGACATGCCGACGAAAAGTTTCGGCATGCGTATGTCGGCATCTGTATGTGTCGGCGCCGCCGCCACCGCGCCGGCAGCGGCAGCCATGCTGCCGTCGTCGTAAGACATGTCGACGCCTGGCTGCGGGTGCAGTTGTACATCTGCGACATTACGTAGGGCGTGGATCGCTCCAGGGAGAGATGCACCGCCGCCACCTAACAAATATGCTGCGGTGTCCCGTCGGTCACCTGAGAGCGCCGCCGAGCCCTGCGGCCGCTCGTCCAGATTATGCCGTACATGCTGCTCATGTCCATGTGGCACATGATGGCGCTTCTCGTACATATTAGCGCCAACACCACTGTCGTGCAGTGACGCCGGCGCGGCCTCCGCCACTGGCACCGCTGCTGCTGGGGTTGCACCGCCGGTAGATGGCGTCGTGGCGGCGGAGGCGGCTGCAGCGCGCCGCAACAGCGCCCAGGCGACCAAGTGGCCGCCAGCGGAGTGTCCAGTGGCGGTGACGCGGGTGGGGTCGCCGCCGTACAGCGCCACATTATCTAAGGTCCAGGAGAGGGCCGCGCTGATTTCCTCCACCATCGTGCCTGTGTTTGTAATTGAAAGTGGTACGACATAGCCAATAAGTATTCATTTTTGTCCCCGCATGCAACACAAGCACATATCGCCTCTAACTTCCCTATGCCACCCTCTATGCCCTATTACACCCGCACACTCCGGCCTCCCCCCTAGTTTACGTTCCAACGTTTTCCCCTGATGCTCTACCTAGAGGACGGAGCTACACGACGTCCTCCACCATCGCGGTTAGTCATACTTCACAGCAGCGTATACAGCGGTATCACGTCTCGTTTACTGGTCTTCCCCTTCCGCATCCCCCCCTCCACACACACACGCATTACCCGCCAGCGCTTCCGGGTACAGCGTGTACGTGGGCACGACCACCACGAGGCCAGCCTGAGCAAGTCGCGTAGCCATTGGCGCATATTGCCACGTTTCACCGCTAGCCCACACGCCGCCATGCACGAAAAAGACAACCGGCAGTAGGGGCTCCCCCTGCTGCCCACCCTCCTGCTGCCGGTCCGGTACACTCCCGCCTCCTGTCTCCCCCTGCTGCTGCTGCTGCTGCTGCTGATGATGATGATGATGGTGATGATGCGGTGATGATGATGAAGGGGGTCGAAAGAATGGAAGCGGTACGTAAACATCGAGCTTGTTACGCACCGTAGGACCATACGATACCTCTCGATGTACGGCAACGCCGTACCGACCCAGCGGCAGCTGGTGCAGGATGGAGGCGAGGCCGGGCTCCTGTTGTTGCTGCTGCAGCTGCTCTGGTGAAGCCGCAGGAGAAGGCTCGGCGCCCCTACTAACAAGGCCAGGACGCTCCGCAATATCAATGCCAGTAGCAGTAGGAGCAGTAGCAGTCGCAGCAGTAGCAGGAGGCTTCAGCCTCTCCGATGGCAGGGATGTCAGCCGCCTGCGTACGACGTGGGTGTGATGACCGCAGCAAAGGACCTGGCCCAACGATTCAAGTCACCGCTAAACCCTAAATCCTAATCATCTCATACCTGTGAAGGATCTCATATCCGACCATTACCGGTATCACCATCCTCATAGCTGCGATGTGAACGAATACGCGAAATAATCACATTCCTGTCGTGCAGACAGCCGCAACCAACCGACCAACCACCTGACAATCGTGTGTTCCCGGAGGATATTCCCGCCTCAAGTACAACCTCTCAGGAGCGCTCACTTGAGCTCACAGAGTAAGCCACGCATGGCTACGCCTGTACTCCTCAAACGTTGCATCCCTTGCTTCCAATTTCTCATTCGGTGTAATTCTGTCAGTTGCTACCCATGCCATGAGACCCTGTAGCCCCCCCTATTGCTGGCGCCCCCATGCACCCAAAAGATTAACACGTGCAGGGGGAAAGATTTCAGGGGGACAGATTCCACCGACCTGTACACCAACATGGCGTACACGCCGTACGGCGCCAGCGCCGCAATCGCCGCCAGCTCCATCCCTAGGATGCCAACGACACGCACGGTACGAACCAGGCGAGGTACGACCTCATCACCTGCGCTGTCGACATCAGCCTGTGAAGTGCCGACGAGGACGTGGCACGATGGATATCACTGGCGGATGGGACTGAAGACAGGGATAACCTACGCCACATGGTGTGCATGTCCATTTTTCCACGGCGCAAAGCCATATCAACACGTGGAGCAAGGCTGCTACCTCGCACGAGTCATTGTGCACTCCGGTCCCTTCCCCTTCTCCCGCTGTGTCCTCCCATGCCGGGCGTTGTTTGTAGTTTTTTTATGACAATTACTGGATAACTTTGCTGGCTTGGGGGGGATGCGGTTCCAACGACTTAAGTGGCGGGGTGGGTGGGGATTGGAGAAGGACCGTGTGGCTATTTAACGTGGACGTCACCCGAATGCGGCGATGGCTTAGGATACCTTGACATGTGCAGGTGAACGGGAATTTCCTTAGGAGGGCTTTCCGCGAGAAGAGGATTGTATCCAGGGGACATCCATGCAAGTTGAACGGTTTGAATCGGATAGAGCACCAATAGAGAGCAGGTACTCAGTGAGAGTAGATAGTTTGAGATTTTGTGGGTTGTTGCGGGTATGAGAAGGGTGCATGGTTTGAGTTTGGGTTGTTGCGTCACGCCGTTTGGACAGAACCCGCAGCGTACCTTTGCGCCCTTGAGCGCTTCCCGCAGGAAAGACATCGCGATGAGACGGCGACGGGCAGGTCCTTGTGGTCTGCTAGGCTCGCGCCTCACAACAGGTCGCCTTGCAGCAGGGAATCTGGGCAGGAAGGTCTGGCAGGAGTGTGAGACCACAGTTCGGTCGTACGTGGCGGGCTGGTGACCAAGTGCGCTGACGCCTGGTCGCGCCAGCATCGCCTTGTAAATTGAAGAAAGAATCACGTCTGTGTGTTAGATGACAACAGGTCTGTCAGCTGGGTTTCTAAAGATCGGTGATGTGGCCCTGATGTCCAAACATAACCTAATACTTCAATGTCATGCAGATTGCTTGATTTGATAAGTACGAGTGCAAAGTTAACTTGAGGTAGGCTGAGCTCGTGAAATGCTTCAGCTAATTTGATCGTCCCGGCACCGGAACCAGGGCAACTGGAAGTGCTGGAATGGGCGAACACTGACAGTTGTCACAGCTAGAATGCTGCGATCGATCTCGTGCAGGTTATTTCATATCCCATTAGTATATGAATAATGTTAAACTTATTAGTCGTTTCGCAGCTCTTAAATACTCAGGCCGCACTTGCTTCCTGAGAGACGTTCAACCCGGAGCGAACACCCGTTAAGTTGCTCGGTTCATGACTTGTTTTGACAGCTTATAGAGTTGAAATTAAGACGCAATGAAAGGCTAGAAGTGCGGCCGTTGAGATTTCCGTCGCCCATGGCTAGCTCAGAATATGGCGGTCCAGATGATGCGGAGATACCGTTGGAAGAAGCTGACGTATACAAGGAAACATCAAATAGTAATTACGTTGTCATTCGTCGCTTGCGGTTGTTTCGTTCCAAGTTCATCACCTTCCATAACTTTGAGGAAAATGACGAGGACAGGAAGCACTGGATTCTCACATCACAATGTGATCTATCACCCCGCACTGCTGTGGAGATCAGAGAGCCCTGCACCAAGCGTGTGCGACCTCGTGGCCAATGGGCAATTACGACCCTTGTCAAACCCAAATCTATTGGCACGCGGGGTAAATCAGTTCGCCTGGTAAGCCGTATTATATGTGGCCCCCTTCACTAACATGCACTCGGGTGTTTCCGTGTGTGGAGATAACAACACTGCAATGTTTCGCGAGGACATTCGCACGACTAACCTCAGCTTCATCCTTAACATCTGCTTTTAGAGGTAGAAACTTGTACAAGGAACAATTCTCATCCACTCGCATCTGGGTCTCGCCTATGTTGGAGGAACCCACGTGTCGACTACCCCAAGCCCCCAGACGCATTTCACAAGCCCCACCCCCACCTGAACCTCTCCCTATCCTGATGATTTGAATTTATTCATTCTCCTGTTTCCCCACGCAAAGTACATGTTCACGCTATCCTGGCCCACTCGCTGGGCCGCCAAAGGCTACACTTCCTTCTCCTTCGGTTTCGAGGATGTGGTGGAGGCGCGCCATTGGCACATGCGCCTCTCTGACTGCCTGGAGGCCATCCGGGCGGAGAAGGCCGCAACCTCCTCGTCCCAATCCGGAATCCTCGGCATCAGCAGCTCCGGCCAAGCGTTGACTGCTAGGCTTAGCACGGGCAATGGCGGCACCGGAGCTGCCGGAAGCTACGGTCGGTCCAGCAATAGTATTTTGATAGCTGGATCCCAGGCCCCACAAGCGCCAGGCGCGGGAGTGGGGCCGTCTACAGGGATGGTGAAAGGCGGCAGCATGGGTCGGAAGCGGATTTCTGGAGATGGACCGAGCTTGGGGACAGACACACCCGCGGTGCAGGTGCGGTATGGGTTCGGGACGTTGGAGTGGAGATGAGATGAGTGGGTGCCAGACAGCGATCAGCTTTGCGAGTTTGTGGATCGGTAGGATGAGCGAAGAAGAGGAAGGGAAGGAGGAAGAAAGGGGGAGAGAGGTGGGATAAGGAGATGGGGAGACGATGACGGGAGGCCAGAAACATGTGGACCTGGGTTGACTCTTGCGTTGGTGGAGGGCAGAGCTCTGTTCCGGAATAGTCCAATCGTTTGGACCTTCTACAGCGTTTCGGGACGTTGAATTCTGGCGTGAGGACTTACGTGCTTGAGGCGCAGTGAGGGATGAAAATAAATACCCTTTGAAACTCTTTGTATTTTACAGCTTACCCAGAGTGCCAAAGCGAAGACAGTGATATCGGTCGAACGGGCGGGAAGAGAGAGGTTCCAAAGTGGGGCTTAATTATCCCACAGAATGGATTTTGATTTACCGGGTGTGGGATTTACTTCATTCAGCCGATTGGCTGGATGATCGTATATTAGGAAATGTCGTCTACGGGTTTACGATGCAATATATGGCCGCTGACGGACGCCACCGCTCCGCTTGCCAGCCCCAGCTGGTCCTGCATCTTGTGTGATATAGTCGCCAACACGTCAAGCCTTTAATAGTCGCCAACACATCAAGTCTATAAATAGTCGCCAAGCCCTCTGCCAGAGGAGTTCCGGATATGCTGCCTAATGGCCGGTGAAGCGGCGAGCAAGCATGTGGGCAGTTTTTTGCGCCGTTACCCAGAGCGGTAGACGGATGGTTAGGCCGGGGCTCGTCGCTGCCAGTGCTACAGCAAAGCTTCAGGGGGAGCACCGTGGGTCTTTGTGACCCAGATGATTCCGATCGCTGTATACTCCTCACGTTAGTTAAGCGGGCGTACTTCTAGGGTGTATGTCGGTGCCGTGATGCCGTGATGACACGCCGTGCCGATACCGTGCTGATGATGCCGTGCCGTGATGCTGTGAATAATTTCACTTGCGCAGATGGCCGGCCTCACATCCGCCGCGTCATCACCAGAGGTGCCCCAGCGGCGGCAGTCGGCGTCGGAATCAGGTGAGTCTTCGGCGGGCGGCTTGGAGTGCGGTTGGGTGAAGACAGCCCCGTGTGCCGGGGCCCCGCCAATGGAGGGTAGGAAAACAATCAAGGGACGCAATCAAGGGAAGCCGGAGGCCATAAGGCTGTGGAGCAGTAGGAACGGAAACGGCTACGCCTCTCGCTATAACCTTGGGCGACGGGAGTCATGCTAGATGGGGTTTGAAAGAGGAAAGTAAGAATCGAAGCAATAGAGGTAATCGAAAGCTGGCCATGCTCAAGGCGCAAGGCCAGCTAACACTGTGCTACTCGGCGGATAGGAAGGGTGACGACAGACAGGGGCGGAGGCAAGTACTAAAAAGGGAGGATGGTGAGGGCCCCAAGATATCTCAAATAAGGAAAGTCGGGGATGGTGTACGGGACGCATGGACTGCCCTCTGTCTGTCGCTCTGAGTTCTTTTGTCCTGTTGTGGTGATGTCAAATGGTGTCGCCTCTCACCCGTCACAGCCAAGCGGACGCTAGTGTACGACAGCAATAGCGGCACCGCCGCGACTGACACGCCAGTGGCGCAACCACCGGCGGCGGCGCCGCTGAGCGGTGCCCTCCGCGGCAGCTCCTTCGCCGTCGCGTCCACAGTTGCCGCCGCCGCGGCTGGCTTGGCGCCGTTGCCGCCACCGGCGGCGGCAGCAGCTCCCTCTCCTCCGTCGGCTGTGATGGCAGCGAAGCCATCGCAATCTGGTTTGACCCTGCCGCAAGCGCCGCCGCCGCCACCCAGCAGTACCGACAGCGAGGGATCTTATGAGGAGTTGGAAGATCCAGCTGTTTCAGGCTGCGTCCCGTGTCGGCAGCCCCGGGGCACATCCCGGGGGGATGTGTACCACACTAAGCAGCGCTGGGTGCCGTACAAGCAGGTACGCGCACGGCAACATGCACCGCACCCAGTGCAGCTCTAAGACTGCCTTTTGCTCTGAGCCTCTGGAGCGCACAAAGCCCGCAGCATATATAGCTGGGAACATACCACTACGGTTTAGGTTGCGTGCCTGCCGTGATGTGTATGGTTCCCTCGGGTTTGGTCCCTTGCCCAGCGATCACACAGTCCCCGTTCCACACTGTGGTTGCAGTCCGTTTTGGTAAGGAGGAGCACGACATTGATCCCCGACCCGATTTCCCATGTACTAAAGCTGCCTGAGCTATAGCTCCTACAGCTACTGGAACGGAATGAGCGGCACGTAATTTTCTCCTTATTCTTATTTGGTCAGCAAAGCTTACCACTCAAACATTGGAATATTCTGCAATAGGGTTGCACTCGTTGACCGGATCCAGAGTCCAGGGGTAAGGGAGACCGCAATGTCCTCGCTGCTTTCCAATTTTGGGCTGACTCTGCGGAGCATTCCATCCGCCATCGTAACTAACATCGTGAAACCCTCAAACCTAAGAACCAACACCAACGCCAGCGCAAACACTGTTGTACCCCATGTACCTACGTCATGCGCATTCCAGCCGCGCTGTAACCGCACCACAACTGCATTGCAACCACAGCACCATATTCAGCTGCGCCCTAGCTGCAACCCAAACGCACTACCAACCGCTGTTCAGCCCCAATCTGAACGCAGGTGAACGGCGTCGCAATTTACCACCATCCCCAGAACGCCGGGGACGCGGAGGCTGGGGTGGGCGGAGAGTTCATGGTAAGGGGAGTGGGAGGCTGAGGGTTATGTGTGTGTGTGTGTGTGTGACTAGGTGTGTGGTGGTTTTGGGGAACGTGGAGAGGTTTACGAGGGTGAAACTGCACGGCTCTCAGTGACCTCCGGTATCAAAAAAGGTGTCCCATGAAAGCAATTTCTAAGTATTCCAAGAAACCGAAGAACCCAAATCCAGGAACCCGTATCTTGATAAACACAACCGGATGTTGTGTTTCCTGTTCGTCATATCGATGGCCGTCACCACCCATCCATCTCCCAAGGCATCTCACACACGCGCACGCGCGGGTTCCCCCTCGATTCAAGGGAGGGGATCTCTGGAAGGAACAAGACGCGCTTGCACGAAAACGGCGTCGCTTCTCGCCGCTGCATTCTCAGCCAACATGGGGCACATGACTCCATCGCAAACTCCGAGATTCCCCGCATGACGTTCCGTTCACGCCCCACACCAAACCTCAACACACCCAAAACCACACCCGGCACCACCACCCCGTACATCACTGATGCGCCTCTTCAGGTGAGCACAGTGGTCCGCGGCAGCCCCCGGCGCTGCCTGAACGCGCTGACCTCCAACTGCGGCACCACCACCATCTTAGGGCCGGCCATCGTGCAGGAGGTGCTGCAGCGCCGTCAGGCCGTGGATGATAAGGAGGTGAGGGCCTAGCTGGGAAGTCGGGAGATCAGGAGGAGTGGGATGGGGTGGGGTGTGAGAATCGGTGCTATGGATTCATGTGAGCTTGCCACCACCTCGCAGGTTCAACGCATCGTCGTTCAGGCCCCGGGTTTGGCGGGGGTCATCTGCGCCCCTAGAGAGTTGGTGGTGGAGACCGTGTTGAAGACAGACGAGACGGGTACGCCGCGGGGTCATGGGCGGCATGTAACTAGGGGTTGAGCCGGAGAAATGGAATACGAAATCCGTCAGAGGGGATGGCGGTCGGCAGGGATGAGGGACCGCAGTGGGGCGCCCCACCGTTGTCCACCCCACAGCGTTGGGGTACCAGTAGCAGCTGTCATTGACCCTCTTTCCAGACGGCGTTCCTCGCTCAAATCGGTGTTTGCCCTCCGCCAAACTCCGGTACCTGAAACATCATAAGGTTAACTGCTATGTTCCTTTGATGGCACCTTCCCAGGAGCAGACCTCTCGCCCTCGTCTCTCTGTCCCTGACTGTTTACGAGACCGTGTACGAGACCCTTTACTGTTTACTGCTGATCCCCCGCAATCTCCCTGCCCCGCAGTTCCTACCCTGATGCTTATGTTCAACAGCTGCGAGGTGCCAGCCCGGTTTGTTGAGCGAAAGGCGGGCGAGCAGCAACAACTACTGCAGGCGGAGGAGGCAGAGACGTGCCGGGTAGGCATGGAAATAGGGAGAATCACATTCCAGTCCATCGGTGATACGTATATCCATCCATACGCCGCCTGGGTCCCTTGCCCGGCTCTGTGCCCCGGTCCGTTAAATTTTGCATGCGCACGCGCATCCGTTAGGATTAGAACTCATGCTCCCCGCCCCGCGCTATGCTGCGCCAGGCTGCCTCCGAGGGTGGGCAGCGCAGCTGGTGGCGCCGCCCTATCGCTGCCCGCGTGAGGGGCGGGTACACAATAGCTCCCTTGTCGGAAAACACATTGGATCAATCCCAAGAGGCGCTGGTCACCTGCATCATTAAGGTATGGTATGCTGTGTTGCTTTGAATTGTTATAGCTGTCTCACACATACACACACATATGTATATATATGTGTGTGTATGTGTATGTGTATGTGTATGTGTGTATATATATATATATACATATAAATGTGTGTATAAGATACCGTGCACATGCACATGCATGCATCGATACACAGGCTCGGGCACGTAAGCATAGACATATACAGGTATACATATAGATATATATACAAAAGTACATACACACATACATAATACTCCGTCACTCGAACGACCCGAATGCCCCCTAGGCTGCTTTCCTCGAGCACATAATGCTCATCTCTCCTCCTCACGACCACCACCGCCACTAGCAGCAGCACCACCACCACAACCACCATCACCATCACCACCACCCTTAACGAACGCATCAAGGGCCCAACCCCGATATGCACCCTCCCCATACACACACTGCATAACTAGCATCGCTTCCCCTTCCCCGCCTCTAGGTGGACCTAGGTGGCGTATGTGGCGAACGTAGCTGGTTTCGACTTGCCTCCGACCTAGCGGGGTGGACGGACGCATTCCTGGACCGCATGCTGATGGCGGTGACGCTGCTCCGGGACGAAGTGGGTCCGGGCATTTGGTTGGGATAAGCGTTGGGCCGTGTGGCTTTTGCTGGCGACCCGGCAGCTATATGTATATGCGTGGGGATATCATACACTCATGTAAACCACAATGTATACCAGACATTGTCTAAGGGGACGAATGAGGGCAGAGGGGATGGCCCGAAGATCTTTATGAAAGGCCTATGCAGGGCACTTACGGTAGTATATTTGCTGTCGTTCTCCTCTCCTCTCCTCTCATGTCGAGTACAGGTGGAGCAGGCCCGCTTTGTGGTCCAGCCCCTGAGCATGATGGCGTCATCTTCTAGAGCTAAGGTGGGAGTGACGCTCGTGTAGGAATTATATGCGCCTAAACGAGCAAGTGACTTTGCAAAACAAGAAACTCTAAATATTGTTACTACATATAACTTGTATAATAATTTTACTATACATATATTATAGTTAAATTGAATGAAGCTAACAATCAAGCCATATGAACACTTGGGGGGGATCACAGTTGCACCTCCACTCAGAAACAATAAATTCTTATCCTAAATCCATGAAGAATATTTTTAATGCTGCGTATTTACTGCTGCGGAGTATGGGCATTCCGGGACCTGTAGCGGTAGGAGGGAGAACTAGGAGGGGAAGAAGATTGCGTTTGCAGTCCTCGAATGCTGGGAGGCTTCCGTCCCGTACGAATACGAGCCCAATCGTGTAAAGGGCGCCGAAGATCCCAATCCAGATTCAAACCTCTTGGAAACGGTGTCCAACCCAATCCTGTGTTTTGGTAAGGGGAAATCGTCGCCAAATATGTTTTCATTCGTACGCAGGATCGGGACCGTGATGGTTTGGGGTCTAACGCAGACCTTTCAGGAATAGGTGCCCAACCCGGCCGCAGTGGGGAAAGCCATGCCATGCTTTGTGCCGTCGGCGGCACCGCCGGTATGCGTCGTAGATTGCGTCTGAGTACGACAGCGGCGGCCGCGGCTGCGCGGGCGGCAGTGGCGAGAGGGCGAAGTCTTATTGATGTGAGTTGGAACTCCGAAAGCGGGTGTTCGTGTGTATGTTTGTTCGCATATTTGGGAGTATCTGTGCTGAAGAAGTTAGTTCCGAGGAACAGGAGTTTATAAAACTTATGGTGCTAGAAGCGATAACGTAACAAACAAACGGAGACCAAGTTGCAGTTCACCATATAAAGGTTCGTATAGTCAATTTGACAGGTCGTTCAGGTACTCCTTATGTTCCATGTCTCTTTCTTATCCAGGTCCATTAACAGCTCCCCTCCAGATAATATTTTAACGGATACAAAACGTTTTGAATGAATACGGCATGCCATTTACACACACTCACTCACATCTCTTTCTCTCCCCTCAACCTCACCTGCTCCAATCCTCATCCCGGCAGGCCGAGCGCATCAGCTTTGTTGATGGCACCGCGCCCGAGGGTGCCGCAGCCGCCGAGGTGCCCTCAGTGCTGGGCCGGGGCAGGATCAGCAACTCGGCGGAAGCTGCAGGCACGCTGGCGGAGGCGGAGGAAGAGGAGATCGGGGGAGAAGCAGGGGCAGCTCACAGACACGAGGGTGCGGCGGGCTCTGGTGCTGCAGAAGCAGCGGCGGGGGAGACTTCGGATGCCGGTCACGGGATGGGCACGTTGCCGCACACGTACGAGACACTGGAGGAGGTACGGATGTGGAGGGGCGCATGGTTTGCGGGTTCCGCGGAAGATCGTATTGAATGATGGGGCCCGGCCAGAAGCGGGGATAGAAGAGGGCCGAAGGGGGGGGAGGGAAGGGGCTGTGATTGAGGTTTCGTCCTCGACGCCCTACACCTTTCGGATGACGTCAGTCTATTTACAGAAATCTGAATGCATTCGGCGTGTACCTAAAAGTACTGTTGCACGTTGAGGTTCACCTTACCCTATTCACGTAGCCACCCTCAATCCTCATGTCCTTCCCGGCCATTCGTTTGACCGCGTTCTAAGCCGTGCTCTTGCACGATTACAGGCAGAACTACCGGAAAACCACAAACTTCCTACCAGCACCACCACCACCACCCACCAAAGTACATGGGCAGGGACACAAATGGTATTATTCATCTCTCCCTCCTGTGCGAGGCCTAGGATGTACTTTGATGATCAACTTTTAACACTCCTCGCCCATACATCATACATGTGTTGTCCCCACCCTCGCTCCGCGGTGTATTCCGCGAAAGACATGTACACATAAACACACGTACCTCTCTTTTCCTTCGGCACATGCCCTCCTATACGCGCCCTCCTGTCGCATCTCAGGTTCTGCAGCGTATGCGCAGCCTATCGTTCCTCGACCTAAGCGTGTGGGACAACCTGCACCAGCCGGGAAAGGACGCGCCATTCAAGGTGAGCAGTAAGTACCAGCGCAGGGTACCTGCTAGCATGCCAGAGTGGTTGGCGGGGCGGGGAGCAAGAAGGGGGAACAGGGAAGGTTTGATTGGGATGGAAAATCTTGAAGACACGACCCCAGAATTCGCAGGAACAGGTAAGCGGTCGATGTGCATGTACTGTAGGACATGGAGAGATGGACCCGGCCTGTCCGTCTGTCTGTGTCTGTCAATTTTCCAACCCCCGAACTAACTAACTATCCACTATAACCAAGCAACTTTAGAGCCACATGAAACACTTCCCTTACCTCATCTAGGAAATGGCGGTTCGTTAACTATTATTGCTACTGCATTAATTGAAACTGGTTCGAGAATGGATGAGGATTACCACTTCGGTACCAGTGGGCATTCTCTTGGGGCTATTGTTTCAGATCTAACATTTGTCGAACCTATCTATCTGTTTGTCTGTCTGTCTGTTTGTTTACCTAATCATCCACAATCACACTTCTCCCCCCCCCCGCTACTTGTGTCGCTCAAACGTCGCCTCTCCTCCGATCTCCCTTTTTCCCTTTGTTCCCTTTGTTCGCTAATCTCCCCGGGTACTAAAGTCCTGGCCCCACTTACTCGCCTGTGGCTTCCTGTTCCTTTATCCACTTCGTTTATTTTCCGGTTACTTCCCGCCACTCCCTTCGTCCCGGTTATCCTTTTTGGGGCGTCTTACCACGTCAACCTCTTCTTTACCCCTCCATCCCTCCGTTCCTCAGTCCACCGTCGTGCCCTACCTGTCTTCTCTCCCCCCCACACCCCGGTGTTCAACGTCTTGTGCCCCTGCTGTCCAGATCCGCGGTCCAACCTACCTGAAGGATCGCAAGAAGATTCCTGCTGGCTTCAGCAAGTTCATCCTGGGGTCAATGGACGTCATTCAGCAGCCCCCGGGGACGCTGCACGAACACGTGGCCAGGTTCATCCCCGCCATCAGGTGAGAAAGGCAGGGAGGGTAGGGAGCCAGGGAGGGTAGGGGCAACGAAAACCAAGGAGGGACATGTGAGTCACGCGAATTCAGTCACAGCCACTGCTGCGCACTCTCCACCACAACGCTGTGGGGTACGACAAGATGTGGACTTTTGGAGATATCCCGTGTCTCGTCTATGTTGTCCTGTGCTGTGCTGCATAAACGTTGTTGCCAGTAGGAGCTAATGAACAATCCCGAAACAATCCCGAACCGGTGATATCTGATCCACCAACTTATTGCCGCATATTTGCCTGTCTTTCCTCCCCCCTCATAACAGGCAGTCCGGCGCTCCGTTCTCCGTGGTGGTGCACCTGGTCATCCCAGGCACCCCCCTGCTGGGCATTGTGGCCACCTTCGTGACGGACCGCCACCCCGCCACCCTCGGCACCCCGCCGGCGCAGCCCATGGAGGATGAACACGACTGGGAGCCATTCGATTTCGTGTTGCGCAAGTAGGGACTGGGCTACTATGGATACGGGATAGTGGGATTGGGCTAGGATTGGGGTAAAGGTTGGGGAAGAAGTGTGTGTGTCTGTGTGTGTTCGTGTTGCATGGGGTATGTGTGAGTATGTGTGTGTAAGGAAGATACCGAATCAGACATGTCTTGCTTGCTTCTTGTGTGTAGGGATGGATATCCGGCGTTATAAGTGTCTCTCTCATGGTAGACGAGCAGAAGCGGCTCAACAGTACATATGGGGTTAGTCTTAATGAGCGAACAGGATAGGGTGCAGGCAACGCCGGAACGGGCGAGATGCGAAGCGTGTATGTCTGTTGATACACCTAAAAAGCCTCTCGCATGTTGTCTGTTGTTCTCCATCTTTCCCTCTTCCAAACGTTAGGAATTCCTTTTTATTTGTATTATTTATTTTATTTGTATTTATTTATTTACGTTTTTATTATCATGAATTTGGTTATGGTTAGTAGGCGTTCATGCATCATTTTTCTTCACCTTTTTCTGGTGTCTGCCTATACCACCGCAGGTACATGAGCGGCTCTACGTATGCCCGCAATCACACGCTGAAGCTCATCCCCCACATCGCGGACGGCTCCTGGATGATTAAACAGTCGGTGGGCACCACCCCTGTGATCCTCGGCAAGCAGCTGAAAACCACCTACTACGAGACACCGCAGGCAGGTTGCTACTTCTGGGAATCAACACCTAGGGGCGTGGAGCTACGTGTGGAGTCACACATTGCGTGTGTGTGATATGGATTCGGGCTGAAGTGTCCGGTGTGGGCTTATGAGTCTAGGGGGGAGAGCATCAGTAGTGGAGGAAGCATCTTCGCAGCCGAAGCGGCAAGCAGGACCCCCAGAAAAACGCTTACACACAACACAACACAACACATCACAGCACAACACAACACAGCACAGCACAATGCACACTCCCAAGTGTTGGTCTGTTTGATTCGTCTTCCCCCGTTCTGGGTGTTGGTTCTAGGTCTCCTTGCTTCCACCTGCCCGTATTACCCACGTTCGAATCGTGCGAATGAGATTTCCTTCCTACTGTGTCGGGTATGTGTATAAGTGTTGTCTTCAGCACGACGCTCCTCCAAATTGAGTATGTGTGAAAAGAGTAAAGGAGGAGCTATGGTTATTTAAGTTTTAAGTCCTAATGGTTGGTAAAATCATCTGTAAGGTGGGTGGTTCGACTGTGTTGCATTGCCTTGGGTTTATGCAGTACCTAGAGATCGACATTGATATTTCCGCCAACAACGTGGCGTCCTACGTGACTGGACTTGTGCGTGGAGCTACTAGATCTCTCGTGATCGACATGGGCTTCGTCCTAGAAGGTGAGGAGTTCACAGTTGACAGTGTACAGATGGAAGCTGATGTCGCCACATGATGTACCGGCTGTACCGAAATTCCCAAGTGAAGTCAGAGAGGTTAAATTGTTGAACTCTAGTGGCATCCCAGCTTACGATGACGCTTTACCTCATATTAAAAATTAAAGATTAAAGATTAAAGATTTGAAAATATCTATTATATTTATATGTATATTTATATTTATATTTATATTTATAATATATAATATTTATATATATATAATATAATAGGGTTTTAGGGTTTTAGGGTTTTAGGGTTTTAAACCCTAAATATTATATATAAATATATATATAAATATTATATATATATTTATATATATAATATTTATTATATTTATATTTATATTTATATTTATATTTATATTCATATTCATATTCATATTCATATTCATATTCATATTCATATTCATATTCATATTCATATTCATATTCATATTTATATTTATATTTATATTTATATTTATATTTATATTTATATTTATATTTATATTTATATTTATATTTATATTTATATTTATATTTATATTTATATTTATATTTATATTTATATTTATATTTATATTTATATTTATATTTATATTTATATTTATATTTATATTTATATTTATATTTATATTTATATTTATATTTATATTTATATTTATATTTATATTTATATTTATATTTACATTTATTTTATTTATATTTATATTTTTTATTTATATTTTTTATTTATATTTTATTTTTATTTTGATATAGTTTCGGCTTAACATCAAGTTTAAAAGCATTATCGGGTATCAAAATCACAAAACCAGGTTCACTCCCGCGGATTCGGAAGTGTATTGTAGGTTGTGGTGGTGTCGCAGGATTCCGTCATTGTGTTCTCTGCGAAGCTTCGTTAATTACCGATGCCAAGGATTGTACCCCTTTGCAGTGTGCTGTGCAGTGTAATATAGCGGAATCCTGCCCTCACTTGAAAACCCAAAGTGCACCTCCTTGGTCTTTCGTTTTTTCTTTTTTCCAAACCAACTCGTTCCCCCTTCTCTCTCTCTACCTCCTTAACAAGTCAACACAGGTCACTACATAGGGTAATGCTATGACCTGAGACGCCCCCTGAGGCCCGTCGCACTGTGCTCTGTGCTCTGTGCCTCTGAGCGCTGTGTGGTTACTCACCTACCGCTCAAACCCAGAGTCCATTCCGCACTAACACTTAAATGCGTTGGCGCTCTTGACATCTCCACTCCACCCTCCATCCCCTTCTCAGGCACCACTCCTTGGGAGCTTCCGGAGGCCCTTCTGGGTACTCTACGGCTGTACCACCTCGACATCCGGTGCGCGAAACTTATCGACGTCAGCAAGGAAATTCCGCTGCGGCCAGCTAACATGGCGCCGCCGCCGCCGCTAAGGGGCCATCCCTATACCACCTCCGTCCCTACCTCCGCCATCAGCGGCGTAATGTCAACTGGGGCCACAGCTGTCGGGGAGGTCAGCGGGTTGTGCAGTCCTGGTCCCGGTAGCGGCACCGGCGTGGCGACGCCAGCACCAGCAGTAGCTGGTGCGATAAGCGTCGGCAGCGATGGCTTTGGAAGTGCAATCAGCCATGGAAACGGCAATGGCAATGGCGGCACGGGTTCGACAGCGGCGGTGGCAGTGGCGACAGGAGTAGGAGCGGGACAGTCAAGCTTCACCTCAAAATTGACGGGTGTAAATGCGAGCGTCGGAGGTGGCGGTGGAACCTCAAAGCGCCCTGCCAGCGGTTTCATCGGGCAGGGGAGCGCGGTAAGGAGTGCATCTGTGGGTGTTTTCCTCCCGAGCCCTGCTCGCACCTGTTGTCCTGCCGTTCCCCGCATTACGCGCCATGAAATATTAATGAAGTGGGGTAAGCCGCCCGGGGAATTCCTCCCTAACGGCGGCAGCATTTCTTTCCTGCAGAACCAGAATTTTTGGAAACGTCTCAAACACCAAAGTCACTACAGTGTTCTGTACGTTTGAGGGATGGGCGGTAGGATAGGGTTCTCAGTCAGGACCGTAAACAAACGCCGCATGAGCAGTGGCAGCAGCACTCTCTCCTCTCTGTGTCGCATACCCACCCCACCTTCCTCAGACAGTCACCGACCAACCTCTCGCATGGTATGCTTGCTTTTTACCGCCTGCTATACGCCGCTGTTGTCGATTGGCACTCCCTACTACCAACGGCCCTCCCGACAGCCCGCTAATTCACCCGGGTCGGAGACCTCGTCCAACAGCGGCGTCGGCAGCCGATCCGTAAGCGCGCATCAGACGCCGTTGCCGCCCCGCGCGTTCGCCAGCGTCAGTGCCAGCGGTGTCAGCACCAGCAACGCCGCCGCCGCCGCTGCCGCCGTCGAGGCCACCGCGTCGCTGCGGTCCTGAACAGGGCCCCCTTCCCTGCTTGCTCCTCCTACGATTGGATTGCGATGGGATGGGTGGGGCCCATCTTGGCCGCAATTCAACCCTGTTGTTACCGCATCGTCCAAGTGCGGCCACCAGCGCGGCAGTTCGACCAACACCGCACCGACCTGTAAGTGGTCGTGGCATAAGGAGAGCTCCAGTGGGACGTTCATCAAGAGTGACAACAGCATCCAGCCAGGCTCTAAACTGCTCAGTCAATGGTATCCCATCAGGCGAGCTCAGGCGTTTATTGCGTGGGCTTCATCTCTGCATCGTGGATATGAGAGAGAGGATGGAGTGCAGATATGTTCACGTTTTGGCTTTGGGCTGGTATCATGGGTAGGATGTACACCCAAACAGCATTCGCTGCTCCGCGCAGTGAGCTGCCAGGCTTGGCAAAATGGCGGCAATGTTCCTTGTATCGTGGCGAGTTGGATTTTAGGTCCTCCACCTCGTTTAGGCTCGCTGCCCATCGTTTCTTCGCGGATCGGACGACCCCCTTGGATTCAGACAGCGCAAGGGGAATGCAGCTTTCAAGTATGCATTAAGGGTGGGGGCTGCACGTGCCCTGCCTCCGGGCTCGCGTTGCTCTCCGGGCTCCCGGTCCAGCTGTAAACCCAATCACTATGCAGGGATTTATGGACGCTGTAAGCAGGAGTCACGGCCATCCGGTAAACTTCATCCATCGCCGCTACCTTTGCCGCGTCATATGTTGTGCTCGCACTGGTGGTAACTGTCCCTGCCAATCTCAATGCCACTGCTACTGCTACTGCGGCCGCTGCTGACGTGGCTGGAGCAGCGGCTGCTGCTACTGCGGCCGCATCTATAACTGACAGCAAGGAACGTGACGAAGTTCATTTTCGTATCAAGCCTTGGGGCAGGACTGGGCTGGGCTGGGCTCGTTGGGCACCAAGCCAATTCAAATCGGTTCGTGGCTGGGTTCTACCTTTGTTGGCCTTTGTCCTGGTAAGGATGTGTACGAAGGGCGGATTGTGACGCTCGCCCGCTGGGGCACGCGACGCGCGTTTGTGTGTACGTGGATGCATATGTGTGCGTGTATGTGCTCGCAAGCCCCTGAGTGGCGCATGTGCCAGAGTGAAAGGGGAACAGGTGATGTGTTGGTGGGATGGTGGGGGTGGGGGTTAGTGGGGGTTGGTGAGGGTGGGGGGTGAGGTATAGCTTTCGTATCGCGCATTCTGTCCAGGCGCACAAGATGCGCGTACATGACAAACATCCCCTTCCCGTTCGTTGGCGCGCGCACTTTTAATTCATGCCAGTATGTGTCACACCCGAGTGCATAAACAGGCCACAATTCCGGCACGTAAATGGGTTTGCTGCAGCGTTGGCATATCCCGCGCGTTGAGAGCTCGTTGATAGCAAGTTAGATTGGGCGACTGGGGCCACACGCGCGCGCGGTTCTGTGCAGAGCTTGAGCCGTGCTTTGAGCCAGTCCGTGCACAGATGCCGGCTGGCTGTTGCTGTCCGTTGTGATAGCGGGCGGCAGTGGCGGTGGCCAAACCTTAGTGGAACAGCGGCAACAGCAACAGCAGCAGCAAGACCCTCGAACACATGGACTGGTCAAGGAATCCAAATATTAGGTCTGTCTGAATGTGAAGTTTGGACTTCTCGGAGCTTTCCGGTGGTGGACTGAGTCTGGGGGCGGAAGAGGGGTCGCTGGCGAATAGCCGGGTGTGACGGGGAAGAGGAGCAGCGGACTGAAGCAGCTCGGCTTCTGTCATCTTGTCGTACGGCTACCGACTCGTTCGGTCTTCTTTCGGTCCTTTGTTGTGTCTGTCTGGCAGAGAGAGGGCCGCGTTCCGTTTTCTTTTCATCCTTTTGTTCGCCCATCACCCAACCGATGTATGTCTACTTGGTTTTATGGTCCAGTCCCGCGCGGGTGTTGGATCTTACATGGATCTCCCGGTATGCAGCTAAACATGGTGGTCTAAACTGGGTGTTTCAATGGGAAAGGGAAGCCCGCCAGGCCTTCCCTGGGGCAAACGAGAGCTGCTGCTTCTGCAACCATTATAAGGCCCTTCCGTAGTTAAGCTGTTGCATCCGTATGTTGCACCCATATGCCTCCACGCTGCCAGCTCCGTTGTGACCTCCCCTGTGACCTCCGCTGCTGCCTCTAACCTGCCAGTTCGGGAGCTCTGCTTTCAGCTGTGAGCGGCTCCCCTTCGTTGTTCGTTGTGTGGCAGTGTTTGCAAGTGGCTCCAAGCTCGAACCTCTTACATCTGTGATGGTAGTACCAGTATGTATGGTGACGGAAATACCGAAGTACGGAAGTACCGGTGCGCATGATGGCAACGACGACTTCCAAACGGCTGATGACTGCGTGTGAGGCAGTAAAAGGGCCTTGCTCTCTCCCTTTCTTCGCCTGCTGCCTGTCGTCTGTGTGATGGTGCACGTGTACAGTCTTCGTAGCCCCGTCAACTCTATTCGATGCATGCACGGCTAAAGTGCATGAGAAGGGAAGGGTTCGCGCACTTGCTTATCGGAAATGTGACGGCACTTGGTCACATCGTTTATTGCAGTTCTTGAGAGGCGGGGTACCCATCGAGGTGGCGCCTGTCTGAACACTATCCTCCTGCTTGCACATACAGTGATCGATCAGGTACTTGGATCCTGTGCTGGTAAGGGGGGGGTCGTGGTAGTGATTGTGGTGGATGGTGATGACGCAGCTCTGCAGCGCTGCTGGCCTGGAGGTGGTTAAATGGCTGTGGTGTTGCCGTTCTCCTCCTGGCACAAAAATTCATTGGCGGAGGGTCGTATGAAAAGGGATCAGGGCTGAATGCTTGCGGCTGCTGCGCTCCGGCTCAGCTAAATTTTATCGCTACGCCTTCCGGTTCAGAGAGACGCAGCAGGGCTTCAGATATCGTCAATGCGGGGCTGTTGTAAACATAGACGTTAGGTGTAGATGTCTTGGGTGAGTTTGGCTCCTGCAAACCTTTTTTTACTCTTTCTACTCGTGAGCAGTCCGTCTCTAGTGCCTCTCCCAAGAACCTTAACTCCTTGTTGCGAAGAGAGCCAAGATGAATTCTGTAGTCTGGGTTCTTTGGTTAAGATGTACTAGAATTCTCCTGACACGTTTAATGTTATTCTGTAACGGCGTAACTCACAACAGGTAACGCCTTTTCTAGCAAGTCCTAAGAAAGTGCTCTCGATCGGAGGGTCGATTCGTCGGTAACGACCTTTGCTTAGTCTTAGACTCCTAATCTTATCTTACGATATTAGCGATAATTGTTGTTATCTAAGTGCTTTAACGAACGCTGTAAAGGGCGCTGCAACAGGGGACTTCACCTCACCAACGAATGACGTCTATCTGGGGCGGGGGACAGCTGATGCCGGTTTCTGTGATCTTAGGGAATGACCACACAACGAGGGGCCGGGCGCTTTGCTGACTTTAACACGACTCTTATTGTTTACAACGGAATTCGTGAACGCATACTTTTGCATTTCCCGCGCAAGGATTGGGGCCGCAGCGAAGAAAAGAGGAGAAGGACATCTAGCAGTAGGTCGCACACATACATATGTGAGCAGCAGGCTCGAAGCAGACGGAGCTCATTTAGATAGTCATCTTGCTTGCTTTGAGCACCTGAGCGGTAGTGCATTACACGATAGTGGGCATCGGAATGGAACGGTATGACCAGCAAAGCCTATACAGTCCACTGTACATACTGATATACATTTGAGGACAAATCCTGCAGGTTGTGAGTTTCGTCATTCGTTGTATGTGGGATTGGTTTGATGTTGTCATCCCGGGACGTGCGCTTTTGATCACTTCCTGGATTCAAAGTTGATATCCTTATCACATTTTATGCCGACGCTAACCTGGAGGTAACTTCCTCACCGGGCTTGTGCAATTCTCCTGTGTCTTAAATTGTTCCTGCGTTATGTATTCGGGCATACTGCTTGCTGGCTACGTGCGCAACCTGATTTGCTCTGAAACGTTATTCTTTCTCTTGATGAACGTAATTACTAAGGAGGAGGTTTATTCCCGTTGACAGGACCTATACAGCGGATCGACCGTGTTATTATTACAGACAAACAGATGGAGCAGCGGGCATAGGTAGGACCAAGACCTGCGGGCTCAACGCCGCTAAACGATACAGCAAGTATTCGCGCTAAGCCCTCGCTCAACTGCAGTTGAGGAAGCGTCACAATTGAGTTTACGTACTGGCTGGAAGCCCACAAAATACATACATCTTTCAATAGATTTATTAGTAAAAAAACATACCCCATGACACAGAAACATTTCAAACAAAAGCATGGATTCCGAGCTCTCAAACGCTCTCAAACTAAAACCCTAAATGTAAGCTGGCGCTCGCTCGCAGCAGGGCCAGGGAAGACAAGCTACATCATATTAACATCAAAATACAACAGTACCTGGTAACATGACAAGAACGATAGGGCGCATACGGTTTTAAGCCGCCGCGTGAAAAGCGCTTTTCGCGCCAACCTTGGATTCAAGTCCGGAGGCGTACTTCCTCGCAAGCAAGCATACGATAATCATTCTTCAGAAAATCGGAGGAAATAAATAAATGAGACCCAAAGTGGCAGGTGATCTCCTGCATTTGAGGTCCCGCGCGCGCTCCCAGCCAACAGCAAACCGTCAGATAGATAGCTAAACTATTCCTAGCTACCAGCAAGCTGCGGCGCTTCGGAGTAAATAGCGGACCTCCAGAAAGCAAGCATTATGAACAAAGCAACATTGTCGCTGCCATCAACATGTTTACAGCAACACCAAACTTTCATTTCGTCCGCCCTTACGTGCAGTCCACGCTTGGACCCCAAACCTACGTCGGACATACACATCTGTGTTCCTCTTAAAGGCTGACTTACGAGTCCTACGTAATTTCCAAACCAACCCGCGCCAGATTGATATTTGGGATAACCCAGCTGTGTCTTTTGACCGAAGGCTGCCTCCTGATAAACCTGTCTGCCCACGCAGATCACCTTTATGCTGAAGTACGGGAGCCCCTAACCATCTATCACAAGTGGTCGAATTTGACTTAATCGAACACACGGAATTCCACGCGTCGCGTTGCACGCCCTGGAAGCCGTACAGGAAATGCCAAACCCAAATGAAACGACGCTTCCGCCTTTCTAAGACAACATCGTTAGGACAACTGCTGCAGTGCGAAGACACTATCTTGTGCTTGGGAAGATAGAACCTCGGACGATATGGGCACTTGGAGAAGACAGAAGCATCCCCACCGCGCATCTCAAATTCAAGTATCCAGAACCTATTTCTCACGAACTCCTCCTTAGCCAGGAGCCCTGCTGTATCTCTGTCCAACTAAATATCGATCTACGCGCCCACGAACACATGTCCCTACCAATACCAAGACCGATATGCGCAACTCGTTGCTGCTTTGATATAAAGAGATACATGCCTACGTATACACAAACAGAAAAGGCATTCACACGCCCCTAATGGACTCAAGACTCAAGTCTCAAGCAGAAGATACACATACACATGCTGGCTAGTTGTCGGCCCACCTGACATGGGCATTCCATCCTAGCTATCCGTGTCAGGGCCACCACGCATACACCAGCAGCTCCCTGAGGCCTTCGCCTTCTTCATCGATCAATCACGCGACAGACATTCAGATAGGCCAACGAGAATACATAACAGCAGGAGGTGCACACGCACGGCGCCGCATGAGCCCCTTGTGTGTGCAATTCCACGCATTATGCGGCCTAAGGGTGCTCATTTTGCGCTAGCTAATAAAAACACAGACGACAATATTACCGCCGACTGCTTTCCCTTCACCCTCATTCCTCAACCCACCAACGTGTGGAGGATTGCTACGGATAATAAGGTACGTGCGGAAACCGAAATCAGGTGCACTCCTGCGTCCACGCAGTGCCCAAGAAGAAGCGAAATGGGTGTCGTGATGGAAGGGCGGCGCCTTCGCGTGTGCGCATGCAATACGCAGGAACAATAACGTTCCATACATATATACACATGCATCGAGCTGCTGGCCACCTCCCATATGTTTGAGGCCCAAGTAAGGCGTACGGAGCCGAAATCCGGATCTTCCTTCCGGCCCCTTCTCGGGGTCCTCCTTCCGTGCGCTAACTGCGCCGCGCCATTGTAGCGGCATCCTGGTACATACTGCCGTACAATCCGTTCTGGATTCATTATTGCGGACGCAATTAATAATACTCAGCGCCCGCCGTGCGTATATGCGTCCAACATCCATCCCATCTCGGTGATAGAACTCTTCTCCCCAAAAGTCGCGATTTGCTTTCCATGACACCGTTTTGCATGTCCAGGTGGTTGCCAGGCTTGCCGCCCTCCGAGCGAAAGACCCAGACGCACGAATTGCAACAAAACATGGATGTCCCATTCAAACTCAGAAACACGATGACAGACAGACAGACAGACAGGCAGAGAAAAAGAAATAGAAGCATTTAGCGACCCAAACAGAGAATGAAGGCCTCCCCGCTGCAGCCGTACTATAATTCCCTAACCAAGCAAACCACCGCACCCGGGGAACACTCCCCCAAAACTTCTCCACCCGCCGTACCTCCCCCCGGGCCCCATATACACACAGATACACACACATCATGCATGTATGCTGCATTGAGGAGGTTTCTTCGGCAGCTTATGTGGCCTTCCCGTTACGATAGGATAGCTTGCCTTCTTTTGCCATTCCTATGGTCGCCCGGTACGATGGTGTACGCATCGATTCATCTACGACACAAACTTCAAACAATCGCGAGTTGCTTTTAATAAAACAAACGCATTCCAACAACCCAATCCAACAACCGACATCCACACATACGGCTTTTCGGTGCAGCACATCATCACCCCCTGCCCATATGCACAGGCCGTCTCGCGGACACTATCTATATACTACAAAAGAACACCAACACACAGATGGATGCGTCCAGAGATGCAAAGAGAGCGCATGCGCAATAAAATCACAAGAACTTCGTTGCGCGAGCTTTTAAAGCAGCAGTTAGTCGTTAGCCGTTGACAAATCGCCATATGTGTTCCGCGTACATATTTCCCGCGACCTGATTTGCACCTGCGCTGTTAAACTGCGGCTGTTACCTCAAAACACTGTTACCTCACCGGTAGCGGCAGCGGGGTGTGACCCATATCGTTAATGATGGCGGCGTTTCACGTCCGATTCATACGAGCGACACATCGAATGACAGATAGAGGAGCCTGTGGCAACGCTGGAGCTCTTCATCACGCGGGTCGGCGGTACGGCATCGCACATGCGGGGCCGCTGGCCTCTCCAACCAGAAATGGGGAAGGAGGGGCCACCTTTAACGAGGACCATTTCCAAGAAGACATGAAAGCCACAATCTTGACCGCCACCTCGCGGGCCTTAACCCATCGCCACTGTCGTACCACAGTGACCCCCACGGGGCGTGACGCCCTTGAAAAAGCAGCACGGCACGAGACGGTCAACCAACTTAAACTGCTACCGGTCAAACTAACCAGATGGGTTAATATCTGCCTTCACCTGGACCCCTATGCAGCTGCTGAAACAGCTGGAGGAGTCCTCCTGGTGCAAGCGGGTGTCAAAGTGGACCCCGCATCAGGAATGGGGACCAAAAACAGACCAGGAAAGGTGTAGGGCCTTCTGCCCTCCTGATGGTACACAAGGGCCCTGTGTGAACAGTTGTGTGGAGTATTTCCCAACAACCAACCGCTAACCAACTATGTGTCAGGTCCTCCAATTGTCAGCTAAGCCAAATGCAGCTAAGTTGGCGCGATGCCGTTGTCGTAGCTGTTTGGACTTGCTTGATGCTTGTGTTGCATGTGCCCGTAAGTACGGCATGCAGAAAGATACGGATCACTGTGCCGTGGGAGCCTTCTGCGCGGCGGCTGGCTCGAGCCTCACCCTTAGCCACAAAGGCATAACGATCCTGCGACATTCTGTGGTAGGTATTCCGCTGCAAGGACATGCAACCGCCAACAAATTAACAACCAACAACCAACCAACCGAAGCCGACCGATCCGATCGTTGAGACGACTGTCTGAACCTTCCCCAACGTCCGTACAGCCAAAATGGTATGCGTCTTAAATGCGCTTCGCTTTAACTCGAGACCCCAACGATTCTTAAAATCGATTTACGTGGTCGTACCGACACCGACTGCTCGTACAGGCCGTACACGGGGGATGTTTGGGATTATGTTGGAAGGCCTCTGCGTGAAGAAGACCCGCGGAGGCAATCAAAATAATGGCCCTTTAGCTTCCTCCTGAGCTTCATGTAAATGTCCTTCCACAATCGCTCGTATGGCGCAGAGATCGACATTTTCACATTCCTCGCTCCTCGCTATCCGAGCTTTAAGCATTTTACGCCGTTTTTTATCAACCCCCAACCGACATAACTAAACCATAAAAAAGCCATGTTTTCATATTTTAATGTTCCATAAGTGAATGTGGCCTTGGCATACACATGTTTGCGCGCAGATTCAACGGCCCGACGGCAAGAAACGACAAACACGACCAACGGCCAACTGAAAACAGCCCACTACCAAAGACGCTTTTGAGTTTTGACAAGCGGCTTTCGGTGTCCTGACTTCATAATCACGTTTTCCCAATTTTATTAGAGCGCCGCATTATGTTAAGCTCCTGGCGCTGACTCAGCGCGAGCTTTCACATATACGCGCCCACGTAAAGGAGCAAGAGCTAGTTTTTTTATATTTTCTGGAAGGGCTTTTGCCACAGAATTCTCCATATTCACAGCGTAGATTCACTCATGCGCCATGAACCCTATCTGCCGACATCGTGTAGTCCGCTCGCTTGTGCAGCAATTCAACGCCACCAACCCCAGCGCCAACCTAGTAACGTCGTACAAACACAAGTTCAAAAATTCAAAATCCAATCGCCAATCATTCACCAAAAGCAATCGCCAAATGCCGCCCAACGTCGCCAGGACAGCAGCTGACGCCGACACCGACGCCAACGCCGACGCCGACGTCCCCACTGCTCCTGCGGCTGCTGCGGCTGCTGCGAAATGAAGCTCAACAAGCAAGCCATACCGTCATATACGCAAAGCATAAACAGGTCACCAAAACATCTCCACAGCCATGCAAATGGGAAAGCACTGCCAACCGACTTGGCGAGCGAGCAAAAACCCTAATGATGGACTCAGAACAGGCCGACTTAAACCGCCAGAGCTATCACGGGGGATATCGGGGTCGCCGCAGCAGCAGCACGTGTAAAACAGCAGGAGGTACGGGCAACGAATGTGCGGCACCGACTTGGATCCGCGCGGGGACTAACCAACACACACATCACCAAGACTCCGTACACATCACCCGCATGTCATGTACGACACATGCGTGAGGAGGGGAGCTGAGCCGCGGCTTGCCTACCTCTCTGGCAGGGATTCTCGGAACCGTTTGTCCCATCTGTGCACATCCGTAGCTCCCGCTCTGGTATCCGAAGGGTTGCTCGCAGCTGCTGCCGGTCACTCGTGTTTGCCAAACATGCTTTCACCACAGCCACTCTGCCTGACGGCGCCACCTCCAGTGCAAGGTGATGATGATGGCGCTCCACCATCATCAGCCGCCGCCACCATTGTCTCTTGCCACCGTTGACAGCACTGCAGCAGCTTCTGCCGCCACAGCCGCCATCCGCACCTCTCATACGCGGTACCCGATGGGTCCCTCTGCCGAGGACATGGGAGGCGCAATAAATGGACTACATGCAAGGGGAGCTAGCCTCCTTCCTCCAAAATCATAACACTTAAAACCACACCCGCGTGCATGCCGGCCGTGCGGCGCGTGCGATGCCGCGCTGCAGCTGCTCCTGTACGGCTCCTGTACGGCTGGTTGCCATGGTTTCAGAACCCTACCATTCAACAGCCCTAATTTAAGACCTCTTTGCCAACCCGTCATATGCCAAAAGAGATATTGCAGTTAGCGAGTCCTGAAGGGCGGGTCCTGACTGACCGCCTGGCGTTGCACAACGAGAGGTCGGACAACAACCTTAGCAATGGTACTGACCTTTCCAGCCATCCCCAAGAGCGGGCGCAGGCTGGCAGGTAAAAAATGTCTCAGTGAGAATCACAGGTACTGCCGCATGAGGCGGGCGCCCGCTCATGAGGCGGGCGGTGTGGATGTGGATGTGAGTGGCACCTCAACCCCGCTTCACCCAACAACCGCATCACGTAGAAAACCACGATACGATTCACATCGCATACCATTGCACCGCATGGCAAAGCAGAGTGGCATCACGCCACGTGCTTGCAGGTTAAATCGAACGTACGACAGTATTGAACGCACGCGAACGCTCGTTCTCGATACCGGGGGGGGGGGTACGATATACATTAATTGAACGAACATCCATTGGTGTGTCAGGGCCCACATGCAAGAGGCTCAATCTGATCTGACTCGATCCAGTTCGACTGATCAGGCCAACAGCACAAGGAATCAGTCCCATGGGTCACGGAAGGAACCGGCGAACACCGGACACAGTTAGTTTAGGGGTAAGGGTTCTGGGTCGACAGCGGAGAGTGCGCCGACAGGGTGGCAGGGGATCAATACCAGCACCGGAACCGGGCAAGGCAGGGAACTAGCGGGGATGATCGACCCATGGGTCTCAACCCCCGACGCCCCTTCGCTGAGCGCTCCGGCTGCAGCAATGGCTGCTGGAAAGCGATCCGCAGCCCCTCACGAGTTCGGAAATCAAGGTTATAAAAATGTATGGATCATCAACAAGCCGTTATAACTGTTATGTATGCGCGCTCCTCCAGGAGCACTTCCAGGTGCGTCAGCCCACGCTAAGCTCGCCCGTCTGCAGAATCTACCATCCATGGGCAACGCCCATATCGACGCTTACCGAGTATATCGTACCACTCACCATCACCGCCGCAACCGCCGCAACCGCCATAACTACCATAACTGTCACCATGATAGCCGACCACCACCGTCACCTTCACCTCCACCACCACGCTGCTGGTAATGTTGCCCGGGCATGCACATTGGAACCGTAATCATAGTAACAGTTATCGTATGGGTAGTATAAGTAGTTGTACTTGTAGCAGTAGCAGCAACTGCCGTGTCTACATTCAGTTGCCGTAGCAGGGAGGCCTGATAGATAGAGCCATGTCGTGCTGCCGTTCTCCCACCTGGATGGCCAAGCAAGCCTCCGTGCTGAAGGGCCCTATGATGACACAAACCGCACCTGATCCACAGCTCCAAGAACACGAGCACAAGTCGGAGTAAGGGCCTTATGTGGACGTCAAGGGGGCTGTGGCAGCAGTAGCAGCTGTGGACTGCTGTTGCTGCTACTGCCTTGCGCAGAGTCCCCTACGCAGGTTCCCCTGCCACTGCCTGAGCCCCACCAAGCAACGCCGAAATCACGTCTGCGTGGCGCCTGAGAATTGCCTCAGGCAGCCACACGGGGGGCTGCTCGTCATCGCCTTGCGAGCTGCGCCGTACAACCCACCACATGGCGCTGCCGTACAGGTATTCGAGCATTTCAAAGCACGGACGTAACCCGGGTGCCAGGATCTCCTCCTCCACGCCCGCCGCCGCAGCGAGCGCAGACACTATAGGTCGCGCCCCGTCCGCCCCCGCTGTCACAGCGGCCGCCGCCGCCGCCGCCGCGGCTGCCTCGCCGCTTCCGATGGCAACGGGGGCGGCCGGAACGTCCATCATACTGTCCGCCGTCAGTACGGCGCCCGTGTCAACGGCATTGCTGCCGCCAGGCTGCAGCGCCGACAGCAGCCACAAGGCCATTGCGAAGCAAGCGACGGCGACAGTGCTGACCTGGAAACGCTGCAACTCGCTACAAGAAAGCGTCAGCTCCTGTGGTACGGCAATCAGTTGGTGGCTGGTTATTGGTTGCAACGACCGTAATTGTAAAGACAAACTGTTCAAAGCTTCCGACCGTGAAGAGAAAAGATTACGGGCAAGGTGTCCCTGCATACGCCATCTTGTTCTCAATTAGACAATGTCTACGGGATATAGATACCCAGTGGTGATATCTCGACCCAACCCGCACCCCGCTGCATTAGCGAATGGTACGGCGGGGTGGCGGAATGCGTACGGCACCTCGTGCTGGATGCATGGTGGCACAGTAAGCAGCGTGGAATTACAGGTGGTTACAATAGGTACAAAAGGCCGCCCGACATATGCCGTACACACTAACAGTGTGCCGTACCGTGAGGAACACCGCGATGGCCTTGAGCGCCGCCGCGACATTCAAGTTGGATGTTGATGACGGTACGGCACACTGACGAGCGACGGACGGGTCAGTCTCAACGCAGTGTAGCAAGTGTTGTAGAATGCCGTACTTGGTGGGCTGAAATGTGCGCCAGCTTAGAGTCTCCAACAACAGCCCCTCCATTCGGGCAAAGTCCGCCTCCTGGAGCGCGTAAGGGAGGACGGAGGGAAGGGGTGGGTTACGCAAAGACGCAACCATCTAAACTGAACAAATTAAAACTACGTAAATCTGTAAATCTACCCTGAAAAAATCTAATTTTATATTCATTATATATATGCTATTTTTGTCTTACATTACTAGGGGTTTACAAGGTTGGGGCCTTCGTGACTTGGGTTAGTTGTCCCAACGTCAACCACCCTCAAGTCCAGTACGGCACAAGTAATTTCAGTACGGCACCGTGGATTTGGTGTTAATGTAGTACATTATACCTTTCATGATTTTTAAGAGCTTATTTCGGTGGACACTGCCTCTTTCGCCTCGAATTTCGCCTAGCAGTGCCCGTATATCGATCCGAGTACATGCCCGTGACGACGTCATATCAGCAAACAAAACTCCCGCAGTCACTGGAAGCACTAGAGCTTGCTGGGGGTATGGTGGGATTGGAGACGTCAGCTTTGATTTCATTTTTTTACTTCAGCTTCCCCTTGGACCCCATCGATTAGGTATCGATATGCCGCAGGCGGTGACACGCCAGCAGTTTCTCTCCCCTCAATGTCAATGTTAATGTTATAGGGCGTGTGAGCCACACAGCCTGCATGTGACCGTGCAGACCATTGAAAAACACGCGTTTGTGTGTTTCGTGCCATCCGCAGTGTGTATGGCCGGTACGTACGGGAACTGCACAAGCAAAGTACGCGACCTTATCATCCCTATCTTTGCACACCTACTCAACATCCACCGGCGAGGATGCAGAGCAACCCTCTCCATCCCCCACATACACCAACCACACCCGCTATCTTACGGCTCGGTCATCTGCTCGAAATATCCTGCAATGTGTTTGACAGGGTACGGCACTCTCCGGCTGTCTCACTCTTGTTTTGTCTCACCCTGTCGTCACTGAGAGCCGCAAAGTAATAAGGCCTCTCTGAAAGGATCGATGCTGAGAAGGTGCTTCTTGCATGCACCTTTATATGTGTCGTGTAAGCAAACAAGCGTGCGTCTGCCGTACACGTGCGACTACTACGTAAAAAAACACCCTGACATGAGTCCGACCTGGTACAGAAGGATGCCCCTGGAGCGATCCATGGCCAAGCTCGCCCAGTCCTGTACGGTAAAGCGGTGGTCCATATCTTCCGTACGTGCAGCGACTGATAAACAGGTGAGTCCCAGCAGCTGCATCATGCTGTGGGGGGGCGGCCGGACCTGCGGTGAGGGAGGAGCGAAATCATTACACATAAGGCCCTCTCCACCCAAGCACGAGCGAGGGTTATCATGCATGACAAGCAAGGCGCAATCAGAAGGCCGCAATGATGACACCAGGCGTCTTCGACGTTAACGACGACGGCAAAGTGACGCTCTAAACTTGCGGAAAATAAAACACAGTAACATTAGATGATCCTATAATGAAAATCATACAAACGTAGTTTTTTTTATCTCTCAAATAATGAGACGATGAAAACCAGCGGGCGGCGTGAAGATGAACATGAAAACAGGAATACGGCATCGTTTACCGTCGCCCGTACCTGGCTCGCCATGTAACAATCTAAAAGCTCCACTGCAAGAGAGAGTGTTGCTGAAGAAAGCCGTAATGCTGCCGCGACCTCTGCCATCCAGCCAACGACGACCGACCGAACGTGCAGCTGCTGTTGTCGGTCCTGAAGTTCCTGCTGCTGCTGCTGCTGCTGCTGCTGTTGCTGTTGCTGTACTTCCTGTTGTTGCTGTATACCTAATGGTTGATCTTGTTGTTGCTGTTGGTGGAGCGGGTAGGGGTGATGATGCGGGGGTAAGCTGGCGACGGACAGACGGCTGGTGGTGCGGTTGCCAAGTGGGAAGGGCCTGGGGGCCGATGATGATGACAGCTGAGGGCCGACAGAGACGGGCGCCAACAATCGCCGCTGCCGGACCAACATGTTCCTACAGCATGAGCGGAAGAATGGGCGAGTGAGCGAGGCAGTGTGTGCAGGAAGTTAGGGTCTATGTGATATAAGCAGCTAGATAGCTAGATAGCTAGAGAGCAAGAGAGCAAGATTTCCAAGGAAGGAAATGACTAATAATGACCCGTTAATGACGAGTGTGTACGGCATTCCCTAAGTTGTCAAAACTGTCACCGCCCGGAGGAACGCCGGATGCAAGTTGAGTAGGACTGAGTCGTAAGCTAAATACCGCCCTTCAGCTCGCTACCTCAGCCGTCGCCCAGGCATGGGGCCCCTCAGCCCTCCAGAAAGCTCACCTAAGTGCTTGTGCGGCATCCGACAGATGGTATCGTCCGCCTGGTGAGGTCATGCCATAGCGCCCGTTTTCGCCGCCGAAGATCTGCTGCTGCTGCTGCTGCGCGAGTTTTGCCGAGATGGATGACGCGTCGGCTCTAAGCGTCATAGCAGATATCTGCCCGGCGGCGGCTACCACGGTTGATGTTGCGGACACCGAATTTGATGGTAACTCTGATATTGAAGCGCATATTGAAGCCTCATCGTGCTCCACCACCGGTGTTCCTGAATCGATGCTGTACTGCGACGGCGTGGTCGACTCGCGAGGACGGGTTGGTGTTCCTGGGCATCTGTAAAGATTCAGATAAATAACACGGATGGCAAACAAAAGAGGGCTGAGTCTCAGGTGCGCCAAGTCACTTGGTCGGGATATTAGTGAGATGCCTAACCTAACCGACTCAGGCACACCTCAGGAAACCCAGGAGTATACAAGTTATTAAACAAATACGTTAACGTTTATCACAAATAAGCACCATGGTAGAGGTCAAGAGCGAAGATTGGGCGAGTTGACGTCCGAGGGGTGTCAGCAGCTCAAACATGCCGCGCAGCTGAATATCCGGAACATGAAGTATAAAAATTCCATTCATCTGACCCAGTTAATCTTATTTCGCATATCGACGGCTGCTCTCCAACGGACCAACCACACAATCAAGCGGTCCCTTCGGTGGCGAAGTGCAGAAAACACTTCTTAAGCATGCAAAAATTGTCAAGTCTGAGAAATTTCAGCGAGTAATGCAAAGGGAGGTGAGATGGTGCTATTGCGACTTGCTTGATGACCCTGCACCACGCAAGCGAATTCCATAGTGCTAGAACACAAACAAATTGAGATAAATATACGATTTTTGCAGATCGCTCGTTAAACTTGCCGTTACCATTTCTTCAGCAAACGCCAGCTAGTGTCGGGGCAGAACCAGCGACCAGGCTAGATTGAAAACACACGATGAAAACATGCAAGTATCGCGGAAACAACACTTAACGGCCCTCCAATCGCACCTTGGCTCATGCGAGTTGCCATTGTAGCCCTGAAACGCAGTACCTGGCCAGGTGGTTTCCTTGCCTTTTGGCGGCAAGAATGGTGCCGTGTCCAAGTCCATGCATGACCTTGCTTCATCCAGCATTTTTTTACCTCCCCCTTGCAAGAAGATGAATAATGGCTCCTTTCCAGCGGATAAAATCAAGCACACAGCGCTTGCACTTTCGAGCAAATCGCCTAATTCATTCCAGAAACCCGCCGGCGTGCGTCAATGACTCCCGAATCCTTGCTAATAGACTCTGTCCTGTTCCAAGGTTCCTAGTAATGGCAATAATATTTGCCCGTGAAATGCCAGTCCTAAATAGCTTTCTGAGTATAGTCCTTGTGTAGATTTTGGTGAAGTCCGCCCTTCCTCAAGACTCTGAGATACTAAGCAAGTTGTAAATCGTAAGATCCAGCGGGCTCAGTGGTCTCTGGAATGCCAATCGACGTACGGCAGTGTCGGACTCTGAAACCATTGATCGCAGATATGCCGATATAGTATACCATTCACGAAACGAAATTTTTATTATGTGATGTACACAACCGCAGTGGCCGCGCATCCATTTCCTTCCTTGCCCAAGACAGATAGGGCAACATCATCACTTTTTTGCGAAATCCCATTCAAGTAAGCTGACATCAAATACATCAAATACCCCAACCAACAAAGCCGATTTCTGTTTGAATATAAAATTGTCGATATTTTTCTGATCCACAAGAGCCTTCTGACGTTCTATTTCCCACGCACCTTCAGCGCACTTTCGTCGCCCGGTTTTGGGGCCGTGCGTGTTGCACCTCTAATGAACTCTGGATAGGCGCGTCACTGCGTGGACGGAGTCCTGTTTCTGATAATTTCCTGGACTGATTCCATGCCGGCATCCCCTATTTGGGCAAAGAGCGAGCTACGTAGGATAATGTCTCTTGACCTGCTTCCGTCGTTGTTCCCCGCCCAGCAGGCCCAATATACCCCGCCCTTGTCCACCCTAAACTACGAATACCCATTGCGGTCCAAAAGCACGTAGATATACATACTCACACGGGCACACATATAGTAAATTAAGATATATGCGTTTCGTTGTCTACGACCTTGCTATCTGCGCGATTATTATTCCTCATACTACTGTATACTATACTATATATCTTTATTGAGAGCGAGCATGACACCACGGCTATTTTAGGATACATATATAAATATAAAGAGCCAGGACACTACGTACACACTACGAGTTCGGATGTAGCTCGTGGTGTTGGTTGTGTTGGTAAAAACACACACTTACACACACGAGCCCGGCTTTGTTGTACTTATTCAGCAATATCCCACGGGGCGATGGCCCTTCTCCCCTGCTATTCCTGGCCCTATATATTTATATATATATAATCTTGTATTATCCTATACATGTATATTTTTTTATGTGTTCAAAATCTGTTGTGGTGTCATGCTCGCTCTCAACAAAGAGCCCGTGAGTTAACGTCAGGATTAGACATCCTAATCATCATCATGATGTTACATGCACCCTGTCCCTGCCTTATAACATATGCAAGGACTGCTTTACATACTGCCGGTGTAACGCACGCACGCACGCGCTCTAACGATCGATGCGTGGGAGGACACATACACATACGCACACATCCCTCCAGGGATGGTGTAGAGGGTGTCTACGGTTAGTAAATATCCGGGATGGACCGTGCGTGTATGGATATCGTCCGATCGGGCCTTTGCTCATTAGGCGGATATGACAGAGATGCAACACGTGGGATGGATACACCATCGCCCACGCATGCACCCGGAAAGCAAAAACCCATCCAGCCGTACATTGGCGACCCCCGGCCGCTGCTGAGATATCTGACATCCCCTTCTGGCGTAGCTTCATCCTCCGTTGCCGCCTCACGCAATTTCATTCGATTCTTCCTCCCGCCCGCGCTCACCCCAATTGCCTCTATTTTGCTGCAGTAGTGCAGCCCAGGGCAGCATGCAGTATGCAGATAACACAAACTGCAAAATCGATGAAAGGAGCAAGCGATTGAGCGTATAGAAAGCGGGTAGGTGGTGAGGTATCGGTGTTCTTATTGCTTGTTGTATTGCGTACTTCGTTGGAAGGCAGGGTGCGAGTTCATCGCGATCGATGAGTTAGCAGGCAAGCAAGGTGATTACTGGTATTCGTCGTGCGATGCTCGCAGGCAGATCCATCCGTCCGTGTGTTCATTCATTCATCATTCGCGCTAACAAGATGTTCGTAGAATCTCCAGACTGAAAGAAAGTGGTGCGTGGGGAGCGACAGTGACGACGGGAGCGAAAGACACTCCCTTTTCCTAAAACCTTTTAATATGTGTTTGTATTATGCTATGCAAGCCATATTTTTGTGCACAGTTAACGGCTTCCGTAGAGATCAAATTCGAATTACGGTTCAAATATATTGTCCAAAGTTTACGGCCTGGCAGACCCCTTTCGTTTTTCCCGGAGTGCGTGTGCGTACATAAGTACATACATGCATACTGTGGTTTTTCCAGCGGAAATGCATGAGCGATGTGACAGAGTCAAGCAGTAGTTTGGTGCGTATATACGAACTCCAGCTTGAAATCCGTATCTACGTACAAGTCCGTCAGATGAAACGAAACCAAACGATTGACATCCGGGTCGGAGGGGCCTGTGAGGGGCGGCTGTGGCAAAGTCGTCAATAATGTGGCTAATAAATAAATCTGGAGATGGAAACATAAAAATAATTAGTTTGCCATCTCAGTGACACATCTTACGTCATCAGGCAGGGTCGGAACTCGGAAGGCTCTGCAGGCGGCGCCATCATGAGCGACACTTCCTCGGTACGCATTCATGCATGGCCAGGTTTCAAGTATTTTCAAGCCCGAAATACATAAAGTATAAAAATTCGTTTAATTTTCATTAGTTTAATCGTGTGATTAGAAGGTAGCTATGAATAAGCGATGTGTCACATAGCGCCGACGGGCGCAGCGACATTGCCGATCCGTCTTCTTGTACATTTCCCTTTCGCTTTCCTGCCTACGTTTGATGCTACAATATTGATATTTTGTTAGATTTACACGGCTAGAATCCAACGAATCAATCGATTTTGTTTCGTCGTTTGATAGCAATGGAAGCGCGTCCGTACTCAAGAAATGTGACCAGCTTAAACAAGCAAGGGCGCCTTCAAAACGCAATATTCGCCTGCGGAACTATTATTCCTATTGTTGTTTTTTCATGAACCAAGATATTATTTTTTTAAGGATCATTTTAGTTTTGTATTCAGATAGGTCGCAATAAATGACCTATCTCGGCCCACTATTGTCTTTTCTCCTCTGTCATCATGTCAGCATGACAGGGCTCGGTCCATGCATCAGCGCCACCGGCAGACAGCCATCAGCCTAACAAACCAACGCCTCAATATATTTCATCGCATTCTCCATTTATCTGATACGTTTTCGAATCAAGGCGCAACCAGATAAACTCACCTGACCGTACGTAAGCGTATGCACGTATCCACCCGCCGATAGCTGTAACTAGTACGTACATATCCTGCGGCTGGGTTATACATCTTAGGGTGGTATTTATTCGAAATGACCAGTTGTCAGTCTGGTGCAATGCAATACATTCAGGTATGTCGCAACAGCAACGGGGCGAGGAGCGAGCGACGCACGCAACGAAGACCGCCGCGCGGCGGCATATATTTTCCAAGAACGCAGCAGAACCATTTGGAAGGCTGGGGCGACCTGGAACAGCTGGCGAGAGCTGCTGGCGACTGTCCAAAGAGGCGATACCCCGCCGCTCGCATGGACCTGGCAGCCGACCGAGCCGCGTGGTGGGTTTATGATGGATGACAGGCAACGAGCCTGCCACTGGACTCCAGTGTATATATCGATATAGATACTGAAACGAAAAAGAATGATGGAAAAGAAAGGTATAGCCCGGGGGCGCAGCCCGAAGAAATACCCGAAACAACGACATGCGCCCGGCCTTGACCTGACAGATCATCGCGCAAGGGAGTGCGTGCAACCAGGGCCGCCGATGCCGGTAGATAGTTGGGGAGAAGCGCATGAATGTGTGAATATGCATCTTTTACATATATGCTTTATGTATGTGCAGCCGTAGCTAACTGGGAACCCGCTGACCTCGCTGATTGAGACGGTAGGTTCATGTTTGGACATTCATTAGGTATTTGCGGTCTGGGACAATGGAGAGGAATCGATGAGAAAGTGCGATGAAGCAATTAAAGAACTAAGTTCCATTCAGCGTTCTAAAAATGCGGTTTGTGGACGAGGTCGATTTGGGCGCAGTGGTACGTACGGCAGTCGTACGGCAGCACGCAGGGAATCCACTTTCTTGTCAGAACTCTGCTCCTCCGTCCTTCTCGCTGGGACCGTTGTCTTCCGTACTCGTAGTTATATCATTGTTGGCTGTAGTGAGGCTGCAGCGTGATTTTCCGAAGCGCACCCAACCAGCCGCGTGGTCTGTTTCGTTTCCCGCCCTCCCTCCCCTTCCGTCGTTCTATCCGTGGTTCTCCAGCCATGGGGGTATATGATTCGTGCAGGCTTTGAGCTAGCATAGCAGCACCTAGCAGCACCCAGGAGCTGAACCAGGTGCTTGAGGCCGTATGAAGTGTACGGCATGATGAGTAGTGAACCGCCACTGGGTTGCTTGGCCTTATAAGTGTACGGCATTAAGCAGTTATGGGCCGCACACCCGGTTTGCCACTTCTTCCTTGTTGTTAGGTAACACACTCCTTCCCATGATTAGAGGCTTCGTGGTTCGTGACGCGCTTCGGTCACTTTCCGAGGTTCGGATGAAATATACAAGCAAGTAAGCCAAGCGAGATCTGACGATGAAGCTGTAGCCATCATAAGCGACCCTGCTTACATACGTAGCTAGGTTAAAGACCAGCGCAGGTGTGTGCATGCATGAGGGTGCATGTGCATGTCAACGTATCATCAGGAGGAGGGGAATCGGTGTTCGAATAAAGGAGAGCGAGCGAGCGCTCAAATCGCTTTGGCGATGATAATGTCAGAAAGAAAAGCGCCCCCCGCCCTCTCCCTCTCCCTCGCGGTCTTACTTCTTTCTTCCTTCTCATTCTCTTTGTACATGTATATCGCTCATCTCAATCCTAAGCTTTCTAGGTAGTTGGGTATATAAGGTCGCGCGCAAAAACCATTAGCCCATTAGCCATCATCATCGCACGATGTACGTAAGTTCAGCTAAGTTAGCATGTACACCACACTGTCTCACACCTAGTTCTTAGTTTTTTTATGTTATACGTTTAAGTAAATTAACTTATACTTTTGCGTTTTGCGTCACACTCTGTCTCGCGAGGGCTGCTTTAGAGCAGCTACATACGAGCAGCGGATTTTCTGCGGTCTATGTCCTGATGTATATACCTGCTCGTACGCACCGAGCGGCAATTTGTTTTTGCAATAATCCACAAGAGCAATTGTACCAAGGGCGCCATGCATCAACCGGAATGTGTCTGATGCCCTGCAAGCAAGCCTTTTTCAATGCATGGAACATACACACCAAACACTTGTGTCTGCTGTGTATGTGCTGTTCTGGAGCACGCATGCACGGCATTTTCCTGTACTCTCTCGCGCGCGTAAGGCAAACCCTTCATGTTTGTATCCTCCGCGCAAGCCTACGACTAATATTTTACAAAACCTTTAAATGCATGCCCCCAACAATTGTTGCTTATCCATGCAACACGATGCGTGATAACACCACCACATATGCACAATAATGAAGAAAGAGCAGGTTTGGGTGGATCTCCATGCGGAGCTCCATCTTATCCTCCTTCGTGGTCCGCCGACTTGCTCAGCGTTGTCCCGCCACTCCATATTTACCTCGTCCGGCATCTCACCACTTTTCCGGATCGGCTCGAGAGCCTATGTCACCTCCTCGGCTGCTCTCTTCACCCCAAACAACGGCCCCAACAATCATCGGCGGGCGAACTCCTCGCACAGCTTCGCAAGGTCCCCAACGCAAATCGACGGCATCACTTCGTATAAGGAAGCCTGGTGAATGTCGCATATACAACAAGGGCGGCAATATCGGAAGCAGAAAAAAACGAGAGGAGGGGTTGGTGAGGTATCGGGAGTGTAAAGGGGACGCGTCAGTCTTGCCGAGAGGGATGTGGGAGAGGGATTGCTCGTGAGCCCGGACAGAGAAGGGGGGGGAGGCCAACAAACGGGCGGGCACGATGCACGGTGAGGGCAGGCACGGAGCCGTGTGCACGCCTGTAGGGCGACCCGGCAATATGCAGCCCGTGCGCATGTGTATGTGAGTACGTGAGTATGTGTATGTGTATGTGTATGTGTATGTGTATGTGTATGTGTATGTGTATGTGTATGTGTATGTGTATGTGTATGTGTATGTGTATGTGTATGTGTATGTGTATGTGTATGAAAAGGTGTTACACTGTGGGCGACTGTGGAACAGTCGAGCACCAGGGCTCTGACCGGGCCGAACCACAGCGCAGGCAGGGGGAACACACGGTTTCGTCCTGCCGTGCAATCCTCCCCTCGCTCAGCCAGCAAGGGCACACAAACCTCACGAGCCTCAAGCCTGGCCAATCAAAGGAATATGTGTATGTGGGTACGTGTATGTGTACATAACATAAAAAACATAACCGCACACTCAAGAAGGGAAAGATACAACTCACGGGCTGTGTTGGGAGGCGGGGAGATTACGAGTGCCCAAAGAGAGTCTATCTTAAGAAATGAGAAAGCCGTATCCAGAATATGTGGGGTTGGGAATACAGACGGGGATGTGAACCACCTAATCGCCGCCCCATGCGACCCGACAATCCGGTCAAGATTTGACCAGCGGCATGGGTACCTGAAACCGCCAACTGAAACCGCAACTAGCCACCTGGGCTCCCAGGCTCCCACCACTGACCCAGTCGTATGTTGTCAACCATGAGAGCGCGAGATTTATCCGAAAATTAGAAAAAGAGGATCTAGATCCAAATCCAAGAGGATCCAAGACGATGTAGATTCGGATCTAAATCCCGGTAAATGCTGTCTCTCCCCCCCCCGTTTCCTTCAGACCAAGCGCTAATCGCACTGGCGGAGTTCACACAGATGCTTCAAACTGTTTCCTTCTTCCCTCTTCCAGTACCATGTACTCGCACCCATGTAGACATACTCACACACATACGAACCCACCATACATCATATAAACACACACACACACACACATATATATATATATATGTGTGTGTGTGTAGGATAGGGGGGTACATCACCCGCGGCCACTAACCTGGCAGTCCCTACCTTCCCCGGTATTTCGGGGCACCCTCATCCAGTCTCCCATGCCGACTTCTCCGAAATCAGTGGTTTTCCCAGGTTCAGCACCCACCACCAGCATCCAGCGGAATCTGCCGAATCAACTAAGGCGTCAACTCCGCTACTGGTCAGCTCGCAGATCACTTTAATTGGGGTCGTCACCGTCCATCGACATGGGGGCACACCCTGGCCTTAACTTTAGGGTCTTTGGCCCGCTCTCGGTCGGGGTAGAACCTGGAACTCCAGGGGCATATTAGTCGTGCCATAACAGTCGTGCCTGAACATATACATATACATATATATATGTACATATACGTTCCAGCCAATAGAAGATTGTTTACATATATGATATGCATATATACATATAATATGTGCATGTTACCTTACTCCGTCGGTTTTCAGTGAGGCCGTCTTCCTTCACTAAAGCTTCGCACATCCCAGGCCCCGATTTTCAGTGCTTCCAGTTAAAAACCACCTGGCACACGGACCTTCAGTTTCCCGCCACCTAGCTTGACCGGGATCTTCTTAAGCAGCGCCTCCACATCCGGCTCACGAAGGCCTCGAGGGAGCTGTGGAGTGAAAGAGGCGGGTTAGCGGCAGGGAGGCGAGGGGGAGGTGGGAAGAGTAATGGACCCATGGGTCAAAGGAACAGGGTAGGTAAGAAAGCGCACCTAGAATTAGGCAGAAGGGCGTGCTTATGGACGGATACATCGGCTGAAGAAGACATGAACGCGAGACAGCCACACGGACAGACGCACAGACACTCCTACCCACTTAACCATCTCCCTCCCGAGCCGTCGAAGCACTCGCTTCCCGGAGCACCTACCCACATCCCTAAGGTGGACAGCACAGATATGTTCCCCATGTAACGATGTAACGATGATGTGCCTCTTACGCCAGTCCATCCAGCCAATGATGCACCCAGCCACAAGCACAGATACATAAAGAGTTACACAGACGCACAGACAAGCCAAGCCAAGCTCAGCTGCAAGGACCAAAACACACGTATAACAAGTTGTAAAAACACAGATGCGCCCAGGCTGGGCAAACCAGGCTGGGCAAACCAGGCTGGGCCGATCGACCCGCATCCGCAAGCCGCAGGACAAGGAGGGCGTATCGCCACAAAGACGCGACTACGACATCTTACAATTAAGTCCCCTGCTGGTTTCGCGCCTTCGTATCGTTTGTCATCTGTCGTTCATGGACGCGACCCGGTCCCACCCTGTGATTCCATAAATGAACCAACAGATGCAATTTCCTCTCCTTATGGACTGCTATACATCGACATCTATACTACAAGTCGACCAGCCCACATTGGCGCACCCATACAGTGACTTAACCAGCCGTCTGGTTTGAAAGTCCGCGTCGACCAAAGCAAATGATCCCACCGTCTTATGCGCTAAGGCAGGAACGCACGGATGTACACAATCGACACAACAGACAACGTGCGAGCGTTAACTGCCTTGGACATCCAACCGCATCGATTGATCCATCAGCCTATAAATCAATCAGCAACGCACCGGCGCGCCCGACAACTCAAAGATGCAAGCATAGATCATCCTGCCGCTGACTATTACGATACGCAATATGTGATGGTGGGCACAGACACAGCACATGCATGGAGGCGTCAATGGATGCGTTGTGGCCAGCGTAGCACAAACCCGTCTTATGGTACAAGACACGTCGTGTGACTCACACACAGACGCGTTGGACGCAAGCACGTGCACGGATAATTAAATGGAAATACGGACGTGCAGATAAACAGACAGACACCTAGACAGACAGATAAACTTGGAGAAGGACAAGCCGCCTACCTGGGGCCCCAGCTGCTGCGCCAGCGCCTGGCTCATTTTGAGGTTGCTGCCAGAAATCCCCGCGCCCATGTCCTGTACGTGATGGGGCAGTCCGTACAGTACTACTCTTTGTAAGAAATCGATGGGATGCGGAATGGATGGGAGCCCCTAACTTTCCGTGATTCAGCGCTCATATAAACAGCGTTTGTGCTCTTTTACAGCAGTGCGCATTGCCAGGAATGAACCCAGGTCCCTGGATCCAACCCCGAGTAGCGCACAAAGGTTGATGCAAATGCGACAGGATGCGCATGAATCCCGTCTGCCCGATGGTGGAAGCCTGGGCTGGCGCTGCGTCAGGGTTACGAACCGCCGCCAAATAGGTTAGATAAAGGGGCGGTAGTGCGGGGAACGCAAAAGAGCTCCGTCCGTCGGGTGCAAGGCGCACGCTGCCCTACGGGGTGCCAGGGGCGTCTGAGGACGTTTGCTGCAGGGCGGGGAGGATTGTAATGGAGGAAGTCGCACCCCGTTACACGTGTACGCACATGTAAACAGCGCACACGTTAACAGAGCGTGTGCAGTGAGAGTTGATCTCGTGCAGATATGGGCAAACGCGGTCTGATGACGGTGGTGGAGGTATAACGTATGGTAGCATAGGACCTAAATGGCCTAGTCGCGGAACCTAGCCCAAGGCCGGCAGGCAGATGTGCCTGGACAGCCACTCAATATACCTCACACACACGCACGTGCACATACACATACACGCACATATACTCACACACAAACACACACAAGCATACATCATATACACACACGAACATATACGTACATATTTGCTCATTTCAAGTCCAAACTTCTCACTGCTCATTCCAACAAGCGCCTCGTACTTATTAATACCGTGCGCCTACATGCGGGTGTAAACACCGCTTGTCGCCGCCCTTTGCTCTCATTACCCCTACTAAGTTCCAATATCGTGTCCGAAGATTATTACCCTAAAACCCTTCTTAAAACACAGACACGGCCGGTCCCTACATTCTAGTTGGCCCCGCCACATCTACTCATAGGAGGACGTGAAGCTGTTTGAAGAAACCTAAGGTGCACGGTCCATGTTTGATCAGCTTTCATCGTAACATGGGTCAAACCGGGATACAGGGGTTCACAAATTACATGTATAGCTCTGAACCTTATCCCCCCCGCAAGACGGAACAGGGGGGATGTTGATCTCATCAAGGGGCCTACCCCCCTAGGCGACATCCAGAAAGGGACATTAAAACACCGGCACTGCCACCGGCGCTGGCACCGACACCGGCGTACACACAACACGCAGGTGCATGCACGTGAAACACTTTCGGACAGTAATCTTCTCTGGGTGCTAGGTTGTTGCAATCTTATTTCAGTGCAATTAACATTCAATTCCCCGTACACCGCTGCTTGTTCCCTCCCCCCCTTCCAAGGTAACCCACCCGAAGGTACAGGTGCCAGCCCGCAATATCTACATACACGTCACGACCTGCACGGTACGAGATGCCGACATAGCATGTCTCATACGACATGAAGCCAACCAATAGGGTAATGCATGTTGAAGTGGGTGACGCCCTTGCGCAGGTGACGGGTGGGAAAACTCAAGCAGGATGGAGGAGATAAGCGTCACGCGAGGGGGGAAACCATATTACGCTGACCCACCTATAGCGGAGGCAAACTCCTCATATGGCGTCTTGCTGCCACCACTGCCGGCGACAAGCTTTGCGAGGTCCAGCCACCCGTCAACAGCTGCGAGACGGCCATATCGTCACCCAGCATCACGGACCTGACAGTGTCACACCTCAGGCCAGGGCGTATGCGCGTTTCCGAAAAAAAGATTCACGCTGCTTACCATCTTTGCCTATGCCAGAGACTCGCGTGGATCCGCGAAGATGTGCCGTCTTGCGTGGCGACAGCGCAGGACGATGGATGGTCCGCCGTGCCCCAAGTTTACCAGCGATTAAACCTGGGTCAAAATGTTTGATGTAGGGATGTTCTGAAAATTGGAAATCTCTTGCGGTGATCACGTACCGCCTTGATCGTGCATAACTTGGCTTGAACGTATCCTAAGTGTAAGCATGCTGTATTTGGTTGCTTATTCCAATAATGAATAATAACAAGTTCAGGAGATAATGAGTAAATTATTTACAGCAGAGTCGGATCGCCTCAAATGCGACCGCATACGCTGGCTTGCGCTGGGGCGATAACGCCATTTCCATATGGACTCGGCGGGAAATGCACACTTCCTATGCAAGGCGTCTCGATATGAATGTTTAACTTGTTCAAAAGTTCATGAGGAAATTGGGCGATGAAGAACATTGCGACGCGTATTTACAAGGGTTTGGCATGGGTCAAGGTCGGTCAAGCGGGTCAAGCAGAGCATGGCAGGGTCAACAGGCGAAGGCTGGCGAAGTCTGGGGGGTGTTGAACACCAAGCATACATGGGGCTTGACGCCAATAAAGGGTTGGTAGGCAGGCACTCCATCCCACCCTTGGGGCCGTATTCAAGGGCGGTAAGTAATAACTTTGCAGCTTTGCAATAACTTTTCCCTGTTTTGCAATATTTTATTTTGCATATATATTTTGCCAGGGACGAGCCCTGGCAGGCAGGGATGCTCCACTCTGGATCTTCACATTCAAACCCTGTGCCGCCAAGCTAGCTGATACCTACCAGTTCTGTGTCCGGCCGTGACCCCTTCCGTTAGAAGCCACCGCCGTGGCTTCTATCTGCACTCGGCCGAGTGCAGACGGGTACTCTGCTGCAACTGGATAGGTGGGTCATGGGGTCATTAGACGTGAAGGCAATTAATCATGAACGATAGATAACATCACGACGAATAGCCTTAGATTGACGTTTCACTCCTTAAGCAGACATTTAGTGCGAATTACCTTGCTGTCGCCCATGCATGAACCAGCAGCCTCCTCATCCTAAGAAACCTACGTTTCATGATGTCCGCTTTCTGTGTCAGTATGGTGTATGTTTGTAGAGTGGTATTGTTTGATGTGTTGTTTGCTGGAATGGACGACTGAAGCTAATTCACTTTGTTGTGGAAAGTTTTTAGATGTCACGGAACGCATATGAGCATGCCTTCGATGCGTTGATTTTGTAACGATGTCAGTGATGGGGGACTGGCATCGCCTATCGCAGTGTCGCTTATGATCTGAACATTGCCTTGCTATTTTTATTAACATTGTGGTCGGTCGCAATAGGTCGCAATCCATGGTACGTGTTTAACCTGCTGCTCCGTGAAGGCCTTTGTGTTGCGATGTCTGGAACAAGATGGATCTATGCCACATTAAAATTAAATCTACTCATGAAAGAGCAATATTTCAGATAATCATAATTTTGCTGGTGCCAGAGGAATCAATTGGTTCCTTTGGTCTCAGTGTATTTCGTTTTATGTGAATTGATCCGTTAGCGTATTTGTTTATCTCAAACCCATATTTCCCTGTGTGAAAGTTGCACCTGACATGGAAAATTACTCGGTCACTGGTTGGGGTCGTCGTTCCAAAAGTTCAAACTCTCCGCCGTACCCAGGCTAAAGTGAGTTTGCCTATGCGCCCGTTGGCGCCTGCCCTACCCGTAACCATGTTCTACCTGTCTAGTTCCGAAACGGGAGTGTGGGCGGGGCCTATCGCGAACGGCCTAGCGAGCCTCTCCTACGGCGAGTTTCTTATTAGAGCGTCTCCTGTCGCTTCGATTGGTACTCTTCTAGGGCCAATGGTATGTGGGCGTTACTCTGGATTGCGGCTGGTTTATCCCTGCCCTTCTAAAGAATTTGACGGAATTAGTCTTTCATCTCAGATCCGGGAGTTTGATGGCACAGTTACTACTTCCGCGTCTGTGCGTGTCTCCGTGGAGGGTCTTTCACAGCTTCCCGTGCTCGATCTGTCTCTCTCTCCAGCCTCGGACCCCGTATCAGGTCTACCTGAAGCTCTCCCGTCTTCACCTAGTATGGTAAGCTCGCCTGAGCCCGGTGTGGTTCTCCGATGGGTCCAGCCCTTAGACCCCTTCCACAGGTGAGCTTGTTGGCTGGGCTGATACAGGAACGGGCTCGTTCTCCGGGCCCTCCTTCTACTGCGAGAGAACCGAGTTGGGGTCCACCCCGTGCCCAGCCAGGTTTTGCAGATCTGCATCGCCTTGCTTCGTCCTCCTGTCTGGTACCCGTTGCCACCCCCCCTGTTGGCTTTACCAACGGGGCCTTGAGAAGGCTCAAGCTGTTATGGACCAGGCCTTGGCCGACAGCACACGTGAGCGGCAGGATGCAGCCCCCGCTGAATTGCGATCATGGTTATCATGCACAGGGAATGGTACACCTTGCTCGATGCTAGCCCCGAGGATCTCTTAGTGTACCTGGAGGAGTGGTGGTTGCCGAGCCATCCTGGCAGGACGCAGGAAGTGGCTGGGCTGCAGGCTGTGAAGGGTGTACTCTCTGCTTTGAGTGGGTAGTTTTCTCGGGCTGGTTGAGTTGGCCCTTTCGATTTCAGGTGGTTAATTATCTTTTCCGCCCTCTCCAACCCAATCGTTTGGCCTTTAAGGAACAGCCGTTGAGCAGCCGGCATTCGGACCCGTGTCCGGCGCCACCTGCACGCTGCTGGGTTGTATGACGGGGAGACGAACCAGAGCTTCCGCCGTAGGGCCCTGCAAGCCGCAGCTCAGCAGGACTTGGATGAGCCCGCTCTGAAGGCGCTGGGTCAGGTTCGCAGTTCGGCGTTTGGGAAGAAGCGAGCGCATTTGGAATATGCACTCGGAATAGACGCTTGGAAGAGGTGTTCGGGGCGTTGACCTAACCTGGTTCGTTGTAGGGTGGCCGTAGTTCCGTTTAGGCGACATGGACCCCCCTGCTCAACACACACGGCCCCTGCCGCAGGGTGGGTGGGTGGGACTTTTCACGGCTGGTCCTGGGCGCCTCTTGGCTGTCCGTCACAACATTTCTATTTTAACTGTTAAGTAACTGAGCCAGCCTTCCGGCTTCGGTCTTGCCCTCTATCTTTTCAGTTGTGGGGTTGGTACGACTGGCCGAGCATTTCAGTCTGTTCCACTGCGTACGTCGCCTTATAACAGTTGATGTGAGATCCACACCGGAGTCTCCCCGGCTCAGTGCTGACACGGACCGACGGCAAAGTTTTAAATGATGAAATAAAAAATAATTTATAAAATCATACTGCAGTTTACTCCAATATTGCATCATGAAGACTTGCCGTGACGGCAATACCCTGCTACAACATAAGGCAGGATAGCCTTCAACCCGCTCCAACCTGATAACTTATCTGAGGATTAGCACAGCTTTAGCTTAGATTGTCTCCATCCACCACTTCAGCGACATGTCACAGCATTTCTTGACCCATTTCGATCCCGTTCTATTCACGATTCGCCTGCATGCGTTGACCCTAAGCACACCTGAGCACACGCAGCAACGCTTCCTTATCGACTTTTGAGATGGCTGCAAAGTTTTCGATCCCCATAATCCATAAAATATCATCATTCCGGACCCGTTGCTACATTTCCACGAGGGTACCAATAATTTCCCCATATCCTCCCAGGATTCACGTTGCACTACTGCCCACGATTTCCATAACGACCCTTGTGCATCGGTCAAGAAATTGTTGCAAAGGAAAGCGCCCGGCCCCTGCCCCCTGGGGTACGCCGTAACGCGTCCGCGGTATTACTTCTTCCCCTTTTTAGAGTCTTACATGAGTCGATCCAAATCAACATTATATATATATATATATATATATATATATATATATATATATATATATATATATATAGAGAGAGAGAGAGAGAGAGAGAGAGAGAGAGAGAGAGAGAGAGACTTAATTAAAGTTTTTATTGTTATTTATTTATTTATATACGTTTTATAACCGCGAAAGCGCGGTGTCGAAGTGTCACTGTGCCGAAGTCCACCATAGATGTAGGATGGTGTGTGTCCCACGGTCCACCGATACGTTAGGCCATTCGTGCCGGAGGATGCCTGGTGCATACTAGTACCTTTCCCACAGCACCCATGCTTTGCCTCGGTTAAATTTCAGGCGTGGTAACACCAGTTCACAGAAGCTATCGGTCAGGGCATGTAACGTTGCGGTCAGGGCATATAAACCCCAGGACGATCGTTGGAGCACGGGATTTTCAGTTGCGGCTTTAGTCGAAGTGTCCCTCAGCTTCCCTCAACGCTCGAATACTGTGATTGCCTGTAGGGTGCCTCTACTGCCAGAAGGGCCGGGCGATTAGCCATCATTGATGAGGCACATATCAGATACATATTTGCATACACAACAGGACACAACATAGTTGGGGTCAGGGCTCAAGGTCCTTACTGTTGCGAAATTACCATTGGCGCACATCGGTGAGGCAAAGCGCGTGAGGAGTCGAAACGTTAAACGGCGTTGAAAGACTTGCCACTGACTTGCCAAGCAGATCTTCTCATGTGCCACTTACCAAGGCCCAGATCCCCCAAGATCTTGAAGTCCCATTTACTTGGGAGCATCGCCGGGACACACGACCTGGGGGTGGGTTTTGTAGTGACGAGTGTGACAGGGTGTGACATGTGCGACCACCGGCCATGTAGGGGCTAAGATTCTTGGCACCAGCTGGGACAGAGCTGTTTCACAAAATACATTGTAATAAGTATATTGGTATAGGAGGTACCACATCCACCTTTACCAAGGCACATTCGTGGTGAATCAAATCATCCAAACTGGGTCTGTGACAGGTTTCCTCAAGGAGGTAGCTGTTTTTTTCGGGGGTCCCCGTAGCGCAGAAAGTTCCTTTCTGGGAGCACCCACCGGAATCTAACCAGGCAGACCCTAAACCGTTCCTGGGTCCCCAGGAGCCGACATAATCAATTCCCGGGGCATATAAATGTTATCCAAAATACTTATAAATTATCCTGTAGCTCTCGTAATGCGAAGCTATCAAGTCACAACGGTCTTATGCCAGCTAATTTCCTTGGAACTGGACATTGCTTTTGCCAAAACCCAGAAAAAAGGTTTTTCTTTAGGGGGGACATTTTTCCTGTCCCTGGAAAGTCGTGCTTCTTGCGGCCAAAGTTCCCGGGGGACCCCGCAGCAGGCCTAACATTTTTTAAAGCATTTTAAGAAAAGCAACAATCTTCTGGGTCCCGTCCAGGTGAAGTTCCATGGTCTAAAAGACCCATGGTTGCGAAGTCAAACACAATTCTTGTTACTGTCGCCAGGCCTCACAACCATCAATCCGCTATGGGGCCCATCCGCTTGTCCAGTCTTAGCCAGTCCGCTTGGTCATTCCTATTCTGGTCACAATACGTACCTTAGTGTCTATCAAGATGTAGAGGCGCCCAATTACATGTAATTGTTAGACATTCATTACGTCTACACCTTCTCGCTTCGCAATTGTCAGAGGATGGATTCAAGCCGGCATGGAGGCTAACCAACGAAATGCAGGTCTATCGCTAGAGCTTCATGATATATCGATATTATTCATTGTTATAAGCACAAGTTCTCTTTGGATGATAAACTATGACAACATATCTGATAAGTGATAGCCAACTGACAACATCTTCGTGACACACCGTGGTGTATCTTCCAAGGCTATGGAAACCGTGACCTTAAGGCGTGCATTTTAAAATGAACACTCTGCCCGTTAACTGGATGAAAGTCAAATAGGTACTGTACGGCATTTAACTTCCTCCCGCAACTTTGAAGTTTGCAGATTTCCGTCCGGGCTGTCGTTAAGGACAGGGACATACTGTTATATTGCAATAAGCAGCCTGGCGGCTAACCGCATTGGCTTGCTGACTTATACCCCCCAAAAGCTCTAGGTTCGAATAGCGTGAAGCTATCGCTTCCTGTCCGCCCGAAGATAAGCCAATATCATTGGCTTTTAATCAAGCAACAATGCCAGTTGTCCAGATCGTTGTCAACAAGGAGGCGAGCCTTGATACCAAGAAAGCCGTCGCCAAGGGCCTAACGGAGCTATTCGCTGCAGAATGCAGGGTAATTGGTATAATCATCAGGAATGTCATAACTTTCATTTCCGGTTATCACTTTTGATCGACCCCACGATCGGGTGTGCCGGTGTCAAGGGAAGAGCGTGCCCACTTTGGATATCTGCATGTAGAGTTCACTATGTTAGTTTGTAAATCAATAGAGATGTTGGCTGCTTAACACCTGTTCTGAGCTTTTGCAAATGCCGTTGAAACGTAACCGGCACACGGACTTTAATATAATGCGTGTTCGTGATTCATGCACACCCAATCATTCTCAAGCATGCCGTAACCCAGTGCGCCTCGCCTCACTACAGGTGCCGCCGGGCCATGTTCACGTCCTCATCCTTCAAAACGAATTCTTCTCGTTTGGCGACAACTACGAGAAAGCTGCCGCGTATGTAAGTACGAGTACCTGAGTGCCCACAGGCAGTCCCAACGATTACGTCTGAGAGGTCTGGAAACCACGCCTCAACAATCATGGCTGCATACCCAAACCCCCAGCGTTGGTGCTGTAAGGCAAATGTCTCCAGCATCCAAATACCCTAGCGTACAAGGCCCTTGAATCATTGGGAACATATGAAGTCGGGGAAGAGAGCGCCGGGCACATATGTTCCACAGATGACTCCCATCCTCCCAAGATACTTCTTACGCTCACCGGTACCCGCCCGATACCCCAGATGCTTAAACTTCCTCAATACACAGGATCACGTTTTTCCGCAGCAGCTCACTTGCGCACATCCGGGCCACATGCCCTAGTTCTCCCATTGCATGGTAGCCCTGTTATTGTTCGCTACAGCCTTGGCTTCTGAGCGCAGTTTCGCCGCGCAGAGATGTTTCCACTTTCGTACGACGCCTTTCTGGGACTTAGACACGGGACTGCGGGACCGTGTGACATGCGATCTCCTTTCACAGCTCGGACGGCGTCCTCCCCTTCAGCTCCCCTCAGCCCCCATTGCGGTTACAGCAGCGTCTACAGCGGTATCATGATTCGTTTATTCGTCTTCCCCCTCAGCCCCCCCCTTCAGTAGATGTTTACCATCGGACCACTAAACATACCCAATAAAACATGCGCCGGCTGCGGTTGTCTCTTTTGTAACGACTTTTCTTTTTTGGTGTCGAGTCCATTCGCTGAAAAACGGGTCGTGCGCCTGCTCGCATTCGTCATCCATCAAAATACCACCACTATGCATTATGGCTCTGGGCCCTAAATGTCATTGCGGTCCCTTCAGGTGACGGTCCGGAGCAGCGCGCAGCAGATTGTTCCTGAGGCGCGCCGAAACCTGGTGGTTGAGATTGTGGCGGTCCTCACGGCAGCTTTTCCAGGTTTGGTTACATGCTCTTGTGGCAGTTCCTTCTGCGCGCACCTTGACGCAGAACCCTGAGTCTGACGTTTCTCCGGGGAGGTGGGGAATGAAAACACACATGGACGCTAACGGAACTGGCGTCAGGGGACTTGTGTGGGGCGGGGCTATTCAGTGCGAAAGCGCTGTCTTACTGGTGTGCCATAGACACAAATTGGACGCGCTCTTGATGCCGCAACGTAGGGTTGGCGCTTTTATCCGAGGACATAAATTTGTCAGTTCTTGTTGGCCACGCTGACTAAGCTCCATGATCGCTCTGAGCGCGGGCTTTTAATCCGTGCGCCGAGATATATTTCTTCCCGCTTCCCGCTGACACCGTGCTTAAGTCAATCCTGGTCGCTCGCTCTTTCTTCAGCTGCTCGTCACACCAAGGCCCGAGCAAATGAACACATCCGGCTGGGTGCCTTCTGCTTACCTCAACGCCCCGTCTGTTGTCTCCTTTGCCCATATTCAAGCTGTGCAACTGTACCCGGGACCCAACAGTCCTCTAGACCCACACCCATTACCATGCCGCGCCGACCATTGCCTTTGCGAATTCACAGATCTGGACGCGTATCGTATTAACACTTTTTTCGAGGAGCTTCCAGTGGAGAACATTGCTGTAGGAGCACACATCGCGACGTTCGGGGCGCCTGGCAGCAATCGCACAAGCCTGGGCGGTGGGCAGGTTGCTTGATGCAGATTTCTAGCTGGGCGCTTGCGGCCGGGCGACATATGTGTGTAGCGTTCGGGGAAAGCTCGTGCTGTTCCTTTTGTAGGGATGCGGGTCGGGGGTTGTTGGAATTGGTGACCATGTATGCATGTGATGCGCATGTATGCGCGTGGGAATCCCGGGTTGTGCACCACCTGTACTCGGGGTACAAGTTCTTGGCAGCTGGCACCTACAACAAGTTTGGACACCATATCGGTCATGTCAGGATTTGTGTGTGTCCGGGAGCTTGATGCATCGTGTAGAACTTTGCCGGTTCCGATATCAGGCACCCAGCGGTATTGCAGCGGTTACTGACGAAGGCGGCGTCGGCGAGGTGGGCGCGACAGTGCCATGTCAGTGAAATACTAAGCACTGGCATGCAGCTTCCATAAGTTCGTAAATAGTTAAGTTGAGTGGGTTGACGTCGTGGAGCTGCTTGTGCTTCGCGATGCGACTAGCGTTGGGGCCATTAGCATCGCTTGTGCTCTTCGGCCATTTTTGTTATACTTTTGTTATGCTCGTTATAGAATATTTTAGAGTTGGAGGTTGGTTAAAGCTTCCTTCGGACCGGTCGGAACGGACATTTCGTGGAGGTTTATAGCTGCCACGCCAGGCCCAAGGTGCTCTTTGCTGATTTCTCTATTTTAAGGTCCGTAGATATTTGCCCGTTCGCGTAGCCCTCATTCACTTTCACTGTCTGGCATGATTTCTCCAAAGTCCAAACCCCTTTTTGTAGCCCTGTCGAAACATAATCAGTTAACGAATAATTCATTATATAATTTGTAGAAAAATCTTGATGGAAATCTTCCGGGCAGATGGATCGTTTTGTGTGATGGATCAGTCATGAATGCTCAATTTTAGGAATACTTCAGGACCCGCTACATAATTAATATAGATATCATCATACTTTATCCTGCGCTTTTACTTCGCTCCTTAGGAAGTGTTTGCCTAATTCGGTTCTACTCGTGTGGATTCGAGCTGTTGCGAATACGGCATGGGATTGACAGCCTCATCATAAAAACCGAGCCGCTCCTCCTGTTGCAAGTATTTAAAAACTTTCAAGTTCTGTTACTTGATAATTTAATCTCATCGATTACGTCCTGTCGAAGGGGACTTCCCGGATAGCAAACGATAGCGTTGAAATCGAGCCGCAGCCGACAACAGATACCCGACGATATTCAAGGTCTGGGAAGAGGCAACTAATATCTGGGTCCCCAGATCACCAATCGTGCGAATTCTGCAAGTAAGTACCGTCAACGATTCCATGACCCGTGGGACCTCTTTATTCCACCTCCACCCCCAAACGTTTGCCACATGTCAGTAGCCGAACTGCTTTTGCATTATGTCTGCAGTCTCACGGATGTGAGTGCAATTTTTGCGTACGCCGCACTATCCGAGCTTCAAAACTGCCTATGAAATGGACCGATCATTATCTGGGTGTGCAGACAACCTGTTCATGTTGACGAGTCAGTCTATGAAAAATCAGCCTGGGCTGATCAAAAGTTGGTTTGGCGGGCGCACCTTGGTGGGCGAGACCATTCCAACATGCATGAGGAAGCATTCACATGTGCGTATGAAGAAGCATATTGGATAAGCATATTAGGCTGGAGACGGTGCTGTCGCCTGGCTCCTGCCACTTTTTCCGTATTCGGTTCCGCTTCGGTCAGCACTGATATAGTGTTCAACTTCTTTGCCTACTTATGCAAAGAAATAATATTGAACTGAATATAATATTGTGATCCTTCGCTTGCAGCTCTTCGGGTTCGACGCACCGACATCGTAAAGGCTACGCGCAGTCTATGGAAACCAAGAACGCTGGACGTCGGGATACGGAAACCAACTCTACAAAGAAGCAGTGCATCCAGTTTACGGATGCGCTCGAGCAGTTGCTCGCCGCGAGGAACCGTTGCATCTACACGGAAATCGGTCCAGCTACGCAGTTCTGCTCGACTCCAACACACCAGAGCAACGCATCCAATCTAACGATGCCTCATTTGTCTCGAGATTATGAAGCTTTTGCTTCTGCTCCGTGTTGGAAAGCAACTGACCGTAACGTGCCCACGGCAAGCGGTTGCTCGGCGGCGCAAACTGCGGCGCCCACATTTGCAGCGGCCGCTATTACGGATAACAATTTTATGACATCAGCTATTCATAGCAGATGCATCACGGGTGATTATGCGGCTTCGCGACCCAGCTATGTGGGAGACGGCGGCTTCCAGTGCTCTATCTTAGAGCCCATACAGAAGCGAAGGCGAATGCACATTCTGCAGTCTGAACATGTGTTTCCAAACAAGGATTCGCAAAGCTTATTGATTCCCACGCTCGCTCGCCTTTTGGGTGTCGGCTCAGCGACCTTAGCGTCTGCAGCTTCGCCGAATCCAAGTTCGTTCGATAGCCGAGAATATAGGGAATGCCCTAACCTGGCTACACAGGTTCGGGCCCCTATCGCCACGGAGATGTCTCCAGTAACACCATTGAGCGAAGTCGCTGCGGTCGCTGCAGCGCCTAATAGCGCCGCCGTCCCAGTTGTTGTAGCCAACAACGAGGCTGCGCTCCTCGCACCCTCGCCCGTCTCAAATCAAGTTTGCAGCGACAACGAAGACTGTGGCAGAAGCGCTGCCGTGCATGCCGGCATTGCCAGTCCTAGCGCTTGCGGGCCGGGTTCGCCTCCTTTGCCCATCTGCGTCCGCTGGCCCGTTCGACGGATTCTCCATCTGGAGGAAATGGCTCCAGATCCCGGCCATGTCGCCGGCGTGGAAGTGCGTCCCAGTGAATCCGACCGCGATACCTCATCCAACGGACGACTTCAGAAGAAGACAGCTGCCAACACATCCTCAGTGCCCCGCAACTCTGACGGGACCGACGGCAGCGGCGCTCTAGACGCCGCTGCTGCAGCTGGCGCCACCGCCAATGCGGTTGCGCCGAAGCTCAGCCCGCCCAGCATCAGCAGCCCCACCGCCGCCCCCAACCTCCCTCCTATCGACGGCATTCCTAGCAACAGCGCAGGCTACCCCAGCCGCCCGGAAGGCGCTCGCGGTCTTAAGGACCTGTACGGCGCCCCTGAACCCGGTCGCATCCTCACCTTTTGCGCGGGTAATGGTGGCATTCAAACACAGCCGTCGAGCCTGGACGTGGACATTGGTAACGGACGCGCGCGGCAGTCAAATGCGCGCCAGGGCAAGCGCCGAACGGATCTGTTAGACGAGTCGTCGCTGGTAGCGCCATCGTGGCCGCAACCCCCGACTTTGGAAGAGGCCCTGTTGCTGCTCTCCGCTGCAGAGCAAGGTGCAGTGCGGGAAGCGAGTGCTGCGGCGGTGCAGCCCCTGCAGCTGCCCGCTGGCGCACGTGGGTTGATCCGTGGGTCGGTCCCGTCTGTCACCTGGCGGTCAGGGTCAGACGCCAGCAGGAGCGGCCCGCCAGGCGAGCTGCATGCAGCGGGAAAGGCGGTCCCTGTCGCTACTACTGCCGCCCTCGCCGCCGGCGCCACTGCTGATATCTGCAGGATCAACTGTGCTCACCCAAGACCTAGGGAGGGTGATTATGTCCTTAATGTTGCCAGCGGACGCGAGTTGGCACTCGGTGGCTCTGCCGCCGCCTCAACCGGGGGCGGCGGCAGCCCCGTCTGCATCGAGCGCCGTGCCGTACTGAACCTCGCAGCCGGCGATGGATTTAGCGGTGGATTGACAGGCGAGGGCGCAGTCGTTGGCGGCGGCTCCGCGACCTCCGCTGCTGCAGCCACGGCTCTCCCGCTCGACGCGCCCGCTTGCGAGGATAATGCACATGGCATTTGCCCTGCGGCTGGATCGCCCATGTCCTTGGTGACGGGCGATGCTTTTGATGAAAAAACTTTGCCAGAGCCCATCATCGTTGGAGTTCCGCGCACGTGCTCCGACGAAGGAAGCGACGGTGCATCGGAACAAGTGATTGGTATCTTTGATCCCGTGCGTTATATGCGCCGCCGTGACTGCATTCGAGTCTTGAACCATTCGGCGGTCACCTGGGTTAGCCGGAGTCAGTTTGAAAAGGTAAGGAATCTCCTCCTTTTCCTGTTCCTGTTCCTTCTTGTCAGAGACTTCAGCTGCTTCTTTGTTTTGATATTAAAAATAAATTATATTTTTGTTGTGCGCAAAAAGCTATGCTAACAAAAAACATACCACCAAGACCTAAGTCGGACAACTGCTTTGGATTGGATTGGAAGTGATGCCGCACCTTTATTCTTGCTTCTTTCTGCTTGCTCCTTGTGCAGCTCTGCGGCAGCAACACGGCTAAGTGGTATCGCTCAATTCGCGTGTTGGCTCCAGCGTCCCGCGACGAACTGGAGTCGCTTGACTGCGGTCGTGATAAGGAGGAGCATAGCTCGCCCACGCCGCCCTCATCGCCCACGCTTCTGCCGCAACCGTTGCCGCTGCCAACTCCGCAGGGCAACGGTGCTTCGGACTCGCTGATGTTTTCGTTGCAGCAGCGAGTGCAGTCCGCAAGCAATGCAGGGCAGAAAGAATCCCTGGGAGGTTGGTTGGATCGTCACGAGCTGCCCGTTTGGAAGGGGCCAAACCGCATCTCCAGCGCAGCACGCGGAAAGGGAACGTTTCAACATCCCTCGCACCTTTCGCAGCTAAGCCGCCCCGGCAGCGGTGGCAACAAACCGGTGCGAGCTGTAGGCTTAGGTGCCGCCGCCGCGGCAGCAGCCGCCGCGCTGATGGCCGCAGAGGAGGCGGCGCGCGCCCCCGCCGGCAGCCCCACGTACGCTTCTGCTGCAGTGTCAGCGGTGGCTGCCGCAGCGGCTGCAGCAGCCGCTGCAGCGCGGGCTGTGGGCAACTGCGAGAAGTTCGGCCGAGTTGTCTCGTCTGGCGTCCCATCGCCGCTGGCTTCATATGGCAGCGGTGTGAGCGCCCTTGCAGCTGCAGCCATGTGCGTCGCCGGCCTGACGTCGACGTCGGCGCCGGCACCCGTGGATGGTACGGGAAATGGCACCAACGCCAAGCCCCCTTGTACGCCGCCGCCACAGATCTGTGCCGCCAACAGCGACACTGGCCATCAGACCCCGTCACAGCCTCCGTCGCCAGTTCTCCAGTCTCCTAATGGCGACTTGCCGTCAAGCGCCGCCGCCGCCGCCGTGTCCACGTCAGCAGCCGCCAGGCACGCGTCGCCGAAGGTTGGTACGACCACCGACGAGTATATTGACGGCGCGGTTCGAAGTGTTCGGATGTCAGATGGTGGGCGTCAACCCGCTGCTGCTAGCGGTGATGCAGCCGCTGCGGCTTGGATGGCAGCGGCTGGCCTCGGCTCACCCGGCTGCGCTCCACCATCCGTTAATGTTCCCGTCAGATCGCCAGAGCTTCGTGAGCCGCACCAAGTTGCGTCCAGCATGGCTGCCCCTGATACTGCTGCTGCTGCTGCAAACACGTGGACTACCAAAGCTCAGGCAGAGATCGGAGTACGGGTTGGGGCGCAGGAGATGGACATGGCCTACATGCAGGAAGGCGACTGCCAGGTGCAAGCTCGCAATGACAGGTACTGGAACCGTTCGCCGCCAGTGCTTTCGACAGCGCCGGCAGCGGTGGTGCCGCCGCCGCTGCCGCATAAGCGCGTCCGCGTGGTGCCGTACAGCACGTACCCTTATATGCCTGCTGGTGCGGGTCCCCCCAGCTGGCGCCATCAGGTTATTGGCGCGCCTGCACCACACGATGTTGGAAAGAGGTCGCCACCGCTGCCTGACAAGGTGGCTGGTGGCGACGCAGTATCGCCGCCTTCACTGCCGTACGCACGCGTGCGCGTTCCTCTGCCACCGCCACGGGCACTCCATGTCCACGGCCACATTCCACGTGCCACCGCTGTGGCAGCGACGCCGGTGCCCGTGCCGCCGCCGCCACCGCCGGCGGCGGCCCTGCATCGGCCATGTAGCTTCGTCCTACCTGCAGGGCCGATTGTATACAGTCAGGTCTCCCCAAGCACCTCACCCCCGTTGCCGACGCAGCGGGTGGTTGTGCCTGCTGGCCCGCAGGAGCGCGTTTACAGCACGACTTGCCCCTTGCATCATATGACAACAGTACCAGGGGCGGCGGTGGCGGCGGCAGCAGCGGGATGTCCTAAGTACTCGCCCGGAGGCCCTATACGCGTGCACCCCGGGCCCCGGGCCCCCCGGGTATTCCTGCATTACCATCCGTACGCTTGGCGACGAACCGAAGATGCACAGCGTCAAATCTCTGTGTCGCCGTCGCAGCACCCTCGGTCTCCGACATCCGCGCCAGTGCCGGCGGCAGTGGCGGCGGCAGGCACGACCACATTGCCGGGCCAATGTAACTCGCCAGGTCGGGATGCCGCTCAGGTTGATGCTCCGGCGGCGCCACATGCCACCACTGGCGGGCCCGGCGCTGCCGGCGTCACTGCCGTCGGTCCGGGGCTGGCAGTGCGGCCGCCACTTCGCGAGGCACCGTGGTCCCACCAGCAGCTTATTTGGCGGCCGCCGGTGGTTCATCATATGTGGCCCGCGGGTCGTCCTGCGGGCCCCGGTTACGTGTATAGCCCAGTTAGGAGCTTTGCTCGGGTTCCTCCGCATGTGGGTCTGTACTCCCAGCCATATCCACTTGTCATTGGAGAACCATACCCAGAGAGCATTGATCGTAAGGAGGAGCGCATAGGACATGCGGAAATAGATATTGAGCCCGGATGCACCAGGTAGTAGTGTGCAGTGTACTCTTGCAGCTGTGGCGTTGCGGTCAGGTTGAAAATTCAAGAAGACAAGCGCGTGCGTGCACACAGATATTTAAGTACTGTGCTTGTTGAATTGTGTGTGGGTGGTTTGGGGCTTCTGAGATCTACGGCGGAGCGATCTCGGCACGTGTTTGAGAGAGGCCTCATGCGCTTCTGGCGCCGTTCGTAGGTTTCCGTGACCTTTGAACCTTTAGTTCAATTAGGCTCTACAGCAGCGATGGATTTATTTTCGGAGGGTGTGATTGCTTCGTGTTTCAGGTTTTTGGTTGCAGTTACATGGAACTGACAAGATGGGTGCGGACCTGCCATGGGGCTGTCGTTGGCCCCTCAGCGACCAAATCGTTCAAATGAGATGTGGCTACATGCTCCCTGGACGGATGTGTTGGAGCCAAGAGGCCAATCGGCTTCATATACCCTTACGGAGGCTACTACTACTCCCCCATCGTTTATCTCCCAGCAAGATCACGATTTGGGTTGTCCCGCGGATCGCTCAGGACAAAACAAAAACTTTGCATCGGGACTTTGGGTCTTGCAGTAGCAGGGGAGTGGGATGAATATAAATATATATATATATATAATATGTATTGCACGGAAAATTTGCAGGCGAGGGGAGTTGGTCCGGCGTGGTGGCGAAGTCATAGGTTACCGGTGCGTAAAAGCTACCGTTCGCCGTTCGCAGCAATTCTGTGCAAGACCGGCGCCTTTAGTCCTATGTGACCAGGCGTCGGGTGTATTCTCACGAGGGTAGCTCGGATGCTGCTACAGGGCGTCACTGTACATGCGCTGATAACAGGCGCATACCGTGTTGGGTCTTCCTCTGGCGAAGTAAGTCTATCTGTGTGCGTGTTTATGTGTATGTGTATTTATGTGTGTCTGTGCTCGCGCGTCTGCGCTCGGGGGGTTGTGGCGTATTAGCTTCTTCTCGTTCCACACACATGACACATGCGGCAGCGTTTGGGCGGCAGGTTTCATCACTCTTTACTTGTCTATAAGCATATGGAGAGGCATGGGGCATTCTGCAAGCATGCTTCTTGGATAACTGACTACATGACATGTAACGCTTACGTCCTTGTGGTTGGGTGGTTTCGGTGCGAGGTGTTGATTATTACCTTGCAATAGGGCATCGCGTGAAGTGCCTCTTTCATTTTTTGGCTTGTTGGCTTTGCTTGTCTTCTGCTTTAACGCCTGATCACCGCGGCAGCGCATTTTCTTGAGTCTGGCATGACCTCCTTGCTTAATCCCATATATATTCGAGCAATCATTGTGCAGAATCCGACGGCGCTCGTGGCGTTTGCCCATTTTGAAGCGCACTTTATACGCGTACTTGGTGGTGCGTATTTGGAGGTGGTAAGCATTCAGGACTGATTTGCGGTTGTTGCGATAGTGGCGATGATGTCACGAGCTTGGAAGCCCCGAGGTCCAGGTGGGACCAGCGCCTCTTGAACCCCATCAGGGCTGACTTTCTCGGAGATGTGGAGACCTGCCCCGTATGTAATGGCAAGGGATATACCCCAGCAATAAGTCCGGGGCCGTTACCTACATATCGGTCGTGGATATCCCGTACATATCGGCACGTGGATATCCCGTGCACTATGGTTTGGGCATGTCCTGTACATATACCATGGTTTGGGCATGAGCCATCCATGACGACATGGAGGATCCCTTACCGAGAGATTCGTTTTTTAGGGCACGTGGATTTGGGCCGTGTCCATTGCTGGAGATCATTGACGATATGGGAAGTGCCTATAATGTTGGAAAGGTTGATGATGATGATGATGATGATGATGATTTCTTTGGTGCTGAGATCGGAGCACAGCACATCGATGGGTGATTGACGGAGAGAAACGGAGCGACTGCCAGTACTTGTCGCTGCGGGCTAGATTATTCTGTATGCCTGCAATGGATGGTGAGATAGCAGCTAAAAATTCGAAAACTGTAACAAAAAAAGCTGCAATATCAATCGTATCTCGTTTTGAACCTACTAGTGGTATTTGCCATTTGCCAGCATCTCCAGCACGGCTGTCGCAATTCTGAACCAACAGACGCCGCATTGTAATGTAGGTTCCAAACAAATACTTTTGGAGTCATAATGTCAAACACTTGTTATAATGTTGGAGGGTCAAGTTACCGGTCCAGCATTCATGGCCTTAATCCAGTGCCAGGACGGTCCTTGGCATGCACAGCCCTTGTCGATAAGTACTAACAAGGACTGTGGATGCGTTTAAAACCCTAACGTTTTCCTAGAGATGGCATCATGACAGATTGGATCTGGATCTTTCAAAAGTGCGGTCAAGGGGTGGGAAAAGAATGACCTCAAGGGAGTTGGTCGTTATGTTTTGGGTTTTGGGTGCCAGTCCCAACTCTTTATCTAGACGTGATGTTTTTGGTTAGCAGTTCATAACGCGGTGGGTCTGATCCTGGGTTGTTTCGTGCTTTCCCACCCTCCCACCCTCCATTCACATGAAGGGGGATGTCCCTGCATGCGGCGTGTCTGGGTGCGGCCTTGCAGACACGGGCATCCTGAGCGGGTGATGAGGTACGGCCTCACGCAGGGACATATAAGCGACAGCTTAAGCGGCGGAGCTGGAGACATGTCGGAAAAGGGGCGGTACCTCAACCGCCAGGGAGGCCAGGTCAGTTTCCTACCACTCCGGATGGCGCTTCCTATGGAAAAATGATGTGCTTGGATTGCGAAGGCAGTTTTGGAGGGTTGAAGGTTTCGGTTCACTGTGAACGGTGAAGTACGGCTTTGCTATTCTTGTGTGAAACGTAGGCGCGAGACAGCCGTCTGTTTCTTAACAGCGGAGTTTCATTGGGCCTGGGGCCCTGCGAACCGAAAACTCTTAAACCTTACGAGTTAACCGCATACGCTACCCGTAACAGGTACATGCTTGATAAGTATAACTACAATAAAATTTCCCTTGATAAAGTATTTGCAAATTGGACGGATAGAAGTATGTAGTACATCCACAACATCGCAGCATGCACCGCACAACAATGGGAGGCATTTGACAGATGAGTATACAGAAGACCGCTTTAAGTTTGCAGTTTCGAAACATCAGAACGCGAATTGTGTGTCCGTTGGCAAATCTCTTAAAAGCTAGAACCGATGTTTCAGGTATCTTATCGGATAGTTCTACAAGCTTAGTCTAAGGTAGTTGCATTTGAAAGACAGCGACTACTTGTACCCGCCAAGTCAACTCACCACTCAGAGTGTTGGAGGCCTCGTAGTCGTATTGAAGCCGAGACGGAGTTGTTGGCCGGCGCTCACATGTCGAGACTGCCGGCAGCAGAGACAGTTGTTGTAGCGGAAAACTTGGGCAGCTCGGTCTATTGAGGGCATTCGGGTCGTCATGGACTCCGGGCCTTTAGGGTGTCAAGGTGTCCTAGTTAGGGACGCTCTTTTGAGATATAGGCGTGTAAGCATGGTTTCATACTGAGGTCATACAGCAGAGGTGACCTCTGGCATCATACACATACTGTGCATCCATAATACACGTTGTTGACCGACCCGCATGTTCAGGTGCCAGCGGCTAGGACGGGGAAGCGTCCAGCTCATTTCAGCACGCGCGCCAGTGGAGTCGGGGTAAGCGAAGCATTTGGGCCAGCCGGCTACTTTATTCTTGGGCAATGCGGCACGCAGGTAATCAGGGTGTGGTGCGAGACGCGTGGACTCCAAACCCATACATGCGTTTCTTGTCCTCGGCACGTTACACTTAAGACGACTCCAGTTTCGGACTCCAATGCCCCAAAACATCCGCGGATGGATCCTCAATCGTCATGACCTGCAACACCTTGACCTGCAACACCTTGACCTGCAACACCTTGACCTGCAAACACGCGTTAGTACCCCGACGATTCAAATTTGCTCCCAGCAGTGGCCGGGAGAGGTTCGAGATATCCCCTCTCACTGCCCGACATTATTGCTACGCTTTCCCTGGCATTCAGACCGACGGATGCGTCAGGAGAGGAGATATATGATGCAGCAGGGCGCAGCGCGAAGTCTTAACTAATAAAGCTCATGAAATTGTGGCTAATTGTTTTCCACGTACCGAGTTTCCGCTTCTGGTCATTGATGCTTGCGTTAGAATGAAAAAATGCCTCTGTCGACAAATCTGCAAATAGGAAAGATCAATGCTGTAATACATCAGTTGCATCTGCATCATTGAAGTGCGCAAGCGGCTGTTCTTCGAGGCTTCAGGATCGCCGGGGAATTGGACAAGAGAACATGCAGAGGGCTCTGGTCTGGGGTACATGGTGACATCAGGAGGGGCGTATTGAGGCCCAATTGGAGGTCTACGCGGCATGTTTGAAATCTTAGGGTTTATATTGTGGGAACCCTGACAGCACAATTGAATGAAAAGGAGCGAAATTTTTACCGACGTTCTTCCGTAAGCAAAGAAGGTTCTTGGTGTTTGGACTTCTTAGCATGCATGAGGGGCCCCATAATTGCAGTGGAGGGTCAGAGGAAAAAACGGATCGTCTGCCGCGACGGCAGAGTATAACCATGGGAACATATGCATAAGCTACGAACGTTTTGAGCGAATGGATAGTATTGGACCGCGCCGTTGCGCGGGGCTCATAACCTATTGGACTTTTCTGTGTATTTTCGCTTACATGTTACAAGAGATTCTAGGCTCTCAAGGCAAGGAACAAAGGACCGGTTAAACCGGTTGTACACTAACGACTTCTAACCAAAAACATCACAAAGGCAAGTCTGACCGAACTCGTAAAGCCAAATTCCAACAGGTAGCTTAGGGATGTGACCATCCTTACGCACCTGGCGTGCATTAAACCAGGGATGCGACAGCCCAAACATTTATTACATGCAATGATAGGATCGGCAAAACGACCGTCCAAACATCTGACTTGCAATAAGCAAGGGGAGGCGACTGTCCAAATACACATGCGTACTATAAGTTTGAGTAGGCGCGTAACATGGCGTAACCAAACGCAAGGGCGTTCGACAAGAACCGCCCAAACACGTGGGCGTAGTTGAGGTTTGGAAGTCGACGGTCATCAAACAGGGTTGCAGCTGACCTGGCGGAAGCTAAAGGCACGTATGTCCGGACAGTATGAACGACTTTAAACGCAGCCCACAGGGCTGCGGCAAAGCGGGGCTTCTGTTACTTGGGCCCTTGACTACAAGTTCTCAATTGTAAGTTGCTGCTTGAATGAACATGCTTGCCTTTCCCACTTTTCCGATTGCAGGAAATGGCAGCTGGATTGCGTGCCAGCAGATTTGGCACTCTAGAGCCGTCTTAAGATTTGGTTCGGCGCATAGCTAATTTCACATATACATGATAACTTAATAGGCCTCATTGATTGGACCAGCCATTCCGATGCCTAAGCTTCTTTGTTTGCGCGCGACTCGTCATAGTGCCGAGAAGTATCAAGAAAGATGGATTTGTTGTTCATATAATGTCAGCTGTAATTCTTCAGTAATCTAAGTTAGGGATCTCCGCCTTGATCGTTCGCGTCCCCCAGGCTCTCATCGACCTCAATGCCGGAACATTTGGTCGTTATGACCAGATACGGCCCAGACCAATGAGAAGAATTGTCTAGTGAAATTCCATATGTTTAGGCACCGATGTCAAGTCATGCAGTGTCCACGCTAACCATTAAGCCCTAACCTATATCTGGTAGTTTCCCGTACCTTGTCCGGCCATTTCTAGTCTACCCAAGCCTAATCTACCCAAGTCCCCAAACGCTTACGTTTCGCTCTTCATTGGCTTAAAGTTGGCCTAAAGCTGCTGTTGGCTTGGTAATGTTAACCAAAGCATCTTCCACAATTATCCACTGCGGCACCGGCGTACGAGATAAATATTAGCATGGAAAACGTTAGGAGGTCAATGACGAAATATGCAAGCCTGGAAGGATTCATTGAGTTCTCCAAAGCTGATTACAGGAAACAGAAACCTGGCCGCAATCAAACAGCTTTGGTTCATGTTTGCACTTTCTACTGCAAAGCTTTATGGAACAGATCATCTCGTTAATGGGTTTCCGCAAATTCGACGACCCTGGCACCGCACTGTGACAAAAGGGTTAGGTGGCAAAATCAACCAGAACGTACCTCAAATTGGATCATGGATAGTAGTCCGCATACGTGAAACGAACATTACAGAAATATACATTATTGAACACACAGTAGAATGGTTGCAAAATGTCGCCCTGTATGGCTCTTCTTGCCTTGAAATACACGCCCGTAAGACATATATTCGTGATATACAATGTTTTGTATAATTGAGTCTACATGTTTTCTGCATCAGCTTGGCCGCGAGGGAATGGAAGTATATGGCTAGGTGCACTAGGCAATCTGGTGGGCGTTCGGTTAGCGCTCGTAATATCACTAGACGCGCAGCGATGTGAATGAATGAACAAGTGATCATTATTAAAAATTTTATTATCCGGAAGTTTGTAATCTTTTGGTGGTTAAAGTCAGTGATTTATTTGCGGGTTAAGGAGTTAGGGGGTTATTTGCCAGCTAGGAAGTATTTGGGTCACCGTTTCTGGGGTTATAAGTTATTGATGCATTCATGGCATGCGATAGAGGAAACTCCCTTATGTTACCATTTGCATGTGGGACCGAGTAAACGTTATCCGCATCCACAACCCTGCCCGAATTTCTCAGATTGATGGCATTCTCGCGGCTAGAATCCCCAGCCGACTCGCTTCCATCTTGCGCAGATCAAAATAAAGACCAATCAAAAGAGTTTAATTTGAAGTTTAAACAGCGCGTTGAAGGCTGAGAGAAACTAATGTCCACTCGGGTCCCAACGAAATGGTGGCTTCGAGGGCGAGAAGTGAAATGCTTGCCAAACGCGTAATTATATTGATTAATTTATTAATTATTAATTATTGTTACGATAAAATTATATTATTGTTTGTGCTTCAAGCATTCTTAAACGCGTATCTCTATTTGTGTATCCTTGGCTAAAATAAACTTATCTGGGCACGAGGGCAAAACCTAAGCGTTTGCATTTACAAATATTTAACATAAAATGTTATGTTTATAGTTTCCTGGAAATGATAAAGAAATCTGATGCCATCTCCGCCTTTGGAAGCCACAATTTCATTGGGACCGGGACGGGCCTCAGCTTCCCTCTGCCTCATGCGCTTACAAAGAGGCATTACCTGGTAGTATTGCTGCGGCATAATGTAAAGGCAGAGGCAAGTCGGTTTGGAACTCCAGTGGCAGGAGTACGGGCGAGGTTGCCACAGCGTGGGGCCTTTTCGCTTTTGAATTGGTTTTCAAAACCTAATCATTCAACCATAGAGATCTGTTGCAGTCTTAGCTTCAATGCATGCAACGTACAAGCTGTTTTTAAGGGGCCCCTATTTCGGATAGATGGCATCGTACCCGAAAGCCCTCACAGATGAAAAGGACATGGTTGTCTGCGTGCCGGAATAATCAATCAATTGCCATTCGGCTTGTTTTGTCCTCTGCAATCCTACTCGGTGAAGAAACTCAACCTCGGCCGACCGGAACGCTATCAACCAAGTGGCAGCACAAAGGGATGTCGACAAAAAATTAACTTAACGTCAAAAATGATCAATTACATTTTCCTTAGCTTTCTTTAATTTCCTCCAACCGTCACTGAGCTTAGGCAGTGTTTTATCGTGTCACACCTGCACATGTAGGGGGCTATCGGCATTTCGCTTACTTACACCATTCCGTCTTCTGAAGAACTCCAAAAATCAATATTCATTGTGTAATCCTCTTTAGATGTAAAAAGCCACGCTCCACGATAGGTTTCCTGCTGCCAGGGCGACACGGTTATAGCCAGTGGTTTTTTTTCGTTTTTTCGTTTTTATGAGTCTTATTTTGATTACAGGTCAAGCAGCGAAGGTTTTTTCCGTCGCGGTGATAACAAACTTACAATGGCAGAAAAGGCCGGGGCGCCCTCTCAGAGCATGCGACCCCTGAATAGCACCTTTGATAAAGTTTCACCTAATGGATGGCTCCCTCCCGTTATTACTCTGCATGTATCCACTTGCAGTTGTTGCTTACCATGTCACCTGGTGGAAAAATGGAAATGATCTCTGTCTATGGAAAGGTCTTAAATTCAAGAAGTCCTGGGCATACATGCTCCTACACAGCGCGCGAGGGCCATCAGGTTGGAGAACCCCACTCATCTGGTGGAACTGATTGCTATTACTAGTAACTAGCTTAGCAAATTGAGTTCTTTTGTGTTTGGAAGAGCAATTACTTTTGGGGGCTACATATCATTATTCGCATACGTACATTCATAAACTTTCCTTATTGCAAAAATGTCTCTTCTGTGAAATCTTTACGGGGCCTTTGGCCCCGGTGCCCCAGCAATGGGAGGGGCCCTTGAACCACGGCTAATATCTTAAAATACCCACAATACAATTCTTATACTCTATTAAATCCACCTGCAGATCTTACCACAATAAAAGGTTTTCAAATAATTGGTCAGCATGGACCAATATTTCTCCATAGACATCCCAGGCTCCTACACTTTGCTTGTACCATCCATCACAAGTACCAGCCCAAGTCCCGACCCATTTTCCTGGTTAGATACTGCTTCTGAAGTCCAAACGGACTGCGTCATTATGTCCTTGTGTCCACCTTGTCCCGCCCCTATTGAGCGCACATCATAGGATTCTGTGAGCCGTGAGTCCATTGTTTAGTGTGTATGCATTCGTACTCGATGAATCGCATACACTGACAAAGAACCACCCTTATCGCCACCCTCATGCTTCCACCCCTCCGTCGTTAGCGCCAAAATGCAGCCGATATGAAACACACAAATATATGTGACTCACTCAATCATTCCGGTGGCAACAGTGTCTTTACGTAGCCCTGAGCGCAGCTGCCGCTACTTCCGCTACTTCCACCCACACCGCCAGCACTGCCGGATGCATGTATATCGACGTGGACGATTGCCGGCCTGCCGTACACCTCAGGACCATCCATGCCGTCGATATTACCCTCTCCGACCCCGAACTTCGCCGACCTTACCGCCCCTGCCGGGGCCGCACCTGGCAACGGCTGAAGCTTGTCCCTAAGGGAGGCCAAATGCGCACCGCCATCACAACCAGTGGCGGCGGTGCCACCGCGGGCGCCAAGTCCCCACTGCTGAAGGCCATTTCCGGCGGCGTCATACATGGCCACTACTGCCACGGCCGCCAAGCCTAAAAGAAAGCCAGTACCCGTGTCATCAAGTCCCAGAATTGCTACAGCCGTTATGAGGGCGAAGCTGTAGCCTCGGCGTGTCCTGGAACAGTAAGCATGGGCAGACGAGAGAATATATGACAACAAAACTAAATAGCCGACTAACTAGTCGTACAGAAACTAATGACTCGCAGTATGACACACAAACATAATAAAACATCTCGTTGGAACGCGAGTTCATGAAGGAAACATTGAATGGCACACGCACAGATTCACATACACATACACAGACACAGACACACACACACAGACACACAGACACACACAGACACACACACAGACACACACATAGACACACACACAGACACCAACATGATGAAGCCACTTGGGGAATGCGATGCACAATCCTAACGGCCCCCAGATCCCCGCTGCTACACACTGCTACGGCACACGTGTATGTTCCCAGGGGGGTGGGGGACCCACAACAGGAGGAAATGGATGAGAAAGAGATGGAGTGTCGTACCTGGTATGCCGTATAGTCGACGCCAACTCCACGCCAGACACCAGGAGCAGAGCGCCAAGCAGCGGCTGAGGAAACGCCGCCAGCAGCGGGGCCAGGCTACCACCGAATGCCAGTCCAAGAACAGCCTTGATGCAGCCAAGTAGTACCGGTGCAACACCGGTACGCGCGCCAAACTTATACTGGGCAGGGGACGGTGGTACGAAACATGGAGAGTGACGTGGACGGGATTTCTGAGAAATCGTTGCGAAAACAAAACTGCGTCCCTGTCTTGTCTTGTCTTGTCTTGGCAAATACAGAGTAAGACCAGGTGGTGCTGGGTCATGGAGGCTGGAGTACGGGACGTCTGTGCCCTGCGGAATGCCTTTCGACATTCTTTGTTGCAAAGGCAACACCATCAAGACAGCAACTGGGGAGAGACGTGAGGAGACCATGAGAACGTTGGTACCCATCACGTGCCGCTTCGGCGTCCTCGTTCTTACTAACCACTAAGCACAATCCCCTTCAAACCTCCGGCCTCCCGGCTCTCCGATCCCCGTGCTTGATGCGTACGAGCATATACACATGCACCCATACACATGCACCCATACACACTCACACACACATACACACACACACATACACACACACATACACACACACGACCCGTACCTGTGCCGCTAAACCTCCCGCACCGTGACAGCAGGGCATGGCCCCCAACCAGCAGCCGAGGAGGCCCATGATGCCCACGGACAGCGCCACCGCGTTGGGCCTCCATCGGCGGAAGTCGCGCCTTGCCAGTGAGGGTTGCGGTACGGCGAGCAGGTTGGCGGCGTGGGGGTTACAAGCAGAGGAGTCGAGGGGAGGGAATGCGGATGTGAACGGAGGGAAAGGAGGGAAAGGAGGGAGAGAGACGAACATCGAAACACTGGAGGGAGAGGAGATACCGAAAGAAACTATTGACTGTGGAGGTAGAGCAACGAGGGTAGTAAACGAAGGGAGAGGGAGAGGGAGAGTGTGAAGATAGGATGAGGGTGAGAGCGGTGGTGTTGCCAAAGCGCAGGGAGGCGGGCAGAGGTGCAGTGAGACGTGCTTGGAGAGACTATTCTGATTTACGCGACAAAACCAAACGCGCAAAACGGTCGTGAATACGGTAGCAAGTATTGTAGCAAATACAGGATTTCACGACGCACAACAAAAAGCCCGAGGAAGAGCTTTTTCTAAGGCTTGGCTTTACACAACATCATGACAACACACACACACACACACACGTGTGATAATGCACCTCCAAATTCTCACCTTTCCTGGAAGAGGCTATCCGCCAGCTGGCTGACCGCGATGACAGAGTTGAGAGTCGTTAGCGGCAGTTGCGGCAATCCCGCACGCAGTACCCCTTCACGCAGATCGCTCCAGGAGGGGCGCAACAGCCGTGGGACACTGGGGCCGAGCTGAGATTGATTCGAGGGAGACACGGGAATATTGAGGGCGGTTGAGAAAGAGCCCCCAAATGATAGGGAATGGGGATGCAACATATTGCACTACCAGACTGGATCGCGTAACGGTCCGCGAACCCAAAACTTTCCATGTTGTACGGCAATACACTTCAGGCCATTAATTTACGTGCACACATATAAAACCCTAAGTACGACACACCTTGAGGTCCCGCAGCAGCTCTGGGTGGCTGGCAACTACCACCAGGAGTCCAATCACCACCGCCACCAATGCCGACGGAATTGTCCGTGGGCGGCCTCCACCGCTGCCGTCGCCGCCGCCGCCGCCGCTGCCAGATGCCGCGTCTGCGCAGTCCCCACAAACCCGCGTGTGTGTTTGTAATCCACCACCAGCGGCCGTATGACACACCGCATCGCATGACTCCGGGTCGGCAGCACCGCCACGGCTACTGCCGTCGCCTCTGCTGCAGCCCAGGAGCGCACTCCTCTCCGTGGCACCGGTCTCGTCGCCACTTCCGCCACCAGCATGCGCCGCCGGGTCGCAACGCTGCGCCAGCCGACGGATCCGCGGCCCTGAGGGGTCAAGGTCGGTGGGTCTTGGCCCCAAGCTGCCCTCCTCAGATGCAGCCTCCCTCGACCTCAAAGCGCGGGACCGGGAGACTGCACACCATGCGTCATCGGTGAGCGGGGTGAAGGAATTGTGACACACCGTGAAGACAAGGGCCGTGGGAAACATAGTTGCAAAAACACTTATACGTGGAGTCTACCACCCCCCACGTCACCGGACCGAGCGGACACGGCCAGTTCCTTTCAGAGGATGCCATTGTTGGAACTTCGCCCCGCCCTGTGCCCCCCCTTTGGTCCTTTATTTATCTTCATAATATGATAAACATAGCTCGTCCGTGAGAGGTAAGATCTCGGACATGTTTTAACAACTTTTTAAAGTTCTTTGTGCTGCATTTACTCCCCAACTAGTTCTTCTAGATCTCCTCAGCCAAACGACAGGAAACGTACTTTTACCAATGTTGAATTGAGAGTGATGACAGCAACCACAACTATCGCTTAATCCCCGCTGAGGGGGATGGATGTCCCCCTTCCGTCTTCAGCGTCCGTACCTCGTGGTGTCACGGTGGTCGCTATGAGCCCTGCCAGCGCCAGTGCCCCCACCAGCAGCCCCTCACTCCCCAAGACCGGTCGCCAGTGGGACGAAGTAGACGAAGGTGAAGGTGAGGTTGATCCATCGGTCGTTGCCCGCACACGCAGGGCCATATCAATGCCCTGAGCGGCCCCTCAAGGAGGTCAGGGGGATATACACTTGTGTATATCCCAAGTGACACATACTAGGTGAGTATCGGAATGTCAACACGAGCACACGAATCAACATATGCATGCATTTACTGTCCTGCAAAAAATGAGAAAACAAGGCGGCCGGAGCCGCCCCAGGGGAGGTTATCGCGAATGTGAATGCAGGGGAACCAATAACAAAACCCAGTGGGGTAGGGGGAAGGGGAGGGGGAGGGCGAGAAGGGGGAAAGTGGGGAGGGGCAGAGGGTTTTACTTAGGGTTGCTGCCCCGGTGACTCGCTCCATCCTTAGCCCCACCGCGTACTGCTGGCAACTTTCATCGACTCTCAATCGTAACCCACCTTCACCGCCAATTTGGCGCCCACGGCTAGCTGCACTCCCCGTAGGACTGGCGGCGGAATGAGCCAATTAAACAATTCCACGAGGCGAGTAATGCCCATCAGCAGCACACATATCGATACGAACACACCACCCATCAGCAGCTGTGACAGTGTCAACTGAGGCTGGTGGGGGGGGAGGAACTCTGACAACTTAAAAGGGTCTCTTGGTGGGAAAGGGGGAAGCCGGGTTTGCAGTACAGCAGAATGCGGTAAGAATTAGGGCCAGAGAGATGACCAAATTGATGACCAGATACAGATCGATGGATCGATGGACAGATAGATACGCTTTCCCATATGATGAAATAAGTTTTGGGGAAAGGAATGACGAGGGCTTTTTTAATCTAGTTGGTCGGTAGGTCGGTGTCTGAAGATATAGTCGCGTGCACTGTGATGTGAGCTGCTTATTACATTGGGCGTTGTGGGGTTGGGGAGGAAGCTGGAGGGGAAGGGAAGAGGAGAGGGAAGATACCTGATGCTGCTATTGGGAAACATGTACAAGGAGGGGAGAGGAGCGAGGGAGGGAGCGAGTGAGGGAGGGAACCAACCAAACGAAGCGCGGACCCACACGAACTCACCTATGGCGGCAGCGGCGGAACCGAAGCAAACCGCAAGGATGTGCACATGCAGACAGGAAGAAAGCGCGTCAGTTGCAGAAATGCAAGGTTGCGCAAAGGTACACGAGGTCGTGGCAGGAAGAAATAATGGGCCCCAGGAAACCGTGCAGCTGATGTAAAGAGGGAAAGTAGGAAAGAAGAAGAAAGCGAAACGCAAGATGGGAAAAAAGGAAAGATTTTTTTATAAGAGGAAGGACAGTACGGCACAGAAAAGTACGGTACAGAAGTACGAGCAGTGTTCCCATGGGAACCGCGAAACTCAAGCAGAGGGCAGAGGGGAGGAAAAGTAAAAAAGAAGGAAAAGTACGGCACAGAAGTACGAGGAAAGGGTGGGGCAGCAATGTTCCCATGGGAACCGAGCAACTCAAGTAGAGGGCAGGGGGAGGGATGGAGGATCAAAGGATGGTTACGGACAGCGGGAGAGGCAGGTCGCCCTTGTTCACCTAGGCTCTATTTTCTAGGCGCCAACACTGCCATGTCGTTGTCGCTAACAGCCCTCGTCGATGTGATCCAGAGGTCATGGGTCATTGGTCGCGACCTGCGGAACTGTGTACATGGATACACATCACGTACATGTGATGCAGACAACGCCACGGCTGCGATAGTCTTCATGGGTTGTACACACATCGGGATGCCAAATTGTACTCCACTAAGAATGTTGTACAGTCCTGGGGCAGTGGCGCGGGGGGGGAGCAGGCAGACAGAGGGAAGAATGTGCGTGTGCGTGTGTCTGTTACATGTGTAACTGGGTCTGGCATGTGAGTATGTCTGTGTGTGTGTGTGTGTGTGTGCTGCATATCTCACCCGAGTATTCACCCTCTAAATGACATGTCACATGCACGTCCAAAAGAATCACAATAAGGGAAAAGAAAGCCTGTTTAAGCAGCCTACCTGTAACTATAAGAGTCGTGCCAAGATCCAAATCCACTTTTTGGACCAGCCCGATCTTGGTCAGAGCAGATTGGGAACGTCAAGGGAGGGAGGGGAGAAGTGTACCGTTTTGGCGGAAGAGAGTCTAAGGATGCGCGCAGAAATCGAGGAAGTTACTAGGTTCAAGCAGAGGTATAAAGTTTGTTTATAAATACTCCTGCTCCGTCTACATGCGACTTTGGCGGGCCTGAATGAAGTGTGGGACAAACCGCATTGCAATTGATACGTCGTGCATGCATAGTTGGATTGTTGAAAAGTACGTTTCCCTTCTCAGGTTTCAAGTCCCCAGCACCCGTAGGTTCCGGCTTAGAGATGTACAATACAAAACGTTGCGTCCACATGTCGGGTCGGATTAGGCGTTGGCTGACATCCTCCCAGGTGTCCATGGGACGTTCATCCCTTGTCGACAGGTAATACGTCGGACCACAGACCTTTATTTATGTAATGTGAAGTTTTGATGATAATATACGGTATCCTGGCTCACCAATAAAGGGAGGAATGTGCCTAGGTCGCCAAGAGAGCCGCTAACTTCGGCCCACGTGAGCTGCTCGTAGGCCATCGCGCACCAAATCCTAGCTTTCATCATTTTGTACAAATAGGAATTACTTAGTTTACATGCCTAGAGAACCTATCTTCCGTGTAGGTGAGGACGGCCTGTCTCTGACACCGAAAAATCAAATTCAGATATGGACAAGCGTTACTGTATGCCAAACATCAAAAATGCATCGTAAAGTTGAACCTTTCTTAGGTGGACTTGACCCCTCTTCTTCGCAAGGGCCACGCCGTGCATACATTAGGGGTTTTTATGACCTCAAACATACATGCTAAATATGTCTTATAACTTCCTTTAAACTGCTTTCCTGAATCTTTTGCAAAGAAGCTAGAACTCCGCCGGGCATGCGCATACCCAAACCAACAAGCGCCATGCTCTCTCTTGGTCCAAAACACACTTTGTCAACAACCTTTAGGACTTCTCAAATAGGTTACAAGTTTGCTCTTGTTGTAAATTCGTATCAACGGGCATGTGAGGTGGGCTGGGCAAATGTCAACGGAGGTCCCAGCACCAGTTACTCCGTTCCATCCCGGTGCTGGAGGCGTCAACAGCTTTCTGCAAAGCCGCGCCGAACTGCCGTTTTGACATCACTTAAATCTGATGAATCGTTTCATGCACACTCTCTCACAACAAACAACGACGACAAGGTACGTAACAATCGCAGCAAAGTTTAACAACACGAATTCAGATTCTCCATACAAACTTGTAACTTAAGAGCAGGCCTGCTATGAACGCCATGCGGTGTGTATGCTTATATGTGTACATCAGTATGTACAGCGGCTGCTATGAACGCCATGCGGTGTGTATGCTTATATGTGTACATCAGTATGTACAGCGGCTATCCCGCTCGAGGTTATAGATATGAAACAGCAGCTGTCCTGGGCTAGCCTGACTAGATACGTCACGCTCACATACACAGGCGCGTACACACACATGTACATGCACACAGGCGCACACGCAGTAAACATCTGGATGTTTATGTAAGCATACATCCATTCAACATACACCGGACGACTTAACAACATACAGAGACACATACACAGACAGATACCGGCGCGTTGCACGTTGCATATTGCGTCACGACTGACGCATGTCGCAGAATTCCGCTGGACCTCTGCTCGTGTGCCTTTCCTCCTTTGCACGCATATGCACGTGCCCACTGGTGCGACCTCCCCTAGGACCCTCAAGGGTCCCGATACACACACGCGGCTGGGATCGAGAGGCCTTCCCAGCACGCGCATTTTGCGCTTCATACCCAGTGGATGCTAATCAGCATAAAGTGCCCGTTCCTATAGCCCCGCTTCCCACATCCCTTCTGCGGATTCTTCTTCCTCGCCTTCCACTTCTGGATTGGAGGACACATGCTTCATCCTTTGTTCCGTTAGCAATGACTTTACCCCCTTAGCGCTCTTCAAGGATACAATGCGAACAATGCGCAGGTAGGGGTGGTGATTGTGGACCATGGGTCGCGGAAGAAGGCCTCAAACGACATGCTGGTCGAGTTTGGAGAGCTGTACGGCAGGACCACGGGACAGGAGATCGTGGAGATTGCGCACATGGAGATCGCGCGACCCACCATCGAGGAAGCCATCAGTGAGCCACAGATCTCTATGTGGGCGGGGTTCGTTTTTTTTGGTTATGTTTCTGGCTGGCATCGACACGAGGTGCTGGCTGATGTCGGATTTGGAAGGCATACACATCGCTAGATTCTATCCAGGGAGGGAGGGAGGGACAGGGGGGGATGGAGGGACAGGGGGGGAGGGACAGGGAGGGGGGGACAGGGAGGGGGGGACAGGGAGGGAGGGGGGGAGGGAGGGGGGAGGGAGGGGGGGACAGGGAGGGAGGGACAGGGAGGGAGGGACAGGGAGGGAGGGAGGGAGGGAGGGCATTCTGTGCCAAGTTCTGATGCATGGTGGTCATGATAACCGCACACGTATACCTTTGGTACGGCTGTGGCATTACGACACAACGTCATCTCTTCTACATCTCTGCCCCATGAAGAGAATTCTTCAAATACAAAGTCCCCTCTTCATCATTCAGCGCACAACTCGTGGGTTGACGTAGCTGAATGGATGGTTTTCGGAATTTCGGTTTATCTTCGGCGGCTCTCTTTCAGGTTTTCTCCAGATGTTGGATGTTGAATGCCGCATCCTGTTATTTTAATGTTCTTGACACCTCACTATCCACTGACTTCCATCGCTGAGGCTCGACGCTCTACCTGACCACCACCACCACCATCACCATCACCACCACCAGCCCCCCATCATATCACTTTTCAGGTCGCTGTGCTGCCCGTGGCGCTCGTACAGTGGTGATCGCGCCGTACTTTTTGTCTCGCGGCCGACACATCCAGGAAGACATCCCGACACTTGTACGACAGGCCCAGGAGCGATACCCGGGACTGAGCTGTGTCATCGCGGAGCCCATCGGTGCGTGTACGAGCAGCTGCTCTGTGAACACTTTGTGAACACTTTTGGAGCCGGGTTTGTACAAATGAAACTAAACAGTGTTACAAATGAAGCTTAGTCGCAAGACTCATGATAGCCCGAGCTGGGTGTCGAGGAACGATAGCGGTCGGTGACAAAGGAACGTGTGTGTATGCGTGCTGCAGCTGCAGTACGGCTCAGGATCGCTGCATCAGCAGATGGGAACGAGGGGCGGACATGCCCCACACTCTTCAAAGGTTGACGATTCCTTTGGGGATATTCCCAACCTGGCAAGATTTACGTTACTTTCTCTTCGTCCATTTATCACCACCGCCCTGGTTCTAAATCCATGGATAAATGTATCTTCAATAAATCAATACCTTGTGTGGTATGGATTCTGTATCCCTTGTGCGGAAACCGTTGACAAATCAACAAACTTCTAACGAACTAGCTAGGTCCTTACGCCGTGGCTGGACGCAGGCATCGACGTGCTCATGGTGCAACTGATCAGCAACCGGGTGGCAGCAGCACTGAAATCGCCGGCAGCGGCGGTGGAGGTGGGGGTGGAGGCGGAGCTGGAAAAGATGGCAGCGGCAGCGAAGGTCCCGATCCAGGGTGCCGCTAGCACCTCGGCCCCGCGGCCGATGTGGCTGAAAGAAGCCTTGTAGATGAAGCGGCGAACGGGTTGTGTTCTCGAACGAGTTGCATGTTTGCCGAGACGAAGGCGGCAAGAGCGCTTTGATGTACCCTCTGGATAAACACGGTGGATAGCCGTTCACAGGAATAGTAGCAGTGAGACAGCTTAGGACTCCACAAGGAGTGAATGATGCGCGCCACACAGGGTACGACAGGGTTACGGCATATCTAGGATCATGCCCCGGCACCCCACTGCACCGGTGAACTGGCCATTGACAGGCTTAACGCTGACCTGGCCGAATGCTTATCCTCCGCCTCTTTCGGGACCTTACAGCGCCTTCTGATCGCTGGCAGCAGTGAGTCGGGCCCGGCAGAGCGGAAACGACGAATCTTGGCGCAAACAAGTAAACAGAGATGCTCGGTTAGGACCGTGAAAGATGCATGGCACAAGGGAGTGCGCAATAAACAGATGACATTAAATAGCTACCAGGGTTGAAACCCCATCCGCAGCTTTCACGCCGCGTTGTTCCGTAGTTTCAGCTTTCTCAGATTGCTTGAATAATATGCAGCCCCGACAACCTCGTGGCTTAACCTTCGTTATCCCCCGACCCACGGCTCTGGAGTGGCACTGTCGTGCCCGCTGTCATGGCAACGTGCTGCATGGAGGTGAAGCCTGCGTGTCACATCGTTAAGAAGCAGGCAAAACGTTATTTGTCCACGGCATTAAGGGCATTAGCCAACATAAGGTGTTGGACGAGCAACTGAATGGATACAACAGTCCTGCCCTCCTGGTGGTGGTAGCAGTGACATCTAAGCACCGGTAAATATCATCTCTCACACCATAAGGGGGCAGAATATTTTTCTGGATTTTCTACCCCGCCCCCCCCCCCCGAATTTGGTTACATAGCGATGATGAAAGAAGGCTGCGCTGCCAGCTTTGTAAGTTACGAAAGCACATTACACCATTATAAAGCAATAAGATGCCCCACGAGCTCCATCTTGTGGCGTAAAAAATTCCTTGCCCGAGGGCGAATAAGAAAACTCCTACGGCTAGGAATCGCCGTACTGCAAGATTAAGGGACGAGCTACGCCATAATGAATGCCGTAGATTTGGTTTCGGGTTTGCAAAGAAACAGGCCTAATCGGCCATGTCCAAACCCCGAATTGCAACTAAAGTCCAGGCTAGGAGGTCGCCTAGCGGTAGCTGTGTTCAGCGCTTTTCTAAACATAGCCCAGAAACCATTATTGGCAATTACATTCAAGCTTTATATTGAGCTGATGTCCATTGTTCATTATGTGTATTAATTTGCATTGCATACAATGGCATTGCTGCGGCTCCTGGCGGGCATTCCGGCCATTCTCGTGGCCGCTCTCCTAGCAGCGTACGCTTGCTAATCGCAGGAAGATGAAAACGAATTTATTTTGAAATTATATTGTACAATTATGTCGGGATTGTCCATAGCCAATGGAACTTGGATTTGCGAATTAGTGTGGCCTTCATCACGGTCTATCACGATCAGGCAACCTCGAAGAACAAGGAGAAGGAAAATGAACATGACTTAAAAGTTCATAAGTGTATTATAAAAGGAGGGTGGAAGAAAGCTCGCACCAACAATTAACGGTCGGGCCGAAAGCTAGGACCTGTGGAGGAGCAAAGGTGCTAACTCGCTATGCACTTGCTCGGCGACTAGCCGGCTCGCCGTTTCCAATAGGGCTTTACAATGTGTGTGTTCCGGGCCTATTATTTGTGACAATTACAACTGTTTATAGAGCTTAAATTTCAAAACACATCTATCCGTACAGCCGCTGTGTAGTTCATTGCAGCTATCACTTTTAGCCCTTTCATGACATCCAAACCTGAATGTATTTATGTAGACCGTTGTCATGATTGTTAGGTAGTTTTCAATATCGCCGCGGAGTGGGTCAATGGCAAGGGTTGTTAGCGTAGGAAGGCCCACCACACATCGCCAGCAAAGTCCACACATCTTTCTTTCAAGCGTAACGAAACGAATCACTGGTATAAAGAAATATTGTTTACATTTATATGGCAGTACAATATACCAGACCACGCCTTCGTGAAGATGTCGCCGGCCATGACAGGCAAAAATCTTCCCAGGTGTAAGGGCTGGCCAATCCTATGACAATACTTTTTATTAAAATAGAGAATATATAATATAGCTGACAGATTCACTATGTTATGATACTTTATATCGGTGTCGGAAGGAGAATTTGCTGGCGTTTCGTCGAACTTTTCGGAGTTGTACGATAATTAGGCCCAATAACCAATCCTTATCCGGATGTGCGCCATCGATATAAAACTCAGGCTTACCCGTAGGTTTGTATCTCGGACGCTATTATAGCAATCTCTTCGTCTTAAACAAGATTTGAAGGTTTTAACAAGTCAGGTGAGCCATGGCGTGTGACATTTCGCAGGTTGCAGTTCGCAATCAGCTAACGACTTCAATTGCTCACAATTGTTGTCTATGAGAACATGAGTGCGAAATGTGCGAACCTGCTCATCATCATATGTGTTACCTTGCAACGCTCGGATCATTTAAGCAGAAGACCTTGTACTCAACCAGGCAACGCCGTTTCGGAACGCCAGGGGTGCTCCCAATTGTTAGCATGCTATAGCATTCCAGTCAACCTCGGGCAAGCCCGCTCTGCCGTCTGCCAATTTAAACCATAGTTGGCAGATGGCGGCGGCTTGCTGAGGCGGGCTGCGATCATGCTGCATGCTGCAATTCGGGATGCTGAGATGATACCCTCATGACCGGATCGGGATAGTGCCCGCGTCGGGAGTGTGTTTCCGGGCGCGCGTGCGGGGCGTTACGCTGGCCCCGCCTCGCCGCTTCCCGCCCTCCATTTGTCCCTGTCCCTCCTTCCTTGACCATTTATCGCCCATGGCGGATGGTTGCGCAACTGGCAATCCGGCTTCGCAACGCTACCTTAAAATGTCGACATGGAAGGCGGCACCATTCGGTAAGTTCACATTGCACGTCCCCTCGGCAACATGGATATTCACTCTTTCACTGTTTCAAGTCCACTTCCAATTCCAAGTCCATGTATGAATAAGTGCCTTATTTCGTCGCTGTGTTACTTCTGTAACGATTATCACTGCACCGCATGTTTCTGCTACCTTCCCTCGATGGTCCTTTCCGTACGCACATTCTGCTACCGGGCGCCGCTATGATTTTTGTCTTCGTCGTTTGCATGGCCTCCTTATCTCCATGGCATCGCTGTGCATCCCTGCCCCTTCTCCTCTGGGGAGTTGTGTGCAGGTGCACTCTCCCACCTTCCCTTCCCACAGGTTCCTTCCTAGCCTCCGAGCTTCTTCACTGCTACCCATCAGAACCTAAGATGGCCACCATGATTGCTCAGCGCCGTGCCGTCGCCCCCACCACTGCCGCCGCCCCGAAGCGCGGTGCCCGCCTTGTTGCCCGTGTGGCCCAGCCCCTGACGCAGCCGGGCAGCAGCGGTGCTCAGGCAGCGGATGCTTCAATGCTCGCACGTGCGGGCCTGCCACCAACCACTACCCCATACGACGACTACAAGTTCGCGCCCATCCGCGAGGCTGAGGTATGTTAAAGACTGAGCTTGCTTGGTCAAGTTTGACCGTTGCCTGAAGATCGTTGTCCCACGTATTCGTCCCCGTCCTATGTTTCCCTCAGGTCAACCGCGCTATGACCCGTCGCTACTTCAAGGATATGGACGAGTTCGCTGAGAGCGATGTGGTCATTGTGGGCGCTGGATCAGCGGGCCTGGCATGCGCTTACGAGCTGGGCAAGGTGGCCCCGCACCTCAAGGTACGTCCGTTGCCTTGGGGATGTCTGAACTTCCTTACGGAGCAGGGAGGGTAACACATTTGGATGGCTAGATACTAGTGTGCAGAGTGCTCACAAGGTTCGTAACATCATCAGCTGCTACGCGTGTATTCGTGCATCCATGCACAAGGCGAAATCAGTCCATGTTCCTGTATACGCAGGTCGCTCTGATGGAGCAGAGTGTCGCACCCGGTGGCGGCGCGTGGCTGGGCGGCCAGCTGTTCAGCGCCATGGTGGTGCGGAAGCCTGCCCACCTGATGCTGGACGAGCTGGAGGTGCCGTACGAGGACGAGGGGCACTATGTCGTGGTTCGCCACGCGGCTCTGCTGACTTCCACCCTCATGAGCCACGTGCTCAAGGTACGGCAACTGCTTCGTATTTTACAGGGCTTCCTGACCGATCACCGAAACTGTTTCCCGATGCCGTGGAGGTACCTATCGCAATTGACCACCACAATCCACATTCTGCTGACTGTCCTTGCAGAACCCCAACGTCAAGCTGTTTAACGCTACAGCGGTGGAGGACCTCATCATTAAGCCCGACGTGCAGCTGGGTGGCGCTCGCCGCGTGGCGGGTGTGGTGACCAACTGGTCCCTTGTCGCGCAGGCGCACGGCACGCAGTCGTGCATGGACCCCAACGTCATTGAGGCTGGCGTGGTGGTGTCTGCCTGCGGTCACGACGGCCCCTTCGGAGCAACCAGTAAGTGCGTTGGCATCTTTGCTATTTAGGCTTTGAGGAGGAGCCATCTCTGGATCACAAGCAAGGCGTAAGGCTACGATGTCTTCCTGTAATAGGTGTACATAGTGTACGACGTCTGCTTTTCACAATTTATTTTAACATTTATTCTCAATCTGGATCTGCCCTCCCTAGGCGTGAAGCGCCTGGCGCGTCTGGGCATGGTCCCCGGGGGTGAGGTCCCGGGTATGGGCGCTCTGGACATGGAGGTGGCGGAGGGCGCCATCGTGGGTGGCACACGTGAGGTGGTGCCGGGCATGGTGCTGTGCGGTATGGAGCTGGCGGAGGTGGATGGCTCCCCGCGCATGGGCCCGACCTTCGGCGCCATGATTGTGTCCGGCCGCCGTGCAGCTCATGTGGCGCTGGCGGTGCTGGAGAAGCGTCGCCGTGTTTCCGCTGCCGCTGCTGCTGCCGCCAACGCTGCTGGCGAAATGGTCGCCGCCTGAATACGTTTCATTGCCCTTCCAGCGTTCCAGCGCATAAGATTCGACAAGGAGAGGCTTAGTTATGACTTGCCATGATTGCATGCATACTGGTCGATGTTCGTGGTCGAACGTTACATGTTTTCAGGAAACAACTCAGATGGTATCCAGCAACCTGTTGGTCCAATCAGTGATGTTTGGACATGTGATGGATAGGCTGAAACTTTGTAACAAACCGAACATCTAAATACAAGTGCCATTCTACGATTTAATCACGACGATTTTATTAGAAAACACGTTCATATTTGTTTCATATTGACGGAGTGATTTGTGAAAAAATATTTTCGTATACTTCATGAAGTGCTACCATTTACAACGCATAACGTATGTGAAAACGATGTCTGTGCACCTTCTATTTTTCCCCGTAACAACAAGAAACGAAAAAGACGAATGAAGCAACGGATACGAATCATTTGTCATATCTATCCCATCTACGCTTCTTACGAAGACGATCTACACAGGTGGGTATCATCCTTATAACATATGACGACGGAAAAGTTGGCCCCAGGTAACCACTTCGACTGCATAACCTCACCATAAGTTCACCATCGTTATGCTTCAGCCGTGTTCTTACCATGTTTACGTCGCACCTGAAGTGAAGTAAAACACCAACCTCACACACCACCTTACATACACACCCGCAAGAAGTAAATGTACAATGGCTCATCTTTCGACCGTTACCGCACACCGGCGGGCAAACGCGAGTGACAGCTGCCGCCACGCCCACGCCATAGGCCCGCCTTACCCCACTAAACCCAGCCGGCAAAATATTGGCACGAACCTCGTGCCGGGACACAATGTGCGCCCCTGGGCTCGTGCGCAAGGAGGCTGGGAGGAAGGTGCGGGGACAGCACAGCGTGATGTTCTCTTGAGTGGGGAGGAAGTAAAAAAACTGGCAGCTGTCCTCACGTTTTCCTGTCGCATCGGAAAGCTGTCCGTTCCCAAAATGATCTGATAACCCATACGACCTGGGGGCCGCCGCTGGGCGCCCTATGCATGCGGCCCATCCAACAATGCTGACGGGCAACTGAGAGCGTAAAGTTGTTATCAAGGCTGTAGACTCCATGAGAATGAGACTCTCAGTTCCTTCCATTCCAAATCGTATTGTATGCAAAAAGCAAGCAGTGGTCGGCTATTTAAAACTAAGACAAGCTGGCATAAACACACAAATGCAGCAAGCACCACACCGCACCGCTTCACAATACACACCTCCCTAGGGGTACACATCCCAGCAATTCAGCTCGCAACGAGCACCGGCGACCGTTCACAGAGCTAGTGCGGACACATGCCGTGTATCATGCGTCACATCACCCGTTATCCCACCCCTTGGATACCGGTTTCCTTATCTCCAAACCTAGTAGCTGAGCATAAATTAATCGCGTCACACGCCGCTGCTAGGCTTTGTTCCAATCCCAGTGCGGCGCTTCTCGGCGTCCGCATCGACCCCCAAATCACCACCACCGCTGCCTTTGTCCTCGCACCTTCGATCCTGCTCACGATCAGCACCTTCATGTGTCCGCTTGCGCTTCTCTCCACGCGTCCGATTACGGACTCCACGACGGCCACGTGAAGCGCCTCGGCCAGCCCGGGAGCCGCCGACGGGGCCCACCGCGTCACCGTCATCCACCTCTACTGGTTCCCCTTGCGTTTCTCCCGCTGTCCCTGCCGCATCAGCGGTGGCGTCATCATCACCGCCGCCGCCGCCACGCCGTTGCCGCTGCGGCCCACGTTGACTTGCGGCACAGAGATGAGTAATCAGCTGCTGTTGTTGCCGCCGTGGATCCTGCTGCGGTGCCAGGGACGGACCCGGAGGAGCCTGCTCTCCGAACACGGCGCTTTGCGTGGGAAATGCATGCGGCGTTTGTTGTGAGTGCTGACGGTAGTTATGGTGGTAACGTTGGTGCCCTTGAGGCGTGGAGTGCTGCGGGTACGCGTGCGGCTCCACGCGGCTGGACGACATGACGGCGGACTTGGCTTGGCCACCGCCCATGCCACCACCGCCACGCCAGCTGCCCTGTTGTTGAGCGGCCTCGGCCCCGGGCGGCCGGTGAGGACCGTCAAATTCCTCCTCCCAAGCTGCAACTGCGGGGCTGCCGCCGCCGCCGGGCCCCACGCCCGCAACGCCGTTATCAGCCTCCGAAACCACTGCCGTGCCACCACTTACTGTGTGGTGGGAGTTAGCGGCGTGAGAGGTGACCAAGATGGTCATCTGCGGCTGCGGTGGCCCCTCTGCCCTTCGCCTCTCGCCGTCGGACTCGTACTCATCGTCAAATACACCTCCATACGCAGCGGCCTGGGTGGATAGCTGCCCATCAACTGTGTGGGCGTGCTGTCCCTGATGTCCGCTGCGGCCGCCGCTACAAACGCCCGCTACTGGCAGAGCCTGCAGCTGGACCTGCTGCTGTGACTGCAGCTGCAGCTGCTGGTGTTGTGGCGGGGATGCTTCATACTGCGCCCAGGTAGGCATTCCGCGGCCTGATGCTAGCCCGTGCCGGGGCAGTCTGCGGGTATCAGGGGTAACGGCTCCGAAACCGGTTGCACCGCAACCATCAGCGGTGGTCCCGCCACGACTCGCAGCACCCGACAGCGCAGGGCCCACGCCGTGCAGCTGCCCAAAGCCGTCACACCGTCGGCTGGAGCCTTGCAACTCCGCCGCTGCGACTTGATCCCCATCCACGCCAACCGCCTCACCAGCCGCCACCGCAAAATCACCGCCAACGACTGGCAACAACATAACCTCACCACTCTGTGACACTGCCGCCATCGCGATGCCATCATCATCACCATACGGTTCAAGGGGCGCGATGCCGTTACTGCCATGCCCGTCAACAGACCCCGGAGCGGCATCACGCGTCTCGCCGCCGTCGGTGTGCGTCACTCCCGGCGGGCCAGCGGCGGCGCCGTCGTGACCGCCCCGAACACGGCCAGAACGTAGCGTCCAGGCGTCCAAGCCAACACCACCTCCACGGCTGGGTGCTCGCGACGCGGGTGTCCGGTGAAGCGCGGACTCGGCTTTCGTGTAGTTATTTCCTCCTGTCATCCCCGGAAGACCGCCAGGTCCCGCATCTGCACCGTACCCACCACCGCCACCACTGCCGCCCGCTGCTGCAGCGGTCCCAACCGTCCGATGGGTCATAGCCTGCTGTTGGTGCAGCTGCTGCTGTTGTCCTAAACCGCAGCTCATACCAACATCACCTGCATGCTGCTGCTGTTGGCGACTCCGATGGAATGTTGGGGCAGCGTCGCCGCCCGTGTCACCTTCGTGGCCTGCCTGTGGACTTGCACTGCCGTCGGCCCGTGCGCCAACGCCCGCTGTGGCAGGCGTTCCACTCACACCAACGACCTCGGCATCACGGGGTGCCGTCAAACGCGCACGAGCCTGAGATGTCGACTGACGGCGGAGCTCCCCGACCGGCGGGTCCGGAGGCCCATGATTTCCTCCGCTGGCTGTGCCGCCGGCGAACGTGTCGACGCCGTCACATTCAGCTGCGCCTCTGCTAGCGCCGCAGCGAAGGAGCAGACCCGATGCCTGTGCCTCCGCTGCCGTACCTGCCGTACGCGTGAAGGCGCCATGGACTTCAGTGAATTGCGGCATGACGGCTGAGAGGCTAGGCCCCCCAGGTGAGCCGCTGGGCTGACGGTCCTCATCTCCCTGCCAGCTTGCCTGTGCATCTGCAGTGGCAGCGGCCACCGCCGCTGCTGTCTGTGCCTCAGCTGCAGCGGCTGACGCCAGCCATTGCCGCTCTGCCTGCTGATGCAGCGCCAGCGCCTCCGCCGCCGTTGCAGCCATACCTGGAAAAGCCCCATGGATCACGGTCACCTGCGGCAAGGCATCTTGCGAGAAACGGTTTGCCAAGCGGCCGTCGCCACGGCCCGCCGAACCGTGGGTCATGGTCTGCCCCGTGGTCTGGCCGGCACCGCTTCCAACCGCCGCAGTGCCGCCAGCGCCGTCGTTGTAGAGCTGGAGCCCATCGGGTATCAGTGGTAGCGGCAGCGGCAGTGGCTGTGAGGCTGTCGTGAGGACGCTTGCGGGATGCAGAGCCGCGCCACCGCCGAGAGCAGCTAGCGTCGTGTTCTCATTCGCATTGACTGCCTCCTGTTCAAAAAGATGGTGGCCGCCTGGCTGGGTCTGATGTGGAGGCATCTCCTGTGAATGTGAGAGTGCCGGTCTGAAACCCTGAACGCCATGCAGATGGCCAATAAGCTGCTGGTGCAGCTGCGAAGGTGGCGGCGGTTGGCAATGATGCATGTGCTGATGTATGTGAACCGGTGGCGGCGCTGACATGTCACCGTCAACACTCCCTGGGGCCGCTGATTCGCCGCCGGATTGAGGGCGTTGCACCACTTGCTGTTGTTGAGAAGGACGGTCCTGAGATCCCAGCTGCAGCTGCAGCTGGCGGTGGTGGTGATGGTGATGGTGGGGATTCATATGTTGCCCCGTAGGTCCAGCTGAATGCGACTGCCGGTGCTGGACACTTCCTGCCGCCTCTTGACTGGAAGACTTCATATCCGCCTCCGCCATTTCCACCACGTCCATGGCTGCAAGTGGGCCGCCGCCACCTAGAACACCCACGGCTGTGGCCGGGCCAGCAGTACCGCCATCGATTTTCATGTCCGAGCCTTGCCTGTTTGCCGCCGCCGCGCCGATACTTCCGCCTGCAACAGCAGCACCCGGTTTGCTGCATGTGGATATCTCCAAGCAAAATACACGTTGTGTAATTTATACGTGGATGCATTCACACTTGAAAACTATCAGCACGTTTTGCAGCACATCAGTGCCTTCATTATACCTTTGCTCTACCTAAAGATCGAACGCCAGTGTTCAAATGCAGCGAAGAACACCAATAGACACGAATGCCCTCAGGAATGCCCCTTCTCACTGCGTACACCTGGATTCTGACGGTCCGCATTGGAAGCGCTGAAAGCCGGGCCGACGCCGGCGATAGCGGCAGCCCCCGCCGCTGGCCGCCGGTCGTCCCTCAACTGGTGCCCATACGGGTGCGGGTGTGCCCCGACAGCGCGCAGTTCGCAGGATACCTCTCCACCCAGCCTACGAGGGGAGCCATGTAATTGGTGCCGCATATAACCCATGGCAGTGCTATTGGCCGCCTGGAGCTGCGGCACCTGGGGCGCGGGGCTGCCCCGGTCGTGCAGCTCTGCCGTCATTGCGCCGGCACCAGCGGTGGCAAACGGCCCACCGCCGCCGCCGCTGCCAGCGGCACCGCTGGCTGCAGGGCCCGTGGCGGCAACCAAGTCATCTCCGTCTGTAGCATCGCAACCGTCAACCAAGGCGGCAGCGGCGGCGGCAGAGACACCGAACAGCACCGCCGCCGCCACAGCGGCCGCAGCGCCACAGTGGTGGTGATGGTGCGAGATGCGGGCGGTGCCACTGGTGGAGGTGCGCACGTCCACGCCGCCTCCGCCGCAACCGGTTGCGTCCTTCGATAAAGTTTGGAGGTGCTGGTGATGGTGATGATGAGTTGCAGGATGTTGATGGTGGCGCAAATGATCTGCACGGTCTGGGTGGTGACTCGCGGCCTGCGGACAAGGTGCCACCTTTCGCCTTAACCACTGTTCACTCATTAACCAACCTCCACGCATACAAAGATACAAGACACGCATGTGCACTGCCCAGGAGCACAGGGGTCAAGTTCATTTGGTCAAGCCGAGCGTAACGCCATGCCTTCTCGGCCCCGATGCCCAGCCCCTCAGGTGAAAAGATGCGGTGTCTGCCTGTCCATAAAGCAGAACTGAATGCTTTACCGTGATGGGCCTTGGTGCGTAACACATTAAAACGAAACACAGCACGACGGTCCCGGTCCTAGCCTTGGGCCGGCGTGTCCACCGGCACACTTCAGTCTGGTGCATGCCGCGCGGGCAATCCCTGGCTCTCACCCTAGTGGGCATGCTGATAGGACCAGACATGATTCAGCAACCCTGCACGAGGACGGAATGACATCGTTACCTTATCAGCAGGGGAGCCCTTGCCATCGCTGGGGGCCGCAGGGCCCATGTGGCCAGTACTCGCACCACCTCCGCCGCCACCGAGCATGCCTAACAGCGCCGCTGCGGGCCCGACGCTCATGCGCGCGCCGGCGTCACCATCACCATCAAGATCGCCATCCATGACGTCCACGTTTTCGCCGCCGCCGTCACCGCCGTCCGCACTCCCTGCGTTGTCATTATCGTCACCGCGCTCTTCTACGTCCTCCACACCACCGATGCCAATCGCGCCCACGTTCTCTGCTCCGTGCTCGTCTAACGGCAGAAGGTTCTCATCCATCTGCATCATGTCCTGTGGGTCACCTCCCATCCCCGAGTCGGCGTGCTCAGACGCCGAGCCCATGCGGCTGTCCTCCGCCATATCCACTGTGTCACTCGTGGTAGCGCCGTTGCTCCCGCTGTCTGTGCCATCGTGGGATGGCCCCGCGGCCATGCCCATGCTCGAGTCGCGTGGGTCAGGAAACCCACCTGCGTGAGATCGGGGGGAACGTAAACCCGCGATAGCGCACCACGGGATAACGGAATGATAAGGTACGGGTAAGGGTACAGCGTGATGAGGACGAGGCAAGGGTGAGGGATGTTAAGCATAATGAACCTTAGTTTCTCTAACCTAGAGGAGTAAGGACGACCCGAAGCTGCCCAGAGCTTCATGCTATAGGTATGGTCCATGATGTCCTGAGCCCCAAAGAGACGTATGTGCGGGACTACGCATTTCCCCACGGTGGCTGGGCACCTCACCCAGTCCAGGCCCTGCGGTTGGTGGCCCCTGCATCAGTTGATCGTGTGGCTGCTTGGATGCCTGGCCTTCCCTTGAACGAGACCTGCGGGACAAGGATGGAAGGAAAGCCCACATGAGCTGGAGGAGGAGCCACGAAGCCACGGAAACGGCACCGTACACGGTAACTGGCTGCTAGCTGGGGAGGAAAGGTAGTCCGATCCTTAAACCCAGTTGGGCGCAGTTGGGCGCCTTTACGCCCTCAGAGACGCAGGCAACTGCCCGGCCCCAAAAATCCTCCTCCCCCGCACCTCGAGCCCTCGAACCGTTGGCTGACGATTTCACCTAACCCGCCCCCAGCTGCCGCCTTGCTGCTACCAACACCAGCGGCAATGCCGCCGCCAGTGCCTGTAGCAGCGCCGCCGCCACCGTCAAGACTCCGGCCCCCAGCGGTTGGCGGAACCTCCATAGACCCACTATCATCTCCTCCACCGCCCTCCGAGCCGTCGCTTTCCTCCGCAATCACAGTTGCGTGTACAGAGGCGGCCGGGTGCCCTGCCTCAGCGTCCATCTGTAGCGCCGAGTTATTGTCCGCCTGTTCGCCATCACCGGCAGCTGCGCCGCCGGCGCTACCGACGCTTGCGCCAGCGGGAGTAATTCCGGCGACCTTACCGCAGCCGAGCAAAAGCGCCCCTTCCAGCTGCGCCACGGCCAGGCTGCACCCACCCTCCGTCCGCGCGCTGGTCTTGCCAGAGCCGTTGCTTCCGCCAACTCGATGATGGTGGTGGTAACCAACAGGGCTCTGCAAGGTCCCCAGCGCGTGATGATGGTTGTGATGATGGTGCGCTGCCTGACCGTGGTGTGCTGCCGGATGTCCATGCGAACCGCCAGCACCAGCCCCGCCCGAGCTGCCGTGCACGGCTGACCTCGCACCGCCGCCGCCGATGGCACCGCCGCCACGCTGGGTCGACCATTGTGGCGCCTGATAGGCCTGTGGACTGCCGATTACGACGCCGCCGCCGCCATCACCACCTCCATCATCCGGCAGTCCTGGCGTAGTGCCCGCCACCACCTCGCGTAGGTCTGCCGCCGCTACAACTCCAGGGCTGGCATGCAAGCCACGGCTGGCCGCAGCAGCCTGGTCAACCACTTGTCCCTCTGTATCCATCGGCTCCGCGACGGCGACGGCCACAGGCCCCATTGCAGCTACATGCATTGAGTAGGCTGCTGCCGCTGCCGCCATCGCGCCACCACCACCCGTATCACGGAGACAAACCATCCCGTTGCCAGCGCCGGCGCTGCCAGTCCCACCGGCGCCACCAGCCGCACCGCTGCTTAAAACGCCGGCGCCACCGGCATTTCCACTAACCACGCCGCCATCTGCGCCGCCAACCCCGGCGCCGCTTCCACCCATATCTTCGCTGACTTCCTGTCCAATTGCATTGCTTGCGGATGCTTGCTGTGCTGCGGCCGCAAAAATTCCAGACCCTTCATTCGCACCGGCGATGCCACTTTGCCGCTGACTGTTGTAAGCTGCCGATGTAGCTTGCAACAATAAGCTGAGTGCAACTTGCAGATGGGAGCGATAATCCGCTGTTTGGGTCATGGACGGGCCCGCGCCATATGCATTACTGTGAGCATTGATAGCAACATTGTTGTTGTGGTTATGCTGGCTGGGATTTCCACCCATCCCTAATCCACCAAAACCTGCAACGCCGGCCCCAGGCGCAGCGGCTGCGGCCGTGGGCAGACCGCCGCCCCCGCCAGCAGCGGCAGCGCCCGGATGGTCTACCTGTGCTGCGTCAAGGGACGCCAAGCTGGCGCCGGCGGGTCCCAACGGAGCCGCAACAGATGCTGTGACCGTCTCAACAGATACCGCTGGTGCGGCCAAGGCACCACGCCCCAGGGCCCCAGGCTCAGGACTGACGACTACAGCTCCGGCATCGCCGGCACCGGGATTGCTGCCTGCGCTGTGTTGAGATAAAGCCGGACTAGCTCCGTTCCCCAACGGGGTGGCCGCGGTGCTCGCCCCGGCGCCGCCTCCAGCCATCACTCCACGGCCATCACCTGCCCCACCCCGAGGTGCATGTCCATTGGCAGCGGGAATAGCCATTTCGCCGCAGCCAGGACCGTAGCCACCGCTGGCACCAACCCCACGCGCAACCGATGTCGCCGCGCACGGCGCACCGTCTGCATCACCGCCGCCGTCACTGCATCGCCCGCTTGATACTCCAGGCAAATTTTGCTGTGCAGATTCGTGCTCAAACTCTAAGAAGCGCTGCGGCATGGTGTTGAGTGCCTGCGTCGAATGGACCGTGGTGGCAGCTGCGTCAACGCCAACTATCTGCGGGTCCCTGGTGCCTGCCCCTCCACCTCCGCCAACACCACGGCCATCTGTAGCAGCGCCGCCGATGAGTTTATCACCATTGCCACCGGAGCCGGCAACAGCAGGAATCACCCCTCCCACATCGGCGAGCGATACGGTTTGGTTTGCGGCACCTGCAACCGCCGCTGCTGCCGCGGCGGCCTGGTTTATAGCCATATGCGCACTAACAAGGTCAAATGGCAGCATAACTGGCACGTACAATTGCATGGCAGGGTGAGGAGCAGCTGCTCCCGGGCCCGGTGATGCCACAGCGACTCCACAGCCGCCCCCCACGACCGTCCCATGACCACCGCCACACGCTGACGTTGCGGTGGCCGTAGCCACAGGCTCAGCAGCAGCCATAGCTTGAAGAGCAGCCACAGCTACGGCATCCACAGCGCCAGACTCGGATCTCCCTGCTTCACTAGAAGCGGCCGTGACTACGGCGGCGGCGGCAGCGCCAGTGCCGGGGCCTTCGCCGTGTTGTGAACCATGCCCGTAACCTCTCCCCGGGAACAGCAGGGCATCCTGCTGCTGGTGTAAGTTCCCCGCTGGCTGCTGGACATGGTGACTCTGCTGCTGTTGCTGATGTTGCACCTGCATTATGTTAGCGTTCACGGTCGCACCGCGCGGTTGCGCTAGCAGGTGCTGAGCCCCAAGGCCAACCTGGGAAGAGCCTCGGGTGTGTTGCTGGTGCTGCTCCGGTTTAACGCGCACCGCCCCGGGCGGGGCCCCCATGACTGTGCCATCATCTGCGGGACCACCGATACCGCCCGCAGCTGCTGCGGCTGCTGCTGCTGCTGACATGGACGCGCTCATTAGCAGTCCCTGAAGACCGTGCATATCCGCCAGGGCAAATGGACTGACCCCAGGCTGTCCTCCACCATACATCGATTCCAACAAAGCAGCAGCGGGCACACCGTAGGAAGGTCTTACTTGGCGAAGCCTATGACGACTGGCGCCGAAATCCTGCGACGGACTGACAGCAGGTTGTTGCCCATGGTTTCCCGCACCCATGGTTGCCGTGCCGCTTCGGTCGGCCCCTGCGCTCCCACCGCGACCGCCGTCGCCTGTGTCCTGGAGGTTGTTGCTGCCGCCGCCACCGAGTGCTGCTACTGCCTCCAGCGGCATTTGCGACTGGAGAAGCTGATGCTGGTGCGGCGGCAGAAGAAGCGGCTCGCGCTTCTCGTGAGCTGCCTGCGTTGGGGCCACTGGCGCAGCCGCTTGCATCAGCGCACCCTGTGTTGGCGATGGCAGCACCAGGCCCCCAGGGACGCAATCAGCTTGCTCCGAAGGTTGCCACAGCAACCCGGTGCCAGGAGCACCGTTCAGGCCTGGCCCACCGCCAGCTGCCGCAGCCGCAGCTGCGTGCTGCTGCATATGGCTTGCTGCCTGAAGTTGCAACTGTCCCAACGTTGCCAAATTAAACGGAGATCCGGGAAGTGGCAGCGCACCCGACGCACCGGCTGCTGCGGCAGCCAGAAGGGCGTGCGGGAGGGCTGGTTGGCTATGCCCCGCTGCCGTGATACTTGGCGAACCCTGGCCCAAGCCCTGCATAAGGCCCCAGCCGCCCACCAGACCATTGCCTAGAAATGCTGCCGCAGCCGCGGCCGCGGCTGTTGCAGGATCCATGCCACCTGCTCCCGAGCCACCCCCACCAACAGCATTCGGCCGCTGCGAGCAGCATTATTGAAACGTTAGATACGTAAGAACGGTGGAGTTTCAGGTCAGAGGAGAAAAGTAACGTAGTTTAACGATCTAGGGTCACGGTTTTGGAATGGGCTGGGCATCATATGCGCGCCCAATACCGCAATCGGATGTTCTCACATGGCAGCCCTATTGCACGTGGTCCAGAGTTGACGGGGGAAGAGGTATGCCACATGACCGAACGCCACTTAAGCGTGCGTTTGTGTGTGGGCAATGACGCCCGATTGTGGGCATGCAAGCGTCGCGTGGGCATTGGCAGGCAAGTGCACCAGCTCTGCCTCAAAGGGCTTGCGCCGTCTGCGCTTGTGCCAAGCAGGCCAGCCACACATAAGTAGGCTTGTCGATTATGGCCATGATGCGACGCAAATTACCAGGGCCGTCCTTGTGCCATACCTGAAGACTATGCTGCCGATCTTTCCGCGGCGACGGCGGGCCAGGGGCTCCTCGTGGCGCCTGAATCTGTCCATACACCGAAGCTGGTGTCGCGCCACGGGCGTTAGATCGGGTCGGGTGAGTGCGGAAGCCACGACCTGGAGCTTCACCCTGCTCTGCTGCGCTTCGCCCTGCGTGGCCGTGACCCTCCGCCCGTGTTTCAACGGCCTGCGAGGTAATGCTATGCGGTCGCTGCACCTCCGGCGAAGATGCATAATGATCAACGGTAAGACCAGCTCCACGTCCATAAGGCGCCCGACTTGGCACGGCAGGAAGCGCGTAGCGCTGCTGCTGCTGGAGCAGCTGTTGCTGCTGTTGCTGTATCTGCTGGTGGGTTTGCGTCTGCTGCTGTTGCGCTGCGTGATTTTGTTGGCTCAGAAGCGTCAGGTTGCCGCCATTATTCGTATGGCGGATTGTTGGATGTACAGCCGTCGATATCAGGCTGTTGGCTGGCCGAGGCCCCTGCTGCGGACGATTCGATCGAATAGGACCTGTGGACGGCGAATCAAGCTGAGTTAGATTTGGGCTTGCCTAGAGAGAATCGGCTGACGGCTGTTGTGCCGGGCGACGGGACTCGTGCGAACGCCTAGGTATCGTCTCACCGTCAGGTTCGGCAGCTGATAGCGCGCTGTCCTCGTCTACCGAACGTTCCGGCTGCACTGCCGAGCCCGCAGCTCGTGCACCCTCAAATGAGACCGCTGTGGAGACTTGGCTTCGGGCTGCTCTCTGTAGCCAAAGAGCGCGATGAAGTACGTACGTCGGTTCATCGTTCAGGTCATCCCGACAGCAAAGATCACGTCGTAAAGATACATTGAAACAATCAAATCTTCAGGGATCGGCACATATGTCCTACCGGGCTTTGGGGCTCTCCAGTGCTGCCCGCTGCCGGCTCCGACGCCTGGCCCTCAGACTCCTGCTGGGAAACGGTAACGCTCGTGACAGCATTTGATAAAGCTGTGTCTGCTCCAGAGGCCTGCCGTCGTGTAGGATTTGCAAGCGCGGAGCCCTCCATTGCCTAGGTCAACTCGTCGGCCTTGAAAATACCTAAAGCGTCCAGCAAGACCATAATGTAATGTATGTCAAGAGCATTTGACGACGTTATGCCCCAGAATCATGTCAGCGGTGCGCCTTCTTGCTTGAATCGACCGGAATCCTTCACCGTCTGCTCCGGACTTCGTGATTAACAATGCTGGAGAGACATAATGGAAAATTCAAAATAGATCTTAACTTTACGCGACCCGTTCGTTCGCTTTCGGGGTCTGCGCGGCAACCTACGGTAACTCCATTTACAAGCTAAATTCAGAAATCCACAACTGCAGACCAAGATTCTGTGTTAAACTTTTACAAAACGGAGTCAAACGCCAAGAGCCCCAGGATGGAGTCAGTACTGTAAACAACTGTACGGACAGAATTAGATACGCCGTACATAATACACTTACGGTATCATATTTCCTGGTCTACCTACAAATTAGTGTTGGATTAATTGTCAGAGTCATAATTGTGAAGATTCTCTATGAACGGATGACAATTTACCGGCGATGGAAGCCTCAAACATGTAAATAATCACACAAGCGTAAGTATATTTAGAATAAAATTTTTCATGTCGTGCGGTATACTCATCGTATGAGAGGACTCCTGCCACCGCCGGCACGGGACAGTACTGAGGATGAGGTTCAAACGCCTGCAACTTAAGATCTGAAAGGGGTTATTTCCAACGACTGCGTAGATAAGTATCATATTTCACAAACAACCTAATTTCGCTGGCACTGTGGAAGAATATTATTTGAACTTCCTTGCACCGCTGCCAGCCCGATATGCGCCTATGCTCTCATCGCGCTATCAGAAGCAATGCCCCGTTACAATTTGACAAGCATCCCTATAGTGCACGCTCATACATCCTCTATATGTCGGGGGCCAGCACTCCATACCACACGGTGTGGAGAGGAAATAGCCAGCTGTAGATATGGTCAAATATGGTACGTTATGGCAATAACACAAGCATGTTAGGCCCGTTAAGTAGTCCGTCGACAGTCATAAGGGACTAAAACGAGTCCTGTCAGAGCATATGGACCAAGTTGACCCAAGATTGCCCATATAATTCCTGCTCTCATCTCCCAGGAAGTCACTTTATCTTTCCCCCCCTTTTCCACGTTCTTTCACAGTTATATGGCTGACCCAGATGATAACAGACATCTACACGTGATCCAATTCTCCAACCGGCGCACAGCTGCAGCTAATGTAATACGCCTGGCCGCACTCGGTTTGGTGTCCTCATTTCCTAAACCATGTTTCCGTTAAGCAACATGTTCATGATCCTCTTGCCCGGGCAAAACACGTCTTCCGGATTCCAAATGGCGTAGGCCCTCTCAACTTCTTCCAAGCGCACTAACCCTTAGACCTCTTCTACAGTATCCTGGCCGTGGACAACAAAAAATAGCATGACGCACACGAACCCTTTCACGCAATTCAACACCAGAACCGGTGCGTGTACGCAGTTCCAACCGTGCCCCTAGTATCACCTGAGACATAGCACCATCCACGCGCAGGGATGCACTGTATTGTAAAAGGGTTGTGTTCCGGGCAAACAACACAGCGATCCTGAAATGTGTCCATGTTGGCAGGTCGCCGGTCCATCGCTCACCACATCATCCCGCCATAGGTATTTGGGCCCTGAAAACCTCGGCAGCCATCACAACAGGGCAAAAGCATAGATGCCTGCTGCCATGACCCCATTTAGCACGTCACCGCTGCAAGGAATCAACCCGAGACTGTGCCCTGACAACCTGCTACACCTGGCCACGCGTCGGCATCCCATGACTGATGGCCAATCAAACAGGTCGGGCTTCTTACAGATATTGGTCAACATGAAATGTTATCATTCAAGCGGTACACATCAGGGACCTTATGACTTCCGCAAATTGTCCAGACGAGCCTGCAGGTCCTCATCAATACCTGGGCCGCCCTCCGCCTCTGCAATGGCAGGCGCGGCCTGCGGCTTCTCCGTAATTCGTGTCCCTGGAGCTGATACCAGCTGCGAGGACCGGGTTGTACGCGTGGGGTTTGGGTTGGAAATGTGTGTGTTACTGGTTGGGCGCATGGTATGTGGGCTAGACGTACAATTGGGCTTCAAGGATTGTTGGGTGCTTGGGAGCTTGGGTGGGTGTGTCGTACTGCCGGCAGCTGATTTACGTTAAACTTAGTAATTACAGACACCGCATAGGGTAGGAACATGCTGCGTGCATGCGCCGGCCCAGCTAAACGTGTTTTTGTACAGTTTCCTTATTGTTTCACGAACAGCTGCAGCGAAATTCATCTTGTGTATACCATGGCGACTGCCAAACTCATTTAACACGTTACTGGGTGTGGCTCGAGGCTGTTGATTGAATTTTGACCTAGGTCTGGATCTGAATCAAAGGGCACGAAAGTTCAGGAGTTCCCAGAGCAACCAACACACCTCGGTCATGTTTCCAATGCCGATCTCGTCCAGCACTTGATTAACAAGGTTGTCAGTCTCCTCCTCCTCACCCTCGTCCTGTGTGCAACATGAAGCGGCGCAGCAAGGCATGATCCGGTGTGGCATAGAACAGCATCTTGGCAGGGTTAGCCGTGGGTTAGCTGCTCAGGACTTAAACACACCTATTACAAAAATAAACATACTACCATATTAAAAAATTTCCATTAAGCACAGTCCCTTTTTAACTGCGTTTGGACAATCCCCATGGCCCACTTGTCAAGCACGTTAGCCAGGCTTCTGTTTTTACAGCTTCCATAACTTCCATAGCTTCCACAGGTTCAAATCCCGGCACAGCGCAGCATATTAGCATCGCAACACGACTACCTGTAAAGCATCGTCCACAGCGTCGCCCATCATCTCACTCGTCATCTCCATGCGTTCGTTCTGCCGCTCGAACTCGCGCATGATGTTCTGCAGGTTTGGAAGGTTGAGCCGCCGGTTCATGGCTCGCATGGCCTGCATGGGATAGGAAACAGGGAATATGAACTATGGGTTAGAGAACGGGGTGCTAAGGGAGTTGACGGACTGGCCATTTCTGGTACATCCTAGTCCCTCCGTTAACTCAGGTGCAGCGACGTCATTTCGACCATCTCGCACCACCTCTGCACCACCTTCTACACCAGATTGACCCAACCGAGCTCCTTAGCCTCCTAAGACTTACCCAGGACCCATAACCCTCAAGGCGACTGATCGAATTATTTATTACTTATTAGCTTTGCATTTCACCTTCGTCGCGCCGCGCATAGCGTCCGCCATTGCCTGTGTCGACTTAAGCGTCTGCGGGGAACAGTAACTCGGACAATTTGGCATCTGGGTCAAGACGCTGGCTTCTGCAGCGGACCATCTTACGATTAGGGGATCACTGGACAGAAGCACCATTGCGACAATTCCCAAGCGCTCGCCCAGGAGCTATGAGCATTTTGTTGATTTTACCAGAAGCAATTAACAACTAATGCAGGGATAATCAAACATCGTTTCCAAAGCTGCTGCCAGACACGATAGCAGCAAGAGGCCGTTGTTTCGAAGCCACGAAGCCGCACACAACACTTATGACTCATACAAGCACGACTGCTCTGACGCGACCAGGGGCTCAATGACGCTCTGCCTGCTCCGGGCTCACCGCTAGTCGCAGCGACACAGCCTGCAATTCTGATTTGAGGCCGTACATCTTGGTGACGGCATGCCGGTTCCGAACCAGCGACTTGGCCATCACTTTGACTGCATCCTGAAGTACAAGCAGGGCATAAAATGATCGATGCCATCCACAGGATAAAAGTAATGTATCCCATGCCTAAGGGCTGCTTCAGCCGCAACCTTGGCCTGCTATGGCTGCAACCCTCGCCGGGAAGGTATCGATACGCTACAACAGCATGACACCTCCCCACATGTTAATAAGGTAATCGGAGGAAGCCCTTCAAAAGAGGGGCTGACTTCGGCAAGTGTAAGACTCCGTCAGATGCCAGGGAGCGCACAAGTAGCCAAGTGAACCATGGGCCCCCTTATCCCCGTGACCCAAAGTTTACCATCTGGCCCTCCTTAGCCATCTTTTTGATCTCCATGACGGTTTTCTTCTCCTGCTGCTGTAAAGCCATACGCTCGCGGTCGAGCTCGCGAATGGCTTTATCTAGCTGCCGTTTGTTCTCCCGGAGCATCTCTGCAACATAAATTAAAACATATCCTAAGCTATTAAGCCGCAACTAATAACACCAACCGTTCCAAACCTGGGCAAGCCACGTTCCGGCAGATATCCTATGACAGCTACCTGCAGGAGTTTTCTTTTTTCCGAACAGAGCTTCCAACATTTTTGCAATTATACAACACGGAACTGAGTTCGATCTTCTATATTGAAGATAGCTAAACGAAAGAAATGAATGCCACAACTTTGGAATCCCTTTAATTTGCGGGCGTAATGGCCAAATAGCTATACAAACTTTGCACTGCGTATGATGGTGTACTGCATATGCGTTAAGTCTTCTATCCTCAGGTGCTGTACCGGCGGTGCCGTGACGGAAGAATGTGAAAGCATCTGCGGAAAACACAGCACATACGTAACAGCTATATGTAAAGCTACAGGGAAAATATATCGATAACCCACAAATGTAGGGCTCGATTATCGGTGTGGACTAGGGCTGATATTGGACACCAAACGTCGTGCAAATGATCACCAAATACCGAATTCATGCACATAACGGACATGCGAAAATGTTGCCTAGTGGGCGAATTGGTAACCATGCTTGTTGCGTCCTCGGCGGCGCGAGGGACCCAGCTAGGAGCTTGGTGGGTCGCCTTCGGGGGAGCTCAACATGCACAATTAGAAACAGCATAAGATTTCAAAGGATCACAATGATTCCTGAACATCAGAACACTTGTTGCCGTGACCCTGCAGGACGTCGTACGCGCCAGCTCCATAGCACGCCCAACATGGATGACAGTGAAGCCAGCAGACAGTCGCGAATCACCTTTCCATGAACTGGATCTGGTGGACCTGTGGGATGGGGTAAGAGATGGGAAGCCCTTCCTTCGCCGGTGCACAGCGCCGAACGCGGCAGGGTAGCGCAGCAGCTCTATAAAAGGGCGGTATACGGCTTTTCATGCACACGCACTTGGGCTGTATCCCGGCATATCGACGCATGTGGCCACTGGCGTACGCATCTGCGATTTATTGCTGCGATGTTTCACCAGCGACGGCAGTAATGGCGGAGATACCGTTTTACACCCCCTTCCCCGCAATGTTGATCAAATTTTAACTTAAAGCTTTTCCAAGAAGCGGTTGGACATGTCACTTCTAAGCCCTGATAGCAAGTCATGTCCAGCGCTACCCCAACGGCATGACCGTCTTAGCCAGCGGCGTGAGTAGGGCGTTTTGGGCTCCCAGGGTGAGAGCCTTCACAGGGATGGGAATAGCTTCCGGATCCTCCCACCCGACTTCCAAACCCAGGCTTTATGAATGAGGTTGTGGGCACGGCTGCGACGAAAAGCTTCTTATACGTGTTCCCAGCGTGTTGTTCTTATCCATGTCCGCAGACGGGAAAAACACGTGTGCGGCAACATGTCAATCCCCTTCGGCGCGACTATCAAGAGCCGACAGCGCCCCCCGATTGGGCGGCGGTGTTCACCGACCCGTCGCTGCCGCTGGCACTAGACATCGGCAGCGGCTACGGGCGCTTCCTCCTGCTGCTGCAACGTAACAATCCCAACCAGCAAGTCAACTACCTGGGCATGGAAATCCGCAGTCCGGTGCGTGGGCGGCGTGGCGGGGCCTGGTCTATGTCCCCTCATCAGCGACAGTAGATCCCTCCAGTCACGGGCCTTCCCTCCTACAATATGATCCATGCCTGTCAGGAAGACGTCGTCTGCCACCAGATCGCAGTTAGTCATGCTTTACAGGGGCTGCAGCGGTAGCATGTCTCGTTTGTTCATCTTACCCTCCCTGTCAGGAAGACACACGTTCTTGTGGAGCGCTTCTTAGGGCATGTCGTTTCCCCGGGGCTTCGAACCTCGTGCAGGTGCCATCCCTGGCGTATGCTTGTCACTTACGCACATGGAACTGGTCCTTTTGGCTGCCGCCTCTCCAAGCACCGCTCTTCCATGGCCTTATTGACGCCGTTTTCCACTTTTTTGTTTCCTCCAGTTTGGTTACCTGTTTACCAGTCACATCTTTCCAACGTAGGAGAGATGTGCCAGGATACCTAATGTCACATGTAAACTTAATTACATGTATCGATTGTTATTTATTTGGGCATAATATGGCGCTATTGTCTCGACCCTTTTGTCTGTGTCAGAGGTTGTAGGTAAGCTGGTGGTGGTGTGTCTTCTTCACACCGGGTAGATAGAGGCCCATGGAGGCCCAATCACCGCTAACCGCTAACCGGATGGGCGTAGGAACTCTGCTTGCTTTTTCCTGCTCGCTGCCACAGGGTGGCCCACAAACCCCCAGTCGAAGTCAACATGTATATTCTCACCCCCCATTGTCCCTAGCTCTGGTGTTCCTTGGTGACCCCTGATTCACAAATCGCGCGATGCCCTTCTCGATCGGCCACAGTTGGTGGACAGGGCAAACCACTGGGTAGACAGGTTGGGGCTCCAGGGGCGGGTTCATTACGTATTCGCCAACGCCACCGTGAGCTTGGAGACGTTGTTGGGCAGTTATCCGGGGCCAATCACCGACGTCTTCATCCAGTTCCCAGATCCGTAAGTCCGAAGCGCGTGTCTGGAGGAGGTACCCCGTGGGTACGTCTCTCGTCTCTTCGCGTGGATGATGTCTCCCCTCGCCCCCTCGGGGAGGTCTCTTAGTGTGGAAGCTGTCTTGCCTTCTATGTCTGGTGGCATGGGTGCATGATTCTGCGCTGTGGACGTATCTATGCATGTGCGCGGAGGGCTCCTACCAATGGTACAGGGAAAACCACACGGGTCCTACCAGCACCAGCACCAGCGCTACCACCACCACCACCACCACCCTTCCTACCACCACCACCCACAAAAGTACATGGACAGGGACACATGGGGCATTACTCATCTCTCGCCCCAGAGCGAAGCCTATGATGTAATTTGATGATCAACTTTCGTTACCCTGACCTTCCTACCTGGTTCTGGCCTTGGCAGACACTTCAAGCGTCGCCACCACAAGCGCCGCGTGGTGCAGCCCCGGCTGGCGAGGGCGCTCCGAGATGCGATGGCGCCAGGAGGTGCGCCTCACCCCGCTCCGCCGGCGATAACTGTCTGCTGTCGGTGGCAAATTACGTTTCGATGTATGGCTTGGTGTGCATTTACAGTGCATGCTTTCGGTTTTTTCCAGCCATGAGTTTTTTTCATGTTGAATCCTTTCCCAGGGCGGTTGCTGCTTCAGTCCGATGTGGAAGAAGTGTGCGTCGCCATGCGGAACATGTTTGAGCGGTACGTGGGCGACGCATTCTCCCTGGCGACGGAACACAGCCAGTGCGCCGTCTTCTTCGGCCAACCCGCGGTTTCATCGGTGCCTAGGGGCGCCAGTCCGGCGCCATATTTTTCGTCGACGGGTTCAGTGAACCCCGAAGGGCCGTCCGGGGATGTAACGGCGGCAGCGGACGCGGCTGCTTTACCGATCTCCTCTGAATTGCCAGCGCCAAAAGCTCAGCATCAGTTTGCCTCACCGCAATTCGTAAGGGACCCCTCGGTTCACTTGCTGGATGTAACGCAACACGCAGTAGTGGCGGTGGCGGCGACAGATGGGGCCGAGGACGCGGCCTTTGCTGACGGCGAATCGAGTGGTGACGCCAGCACAGATGAGGACGGTAGCGCCAGTGGCATGGATGGAAGCAGCTCGGGTGGCATGGAGAATGATAGTGCTGACATCGGAAACATGGTTTCGGAGTGGGAAAAAGGCGGTTGGCTGGCAGAAAACCCTATAGGCACTCCCACTGAGCGGGAACACTACGTGATGCAGCAGGGGCTGCCAGTGTTTCGGTTGCTGCTAGTCCGGACGTAGGACAACTGTGGGGAGGAACAGCGCAGTCCATATGTCGCAGTGGACCGGGTGAAAATCCAGGTCTTCAGCGGGATTCCGACCCACATTCGGATTCGCCTAGAAGGCACCAAAAGCACCAGGTAAAGCTCTGCTCCTCCTACACTTCGACTTCCATTTCCTCCGTTTTCTCCTTCCCTTCTGTTTTCCTTTGTCCTGCCGTACCATCATACCCGTCGCGCATGACATCCACACGGACGCTAAGTGGGCATCGAGGAATCCTCAAATGGAATTCTGAACGTAAAGGACTTGATCTCGGACAAATCGAAAGCTGCAAACCAAACACGGTTGATCTAGTTTTTATGATCTGAATCCTCTTTGGTAGCAGAAACGGTCTGCTCTGGTCGCAACCGTGAGTGGAAACTGACGACTTCTCCTGCCTTGCCAATTAAATGTAATAATCGGGCAGTGCACGCGTGACCCCTGGGTTAGTGTGAGTCTGTCCGCAGTTGTGGAGTCAACATCATTCGTTATACGTCAGTTCATGTGTTCATACATTGACGACCGTATGACAGGCGGCTCATCACAGGATCAATCACGCAGCATGTCATGACAGTTCGTGTTTGGGAAATAATGTCCTGGACGACTGGATTGACACGGTCCTGTAAATCCTACAGAAGTAGGAGAACGTACTTGATAAGCCGTGTATGAGGACTGATAATGATGCTTGAAGAAAACTGAGACAGCCATGGCACATGCCTGCGTGGGGCAGGATGTGATCTGGAACACCCATATCCAAGGTAGGGTACGGAGCCAGCATGCTGAAAGGACAGGATGTGCCCTCAAGAAGGGGTAGAGTGAATCGTACGGCACAGCTGAGGCATTCTAAACGCAAGTCAGAGAACCCAGCTGGGCTGGCAAGCCAAGATCCAGCCTCCGACTGTACACGGGACCTCTCCCAGATCAACGAACTGCGCTAACGAGCCAAGCAATTTGCAAGAGGGACCCGGCCTGGTCAGACCTGATCCGTATAACTTGAGGCAGTGTTTACTGAGCCAGATGGAGAACTGAGAAGTTGGAGCTGATTCACCGAACTCGAGCTCAAAGGAAGAGATTAAGTAAGTCAGAGAAAGCCTTAAGCAAGGGCCAGGAAGATGCATAGACAAAGAAGTGGCAGCCAGGCCATTAACGACGTTCCATCCCTGGTGAAAACCTATTAGAGCCTGACGTCCCGGTGAGGGGCAAGACTGAACAGGTCGGAGTTGAACTCGGTGATACCGTGCTGGCTTTGGACGTTTTGTTGTTTTGCCCCGGTTGCCTTTCGTGGATGTCCATCGTTGGTACGTCCTTGCTCTCTCCGTCCTACCATCGTTCATTTTCGCCCTGGTTGGGATCCAGCGTGTAACGTAGCCTCTGCAGATAACGTGCCTTAAGAGAGGCTCACTAAGCCATTTGCTTTGACCCGCTTCCAAAGTCCCGCTCCGGGACAGGACAGGGTGGAACATGGATACGGGTAGGCAAAACGAATGGGCGCATAACCAAACTCACTTCAGCCTGAGTACGGCAGAGAGTTTGAACTCTAAGAATTAACCAATGTGTACCCGGCTTTAACAAAGAGCAAAGTAACGTGTCTGTTGTTGGTTATGGTGACTACATTTGGTGATTGTTATGGTGACTACATTTCGCCTATGTTCGTCATGCCTGGGGTGGGAGACGCAAACTACGCAAAAGAAAAGGAAATGGTGAGGAAGGCTCGAGCAGCTATTACTGTTCGCCTTGATCCAGTGACAAATGCAAGTGAGATTGCGTCTACTACTGAGGTGCTCGATTTGTGGTAAAAGCTGGAGGCATTGGCGAAGAACATTGAGGGAGCTGTCGTTATTTCTGCTTCGCATGCCTGGGCACATCTTGCCAAGGAAAATGATGAGAGCATGACTGACTTTCTCACCAGAGCTGAGGACTTGTTTCGAAAGCTAGACCTTGACGTTAATTATAAGGTCACGGAGGCGGCAGCGATTATGCACATTGTGGGGAAACTGCCCCCTGCATACTCACATTTTAACAGCACGTTTGTTGCTTTTTGAAACAGCGGACCTTATCATGACCCGTCTTGCCGCAGTAGCTGCAAGGCTTGTCACGCCAGCACTTCTCCTCGGCGTGACCCACTTTCCCGCAGTTGCTGCACGATGGCTGGTTTTGGTTTCGGCCACTCCCGGAAAACAAAGCCAGAGCGCTATCCCCTGACACATAACCTGTCAACTCCTTGGACTCCTCAGCTACGAGCACCTTCTTTTAATCAGCAAAGGACTTGGGATATCCAAAAGCAACAAACATGCTGTCAAAATGCGAGTATGGAGGGGGCAGTTTCCCCACAATGTGCATAATCGCCGCCGCCTCCGTGACCTTATAATTAAGGTCAAGGTCTAGCTTTCGAAACAAGTCCTCAGCTCTGGTGAGAAAATCAGTCATGCTCTCATCATTTTTCTTGGCAAGATGTGCCCAGGCATGCGAAGCAGAAATAACGACAGCTCCCTCAATGTTCTTCGCCAATGCCTCCAGCTTTTACCACAAATCGAGCACCTCAGTAGTAGACGCAATCTCACTTGCATTTGTCTCTGGATCAAGGCGAAAAGTAATTGCAGCTCAAGCCTTCCTCACCATTTCCTTTTCTTATGCATAGTTTGCGTCTCCCACCGCAGGCATGACGAACGTAGGCGAAATGTAGTCGCCATAACCATCGAAGTCTAGAACTGATTCCATTTTGTGGAGCCAGCTCCTGGTGTTGGTCGAAGAGAGCTCCTTTACGTACTCCCTTGAATGCGACATGGCGGTTAAGTCAACTTTCACAACACTCAAAACAACTCAGGACAAAAGAAGTCCTATAACAACGGCCACCGCGTTACGCGAGGCTCATAACCTGTTGTGAAACTCGCGTCGCAACAGCTGAGATAAGGTCCAGTTCAGCACAAGCTGGACAAGCGAGCTGCCACTATGCCTCAAGCCACTAGGACACACCTAAGTCCGGGCGAGCCATAGATGTTACAAACAGCTAAAGAAGCAAGTCAGCTTCGGGGAATAAGTAGCGACTTGGTGAAGAGGTCGTACATAAGACCCTTCGCATTTGAAAATTCAGCCGCAGTATATCCTGACTATGCGTTCATGTAATGAACACATAATACAATTGAAAAAGTCTTACCGAATATCACAACAGTGTCATGTGATCAATCACCAAAAACTAAAAATTCATAGTGTCGTAACAGGTCCATGAAAAAAGGGCATTCAACAACATATTACAGTTTTGAGGCTGCCGCCAAAATCATTATAGAAATGATATAACTTAGTCTCTTCAGAGGCTGTGAGCCGAGCAGAGCAAGAGTGCAAGACCTTAACGCTAACCACCTCGCTAACCGCCTTACCCGTTTCAATGGACCGAGAGACCACCTGGATCACTGAAATTGCAGAGCGAAAAAATGAAAATTCGTCAAAATTATAAGAATGTCTTACGATGTTTACAAAGATTGTTTCTTGCATACAATCCTTATCCAAGACCCAGACGATGTCCATGAAGGTTGACCGGCGCGGTTCCTATCCGAGGCAACCCTAGGCAACCGCGCGGTGAAGCTGCAAAACATTCCAAGTATCACATTCCAATACTAATAGCTGTTGTGAAACTTGCGTCGCGATAGCTGAGTAAAGGTCCAGTTCAGCACAATGCTGGACAAGCGAGCTGCCACTATGCCTCAAGCCACAAAGACACTCCAAAGTCCAGGCGAGCAATAGTTGTTACAAACAGCTTATGAGGTATGAGAACCTCGCCAAATATATAGTTTAGTGTGTAGTGTTAAGTGTCGTACCCTCCGTCTAGATCGTCGAACGCACTGATTAGGAAGGAGATTGCTGGCTCAGCGTCAGAAGACCAAACGCCAGACTTACGCCATGACAGAAACTTCATGACAGAAACAGCCTAAACAGGCAAGACTTAGATCCCACCGAGAATACCACTCGTTAGGAAGGTAAAAGAAGTCTGACCGAATATAACACCACCACCACCGACCTTCACAGGAGCAGCGACGAACTGACCGAACAATCATGCCAGTTAATGGCAGAAATTTCAACAATAGCCCCATGATTTCGCCCTTCTTGCTTCATTAGCTTCGAACCGTAGCCGTACCAGGCTACCAGCAGTAATTCGCTGAAAACTCAGGCCTCTGGCGCGTTGGTGCAATATCCGGTATAGTTTTAGAGTTTTAAGAATTTTAAGATTTTCATAATTCTGTTCTGTGCTTTCCACGTGCCCGAAAAGGTGCACCTGTTTCCCGTTTGGCCCCACGAGTGCGCTGCACAGCTCCTTTCCGAAAAGTTGCATCTTCCACCATTCCATGAACTTCACCTAGCTATATAGACTGACACGGCATGGAATCTCAAGCTCAATCCACTTTTCGGGTGCGGGCAGGTGCGACGATGGTGCGGGATCGCGCTAAGGTTCGCGATGACCTAAGCGAGTGGATTCCGTCCGCCCACGCGCACTATAAATATGTCACTTCTTATATTTTTTTTACTTGTCAACTATCCACAGTTTCCGAACCCCCCTCAGTCGCCCTCAACCTGCACGACAAGAGCTTTAATAGGCTGTAGCAGACGTTCCCACCAAGTCTGAACGAGCTCCATCCACCTTCGTGGGATTCTTCCTAAATATGGATACTGCAGATGCGCAGCTGGAGTTCCCGGACGGCCGCACCCTGCCATGCCACTCTCAGGTGCGATATACCGAGCAGGGTACGCAAGGACCCATGAGTCGGTGAACCACTGCGTTTTGCGCGTCTTCATGAAAAGGCAAAAGCCGAAGGCAGATCGTCGGTTAAGTACTTCTATGGACGACGACAACATTTATTTTGCTGTGTCGCGGTCTATGGCGTCGTGTTGGTTCAACGCTGCTGGGTAGTTGATGTATTTTTTCGTGACCTTTTCCCAGAGCGTCGTGGGGTGGGATGAAGGGGTCGCATGGCGGTGCAGCAGGGGGACGGACGGACGGATGCATCGTGACCCATGGGTCATGCATTTTGCCTATCTGAAGACATAATACAGGCCGCATGATGTGTACGGTAACTAACAGATCTTGGCCGCCTGGTCTGGGGTAGTTCGAGATCTGCTGCAATCCGGCACGTACTGCGAATTTCATGTTGGTGGTGACGAGGTCGTTGTCGGACACGGCGAAGCTGGAGCCACAAGCGATGGCAACCGTCGGCCCAGTACGGCAGAATACGGACCTGGATCCGGGTCGGGTGTACGTCTTCGAATCCCGGTGATGGGGGAGGAGTCCTTGGAAGATTGGGAACGGCTGCTGGAGCTGATGTACCCACCCACGAGGCTGCCGCGACCCACCATCACCTGGGTGGGTGATATGTGTGCAGGCAGTTTTAGCAGCTTTTCGTCGAGTGTCATTAGCCCTTGCTAGGGGGAGAAGCAGAAGGCTTGAGAGGGCTGGGGTGGGGTGGAGTGGGTTGGTGAGTGGTATGGCAAGGGGAGACATACGGCATGTCCGCTAATCAGCGCCACAGTACCCGAACGGCAACTAACCCCCCTCCCCCGCTGATATAGCAAGTTCGTTACGAACGTATGCTGGCAACCGGAAGCGCGGGATAAGTGCTCAATGCTCATTGTGATGCTCCGCCGTGCATGTCAGGTTTACAAACAACGCATACACACTTATACAAAAGTGACTGCATGACTGCGATTTCGTATTACGTCATTTTCAGGACAATATTGACACGATAATCTTGCTGGCGGATAAGTATGGCATGTCCGGACTGCTACTGCTGTGTGAGGAGTTCCTATTGGAACGGGGCGGCAAAGGTGGCGGCGCAGCCACGGGGACTGGCAGCGGAGGCGGTAGCAGCAGTGGCGGCAGCGGCGCCTTTTACAGCTGCGATCCGGATGATCCGGCGTACGTTTGGAAGTGGCTGGGTCGAGCGGACCGGTTGCGGATGGAACGGGTGAGGGAGGAGAGGCAAAGAAACGTATCTTGCGCTGAAGTGGCTCCCGGTAGTAGCAGGCTGCTCCAAGTTGCTGCCAAGCTGGTTGTAGCCGACCTTCCGATCCTCTTATCTCCGTCTGCCAATTGCGGTCATCTCTGCCGCCGTACGCCTTATGCTGGGGAGGGGAGGGGAGTTCTGTGCGGTTGCGTGTGCGGGTTGGGCCCTCCCCGGTCCCCTTGCTCTTTCCCCCCAACCCAACCCTCAGCCACTACCCCCCCACTGGCCAGCCTCATTCGACTTCCCCAACCCACCCCCACCGCATCCAGCTGTTGTACCACGGTGGCTCGAAATTTGCGTTTCTCAACAGCAGTCCCAGCGTTTAGTAAGGAAAGCGGCCGGACTGGCTCTATGTCGCCGCATTATAGTACTTCTCAACACCAGGTCTCGTGCACTCGTTTCATTCGTCTTCCACCCGCACCCACTTTATTTATCCCTTCCGTGTTTGGTTCGTAGAATTTGTCGTCTTTGCGTTCATACCCTTAATTTTCCCCTCCCTCAATCCAGAGTTGTGTTTCTTGTCGCATTGCAACACACCTCGCGGGCCCTCCCCCCAAACAATCGCAGGTATGCAGCGAATGCATGGACTTCATTTGCTCCGAAGCCATGCTGGGCCCCGGCGGTGCGCATTCGGCAGGGCGTGGCGAGGCGGATGAGGAGATGCTGGAGGGGTTGCGCGGGGGCACTCTCCGCAGGTACAGGGATGGTTTGCATGGTGTTTATGGTGTAAGGTGCACGCACTGGTTAGGGCCCTTGACTGTATCGTCGTTTGCTGTTCGTTTCGCTCGGGATGGCCCTGGGTGGTATCTAAGTAGGCAACGGTCCCTTCTTGTAGATGCAAATTAGATATGCAAACGATGGACACAGTACCCCAGCGCCCCGACAGCCATTCAAAGCGCGGCACTAGAAGCTGATCGATGTTACTTGTCTTGGGATGTTACTTGGTTGTGCTTTTGGATGCAGGCTGGTGAGCCGTCTGGTCAGAGATACTGCGACCATGAAAGCCGCGCTACGGAACGAGGTGCGTATGTGCAGTACACCTACAGGATCCACTCATCCAAAGTGTGAGGAGGATCATGAATTCAAAATACGGATTTGTACGGAGCTAAACGTCATATTGATATGAGGTCATAAGTAAGGTGGGAAATGTGAATTTGGATATGCAGGCGCAAATGCGCACCATAAACACATTCACTTCACCAATGTGGAAATGCATGTTATCGTTGTATTGCTTTCGCCCTCCATCATAAAGGAAGGTAGCATTGAACAAGCCCCAGACAAGTTTGCATACCATGCCATGCTGGAACTTCAATACGGTATTATCCCATTTGCACCACCCATTTCTACATCCTGTTTACTGTCTAAACCCGACTAAGTTATCAAGTGCTGTAAACGATGCACATGTCTCCACATGTCAACGTTCTGGACCAACAAAAATCCACCATGTTAAGCGACGTGGTGTCACGCAGGGCATGAAGGTGTCTACTGCCGTTCCCTGGTCGTGTTCGGTTGGGGCTTTTGGAAGCACTGGCGCCAACCTGACGGAGCAACAAAGGTAACAACCTATCAAACCGCCAACTAAGGAACGCCCAACTCCCAACAATGGGGTAGGGAAGGAGCCGCCAATCCGCAATGACCAAATAAATGCATGTTGATGTTGTTCTCGGTATAATAATGGTAGATGTGAATGTGTCCCGAAGCTGGTGCACCTTCTTTTCGGGAAAGTGTTACACAACATAACACCATAAACACATTCACTTCATGGGGTCGTCATCGAGTTGATTCGTACGATGTAGGTGGCAACTGAGTACCGTCGAAGGTCGATTCTGCCGCTGGCACCTGAGGGGCAGCTGAACAACAGGCGAGGCGAGGAGTGGCGACGGGTCTTAGAAGGCTCGAGTTACCTAGGGACACAAGTCACTTCACCCTCCCTGGAAGCGCCGTCGCCTGTGGCCGGACCTTGGAAGATTGTGTGAATTGGATAACAACAGTCCCGGGATGAAACGCCGCCCTGGAGACTTTTAAGGTTGACTTGAGGTGGCTCGGAAAATTGAAGGCCCGGGCGGCCTAAAGGCGTTTTGTCTTTGCCCAACATTACGTAATTTTTACCGTGCCCGCATGTAGGTGTCGAGGGGAAGTAGGTGAGGATGTGCCCTCCTCCAAAAGAGGGAAATTGTATGCAGTAGTCGTATGATATAAGGCACACGCAATCATAATATAAGGTGCCAGCATCTCAGCATCTCGAGAGGCCTCGATAGTAGTAGTGGTCCTAGTACAGTGCAATATTGTGCCCGCTTCTCTGGGACCCGCGCAGGTAGCGTGGCTATCCCTAGATATGGTCTGAACCTCTGTTCGGTTGGAGCTCCTTCGGACGTTTCAGATGTTGGTTCCTACCCAGCAAAAATGTTTTCCCGTAAAGGACATTTGGGGGCCCGAGGACCCCTGGACATACAGCTAGCTTCTTGAGAACTCCTGGGTGCACACCTCATGCAGTAATCATGCCGGATGCTGATAACTGACGAAGAACTGCCCTTGGATAGGTTAGAGCGCCACGGACACTTACACCCTAGTATTGGTTGTATGTATAATACGGTTTATGTATCATGCACGTGTCTGCTAAGGTTGTGCTAGGGTGGTGCTTAACATGATTTGGCTGGCTTATAAAGTCTGGACGACGCGGTTAGGCAAATGATGTGCGGTGCAGATAAGTGTAATCTGATATCATTTCGATCTTCTATCGGTTTGCAAACCTCTCGTCTACCCCACGCCATCATATGCACAACACTTACATACGCACCCTAACTTACCGCATGGCACCAGCACCGGTGTCCCCCACCCACAGGTCGTGAAGCTCCATCCTACCGCTCTCAAAGAAGCCTCCTCCCCTTCACACGCACCTATGCTATGTCGGCGTCATCTCCCCTAATGACCCCGTGGCGACTGTGTGACGGTGAGATACGGCACCAGGAAAGGCCGCTGATGACCGCCGGAGATAGCTGCTCCCTATGATTTGAGTCAAGAATGCCGCGATGTTTTATTTCCGCCAACTCCCTCTCCATCGTAGCATGCGTTCCTTGCAATGGAAGGAACAAATGAAAGCAGCAACACGGGAAAAGCAGACACCGGCATGGAGCGAGTTCCATGACGAACACAACAAGCTGGCCAAGAGTTGCACTCCTAAGATCCAGGCTGTGTCTTCTGGTTCGTGCAGATGTACCTGAACTGAAATGTCAAGTGCGGCTCGACGCCTACCTAACACGTATGAAGTGCGCTCAACCTTGGGAGACGTCAGCTTTGCCTACCATTGCTTCCTGATCAAGCAACACTGAGCAATACTCCATTTAACAACACCTCAAAACACCCTCTGTGCTACAACTACGCATTCGGCCCCATATCAATCAACGCGTTTCGGTTGCATAAACGCTGAACATGGAGTCTGTGCTGTTAGGTGGAGGGGTCTGACTGCCCAGAACCGTTAGTCCGATACCTTATCTCTTTCCCCTATTTCGCTGCCGAATTCTCATACCCGTCCGTCCCCCTGCATGTCTGTCCCATCCCCCGCACGGTTCCAAGACGCTGTCACGGCATTATTTCTCGTCTTACCCTTGAGAGGGGTTTCAACGATGTCTCGCAGCCCTAGCCCCTGCCGCTCCATAGGGTTCCCAATGACAAGGGCATCAGGGAAGAGGCATGAGAGCATGTGGCCCAATTCCAATAGCTTGCATCCCGTTATCTGCTCGCAAGACCCCTGGGCTCACGTTAGTCATCCCCTTCCACCACGTTATCCTCTTCCCCATCCTCCACATCCCCATTGACGTCCGCCTCCTCGACGTCTTCATCGACCACCTCCTCCAGGACCTCTTCGTCGTCCAGCTCCTCGTCGTCTTTATCGTCTCGATCGTCTTCCGCCTCTTCCTCCGCAGCTTCGCCCGAGTTATCGGCTTCCGGATTGTAATTAGCCAACGCCTCCACCTGCGAAGCGTCGCAATTAGTGCCATCCTTGTGAGACAGTTCTGCCATCCCTTCCGTATGTAACACTTCACGTAGAGATATATCATATTCTTTCCCGCCATGACACTGTTCTTTACGGAAACCAGGGTGCTGCATTTCCGGTCTCGCCCTGGCAACGGATGGGCTCCACCGTTCAGCCACGCTCCCAACCCACTCCCAATCTATTCAAGTCACAAAACGTTTGTTAAAAGCCCAGGCAAAAGGTTAGCAAGGGAGCTCCATCTCCCTTGACAATGTCATACGATTCAGCACCCTTATGAACATCAAGTTCCAAGAACCCAACCTGTAACGAACACGGCCATCCCTCACCCTAATGGCATCCACCCACCCCGCTCGTGGGTTCCTATACAAATTAAGGAAACGGGCATGGATGTCAACCCAAACTCCATATCTCCAAGTGGCAGCACCTTGGCTGCCTAGACCTCTCCCACCTGCCGGTTGAGCGCCGTAAGAGCCCAGGTCCGCCCCCTCAGCAGCGCCACACAGGCCTTACTGCGGCCCAACAGCCGCAGCATTGCGTGCTCCACGGCCAGCGTGATGAGCTGGTCTCCACTAACTTTCTCATGGAGCATCATCAACATGCCTATTGCCATGTCCAGGCCCTGAGCAGCCTCCTCGGTACCAGGCCTAGCGAACTGCAGCAGGGCTGCGCAAAGAGCCAGACGGAGGTTTGCACCAAGAGACCTGCAAAAGAGGGTCTTTCTCGGTTTGGGGTCCTTGTGGGGCTTATTGTGACGAAGGGCGAGGCAGAAATCCTTCAAAGCAGATGGGATAAGGCAATCCTGAGGGCTGCACTGTGCAATAGGAGCCCTTACTACAACTACAACACCTGTTGCCCGTGAGCTGTCATTGTTTAGCCGGCGCACTTCAACCAAGGGCTGCGTGACAAGTCCTCCCCCAAATCCGAAATGTGCAACGCCACCACCAGCTACCCTTCGGCAACGGTCCCTTGTTGATGTTCTTGAAGCACAGGCCAATTTGCCTCTGCCTCAGTCGGCTCCCCTTGCTGCAGCCTTCTGGCCGAACCGCCTTCCGCCCGCACACGCCATCGTGCTCGGGATGTGCGCTAAATGCTCACCGAAACTCCGGATCCAAAGGGCTGTCAGCACCCTCGGGGGGTGCACCCGGTCCCTCCACATCGAGCAGTAGTTGGGACACCACTACGGAGACACGGTGGGGACACAGTCGGGGACTGTTTGGGCGCAAACTAGAAACATAGGTTTTGTCTCAACCCGATACCACAGCAGGAGGTAAATTGCACGCTGAGTTTGCCACGCGGAAGGGTGCGTAACTGGGTAGATTTGCTGAGGATGAGATGACTTGTACGTTTCGAGGAGTGCAAGAAAAGCCAGATGATATTGGCCGTGTATTGCCCGCTTAAAGGTAATAAGGCAGCTGCATAGGATACGGCAATGGCAGCGGTCTTGATTGCCGCGCCTTCATGCGTGTCCAAAACTAAATTGAGTACTGCAGGGTTCACTACTTGTAGATTGTTGGTATTAGAGTAGGAGGATGTGAGATCGCAGATCTTCTTTTCATACATTGAACGCATGGCCCGATCAAGGTTTTGGCTATGTCGAGCCGCATCCGCTGTCGTAGCGAGAGGACGAGCACATGAAGCTTCAACTTTACGCGACGGAGTACCCTGCTAGCGACAAGACAAAAGTATATGAGTTGCCCTGCTTAAACTGCTTGATGGATAAAGCGGCTGCTCCACCAAACCCAAAAGCGCGCCTAAAAGACAACGGCAAGCAACTTACCCATAAGCTCCGGAAATCCCGGGGGAGTCTTGGCGGAAATCATTCGCGTTGCAGCTCCTTCCATGGCTCCGATGAACGCTGTCAGCCGCTCCGTGTCATTGAATTTGTGCAGATCTGTCAAAGTTTTGAGTACTGGAGTCTCAATTAGACCAAGAAAGCCGCAATCCGCAAGACCTTCACATGCATCGGCAACTATAACAGCCAGCTCTGCACGCTTCGAATCAGCCATTGTCAACCAGGAGAGGAAAAGTCGATATGGTTTGAATGGTTCGAAACTTGGTCAGAACACCTACAATAATCACTTGTAATACGTGCGCATTATCAACAATATTTCAATGAATAGCCATTGAAAGAGTCATACGGTATGAATTATGTTCGCAATGAGATGCCGTACCTCCCCCTTTCTAAAAAGCGAAGGGGCCCCACTCGTGAGCAGCCCTTGCAATCAAAATTTATATTTTACAATTATTTTCTTATACTATCGCGTGCTTATCGTGACATTCCGCAGAGTGTCGACAAGGCAGCCATGCAAGCCCGTCATCGGCCGTTTTCCGGGAGGAGGAATCCATGTACTGCAAGATTATCACGGCACCGCTTTGTAACTCTTGCAGCAGTCGGAGCATCAACACCTCCCACTGCGGTGTATACAACTAAGCACACGCTGCCTGATGGCAAGAATTTAGAGCTGCTGGTGCAAAGGGCCGCGGTGGGTTGCAATCATATTTTACCAGCTAAAAGTATATTAGCAACGTGCTTGAGGCGGGCACTGACACTGCCCATTGCACCCACTTTGTCCCCAAAGCAATGGCCGCTGACCTCCGCACAGCCCCCGCACATTCCCGAATCCCCGTTACCCTTCGGAAACTTCATCCCGCTCACCATAGCTGCATACAAAAACGCATACAAAGCATCACTTGAGATCTTTCAAGTGTCGTACAAACATTCGACCATCCCTATGACTGGATCCGCTGTCCTTAAAACCTCTTTCCCACTCATCTACTCCCTCCTTCTCTTTCCCTCTCCCTCTCTCTCTGCAGAGGTCCACATCCTCATCGTCGCCTCGGCCACCGCTTCTCTTCGTGCACGGCTCCTATCACGCTGCCTGGTGCTGGCAGGTAGGGTCAGGTCGAATCCGGTACGTTTGTGTCCTGAGGCGTAAAAGAGGCGCCAGGCAGCTCAACTCACGGCTCGCAGACAAGGACATGCGAAGAGCATCGGAGGCGCGAGGGTGGATATTCAGGGGCAATTGCAGTGCCTAATTGCAGTGCCAATTACGGTGGGCGCCTCACAGCACCAGGGCGGGGCCCTTGGGGTTAGGATGAGCAACAGGCCCATGGGGCACAGGAACCCAGTAAGGATGGGAGTGAGAAGGTGAACTGGAAAAGGACCACGACCCCAACACCATAATCACCATGTGCAAACAGAGTTGCAAGCATGAACTCTTCAGTCATCTCAGGAGGAGGAAGGGGCACACGCAGGGGCGGGTGCTGGTCCAGGTGAAGAAAGTGGCGGACGCGCCAGGGAGGAGGGCGAATACACGAGATGTGCTACTGCTGCTGTCAAAAAACTTGAAGGGAAAGGCGAGGACGTATTACGGATACCGTGAAGCAAGGATATGCTCAGGCTGAGGTTTCGGAGCCAACCGCCAAAGTCCTAAACCTCAGTTTCGTGCCGGCTTCGGCCCCGCCTTATCTTCATATGGTCAGGCGGATATATGCTCACCCCGCTTTCCTGTTTTCCCACCTTTTAACTGCCCATCGCACGACAGGAAAACTTCATGCCGTACTTTGCGTCCCGTGGATACGACACCTATGCCGTGAGCCTGCGTGCGCAAGGAGGCAGTGATCCCGCACCGCTGGGGCAGTCTGTGGCGGGCACTCTCGATCTCCACGCTTCCGACCTGGCGACACTGGTGCCTGCCGTACAGCAAAGCTCATCGGCGGCGAACGGCAGCAGCGGCGCCGGCAGGGCGCCCGTCATCATCGGACATTCATTTGGAGGCCTGATTGTCCAAAAGTGGGTATCTCAAAAGTTCATTTGGTGTTAATTATATCCGCCTGACCCCTTGCCCCTTGATCGTATTTGTATTCCTGTGACCCATGGGTCCGTTGTTTTCTTTGCCTTTTACCGCGGCCGCCTCGCCACTGTGTTAATCTGCAGATCTTCCCTGTCGCAGGTACATCTTGAGCACCGCAAAATCAGGCACCCCTGCTCCTCCCCCTGCTCCCGGGGCCGCGCCCGCCCCCGGCGCCTTTCCGCCGCTGTCGGGCGCAGCCTTCCTGTGCAGCGTGCCTCAGTCAGGCAACCAGCAGATGATCGTGCGTTTCCTGCTAAGGGACCCCATCATGTCGTTTAAACTAACCTGGTGAGATCAGGTGACGAGAACCTGCTGAGGGGGGAATCAGCGGATGGAGTCCGAAGAAACATCGAATACAGACACATACACACACACACATATATATATAGTCCCTTCGCGCCACATGAGAGTGAGTTTGTGTAAGGGAGTGCAGGATGGGGGGCTTGGGGGGAGCCGAGAAACAAGGACGGATGCTGATGGTGATGTGTATGCGGGAGTATGGAAGGGAAAGCGAAAGGGTGCGTGCGTGTATCACACAATGTGTGTTGAGGGATTTGCTTGTCTTGCCAGCGTACCTACCTAGCTATCTACCTGTTGATCTATCCATCTAGCTACGTACCCACCGCACGGTCGGTCGCAGGGGCTTCATCGCTCGTTCCTTCGCCACCAGCCGGGAGGCGTGTCGTGAATTGTTCTTCTCAAAGGACGTGCCCCAGGACAAACTGGAAATGTAAGCCGCTGAGGGGGGCCGCTCAAGGGCGGGGGCCCACGGGATGTTATTACGAATGACGCAAATTGAAATGACGATGTGGCTCCCCACCCCGCACAGCGTGCTTGTGTATGTGTGGTTGTGTGGTGGTTTGTGTGATGGCACGTGTTACATGCGGTTATATAACTGGACGGCCTGATGCGTACACCTGCTCTACTCAGCCCCTACCCTACGTTCCCTGCCCTGCCCCTACCCAACATTAATATTCTTAACATTCATCCGCAAACCATTTCTTCTCCCATTCGATTCATCAATTCATCACAGTGGTGGTTCGTACTTTGTGTTTGTCAACAGCAGCACCAGGTCCCATTTGAACCAGTCTTCTCCACAACGGCGCCCCTTCCCTACCTGCTCCCTTCCTCTGCACCTCCTGGCCGGGTCGCCAGGTATCAAAAGTTGCTGGCGGCCGCCAGCCCCACCCGCCTGATTGACCTCAAGTAAGCTACACTCTGTGTGCCCCTCCAGACCAATCGTATACGTCAATGGGCTGAAGAAAAAATTACCAAATGGAAAAGTCACAAGCCTTGCACCAATGTTCCCCGTCGTTTAGGTAGTTAAACTACATGTTATATTGCGTCTGAGAGGACGTGTAACAAGTTCTAAAATTTCACGCGTATTTGTAAATCCATGTGTCACACGCCTCCCTCCATTCTCTCTCATGTTCTTAGCAGTATAGATGGTCGGCCATAGGGGGGGGCTCTATTTACACGCGTGTATCTCTTATTGGCGCATTGTACGTTTGACGTCGTATACGCATTCGTGTTGTCGTCCTGTCCTATCCCTTCTTAAGTCGTCGTTCACGCTCCATCTCGCCCCATCTCTCGCCCGCCCTGCCCCCCTATCCCCCTATCACACAGAGATATGAACGCACAGGTTCCGCTGCCACCACCGCCCGCCCATGCTCCGCCAGCCTTTGTGTTGGGGGGAGCCGACGACACGGTGGTCGATCCGCAGGCCGTGAAGGTGAGCGAAGATGATGTGGGATGACGACCGCAATACGAATGAATACCGCATCTGAAGCTGAGGTGGGCGGTTCGGGGGATGAGTGGTGAGCTGGAGCTTCAGATGTACGTCAATGTTAACCAAGCAAGGGGCCTACGAGAATTGTTAATACCGTTAAAAGACGAGTGCTCAGCAAGGGGCAGCTACCTGAACAAGTATCTTCCAACCCCACATGTAGCCGGATGCAGGTCTCGATGTCTAGGGTAGTCAGGGCCGCCTATTCTCAAACAATTTATTGCAATTTTAGGTTCATTATTTTTTAAAGTCTTTAACAGTGGATATATATACCTGACGAACGTTATGTGTCATATTTCTTGCTGTATCATGGTAATGTACCTGTTGATTTGTTATTGCGTCATATGCGTTGTTTTGGGAACGCGATCTCTCCGTTTTCACCGGCACGGCTCTTTTGCATTGCATGCACCGATAATATCGTGCCGCTGATATAGGGTGGTCTTCATGGGTTAATTGTGGTACCGCTCTGTACGGTATACGGTTTGGTGAGCGAACTCAGACCGTTAGTGCCTGGCCCCAAAAATGCACGGCAAGGTACGTCACCTCCCCTGCCCCCACTCCAAACACATCTCTCCCCTTCCCCGCGCGTTCGTATTTCACACGCCGTACACATTTACACCCATATTACGTATCTGATATACTCATGTATACGTCACGTATATGTCACATGACTAGCAACAATTGTTGTATGTACGGGAACAGGAGTTGGCTTCGTACTACGGCATTAAGGACATACTGCTGCAAGGCGTGGCTCATGATTGCATGCTGGTGGGTCCATGCGGGCTTGATTAGGCAACCATTCAGTTTCTCTCGGTAAAGGTGGTTGGGCTGTTATTTATTGTGAGGGGCGCATTGCGGGACATATAGCGATTCACTCGATATGCAATTTAACGAACCTGCTGCGATGTTTGTGGGACGGAGGAAGCATATGCGTCTCTCAGCTTTTGGGTTGTGATCCCCCCCCTTCGTTGATCTGATCCTGCTGTTGGCTGCTCCTCATACTTTCCGGTACCATGCTGGACAGGACACCCGGTGGGAACGGGCAGCTTCGGAGCTGGAGGCGTGGCTGGCGACGCTGTGACAAACACGAAAACTCGGGAACAACAGACTCATGGGTCACAGTGACCGATGAGGGTGGGGGGGATTGTAGAATAGAGGGAGGTGTAATTAAGAACATCCGACCCATGGCGCACATGAATCCTCAACAGAGTCCCTGTCATGGCGGCGAGGGTCATGGTACCAATTACGTTTCATAATGGCGTTCTGGTTCTTATGCTTGGTAATATAGGTCAAGTGAGCCAGAATGCAGGGTAATGGTTGTGACAGGGGAGACAAGGTCCGCAGTCGCCAATGGCGGTGGCTGCGGTGGAGCTGAAGAGCGAGCAGAGATCCGGACCCGGAGCCCCGACCGCGGGGAGTGGTGGTTGGAGTCCCGTTCCCCGTGTCGCCTGGCCCCGATCCTGGGGTTTCATGAGGAGACATGCGGGAGATTCATGTCATTTGGCTTACATAGTCGCTTAAAACTCGGTGATTTTCAACCCTGCGGATATTTTTGGCGAACCCTAGCCGTCAAGGGGCATCACATATCATCTTAAGCTTGTGAAGATAGATGATTTCTTCTGTAAAGGGGGGGGTATGAAGTCGTGAAGGGCTTTTGGAACTATTTTAAAAATGTCCCCCCAAAGCAAACCTGCACACGAGGATGGTCCTGATGGTTGACGTAAACCTGCAGGCAAACCTATGTGGCAAGAGAGTATCTTACGCAAGGCTGTGGTGAGTTGAGTGTGATCTGGCAACATTGTGCATAGCAGCAGTCAATGCCAGTCTGCCTGCGAGGGAGCAGCACCCCTCTGCTTCCAACGAAAGGTATCTGTGCTGGTCAGTGAGGTGATTACCGTTGCCCGCACATGTTCAAGTTGAACCTTAAGGAAGAGATGGCGAGGTCCAATTACTTACCACTCACAACACGGCAGAGCTAATGTAGCCGTGCCTGTGCCTGCCCCACTACCCACTCCACCCCACCCCAGCCCTCCCAAGCCTTCTGCTTCTCCCCCCTAGCAAGGGCAAATGACACTCGACGAAAAGCTGCTAAAGCTGCGTGCACGCATATCACCCACCCAGGCGATGGTCGTCTCGGCAGCCTCGTGGGTAGGCACAAGAATCCGCACCCAATCTTTCAAGGACTCCTCCCCCATCACAGGGATTCGGGGACGTACATTGAACTCGTCCAGGTCCAGGTTATTCTGCCATACCGAGTTAGCGGTTATGATTGCTTTAAGCTCTGGGTTGATCGCATATGACAACAATATGCAGGAATCGAGGCAGAAGTTAAGGTGCTAATATTGCCCCGAGGCTAGGGGACCAATTCTTCTTGCCGACCCCTAAGGACTGCTGTCTAAGAGCTTCTGAGTTAGTGGGTACCCCATGTTGATGGATTATGTTGGATGGTGGCTGTAGTGCCTTGTGAGCTTAACCAGAGCAAAGTTGACAGCACCATTGATCCGCTAACTTCTGCTGGGCGCTGATGGTGCGTGTTGAACATATTGAATGTTGCAGTCGTTTGGCTTCAATCGACGGATGAGGGCGTCCCTCTAGCAGCAGGGAGGAAGTAGGGCCTCTATCTACCTGGGAAAGAAGATACACTAAAATATAGCCGAGGGGTCCACGCTAAAGCTACCATGTTACCTGCGCCTGTCATCAACCTTCAGAGACGTCAATCTAGTCCTCGGGTGGATAGTGCATGCACGAAACAAAAATTGTAACAAAGGAAAGGATCAATCTCATGAGTCTGACGGGCCTGCATCTCTGTAGGTCGCTAAGTTCAGCTCCTCAGCACATTAACAGTGACCGGTGATTCGGTCGGTCGATTGAAGCGGCTAAAGTGGCTAACGGTCTCACTTTAGCCTGCTATAGTCTTTGAGTGCTGGGTTCTAAGTTAACGCTAGGTTCTGGGTGCAAGGTTAACGCTAGGTTGGGATGAGTAATTTCTAGGGTTCTTCAGGGCGCATAAATTTTGGATGGAAAATTGTAAGTTAGTTAAACAAATGTAGAACGTCGAAAGTGGCGAGGTTTGGAGTGACAAGAGGACGGACATTTCGCACTTGGTACGACACCATTGTCCCTTACTGCACTGCAAATATGGCCACCGTATCTGTAAAATCTTGAAGCGTTAAAACTGGCAACGATGGTGTGAGATAGGAGGGAATTTCGCTTGCGATCCGGCTACTTGTGACTCTTGGGGGTGCTACAATTCCCAATTAATATATCTACTTTATCAACCATTTCCGGAGTTTCAAGATTCGTCGGATACAAAGTGCATGGTTTTGCCTCCAGAGTAACCTTAAGCTAAATATCTAAAGAGATTAATGTTCTGCACGCCTCCTTGATTTTATGACTTCCTGTCAAATGGATAATATTTGAAGCACCACCATAACATGCATTGTATTAGGAAAGTGCACTTGGCTTGCATGCTCGCGTCCGTGACAAATGAACTGTATTAAAGGAGACCGCGCTGTCGCCTCTGAATAATATCACATTCAGTATAGTTACTGAGAAATCACTTGGTCCACGAGACCCACTAAAGTTCCACCAGCTTGATCTCGTCATATCACAGAACCGAGAGACATACAGTTTATAGGAGGTGTACGGTGTAGATTTTGCTCGAAACCTCAGCCTGCAGGAAGTACTGTCGTGATGTTTTCTATTCCCTCTCTACACCCCTCGCCGTGGATATACAATGTTTTGCAAGAATTCAGTGGACGCTTCAGCTGGAGTGAGTGTATGCCGGGAATCTTGGCGGTGCTGACGTGTCATGTAAAACGAATGTTGGGCTAGGTGCCTGGCTAGGTCTGATGCTTTTAGAGGGGGATGGAGTATTTTCCGCGATTGACAGCCAGCTAAACGGCAGCCTGCGTGACAGGAGTGTGCCAAAGGAAGGAAACTAGCTAGCCCACGACAGGTACTTCCACACGTACGTCGGCTCGTTTTGAGCCTGTCCGGTCAGAGGGCAGTCGAGCCGGGGACCCAGCTTAAGCATAACCCCTAAGTCCAAATAGTGAAACGCTTTACAACATGTCCTTGCTTCAAGCCTGTATGTTCCACTTGAGCTAGTCCAAATCGCAGCCGTAGGATCTTTATCTGTGGAAGACGTCAAACCGTACACTGCGACGGGCTACGCATAACAAGTTCTCACATGTAACCACCCCAGTGCTACTCATCGGTGAGACAGTTAAATGTCGTTTCAACAGTTAACGAGGTAGATCACCATGTCAGAAGCCAAGACATATAAAGATTACCCACTGCTTTACTACCCATAATGCCTCTTAAGATTCTGGCTATTAATAGGCACATTGAAAGTATATAATACGGTAATCTGTGAAAGAAGCGGGCTAATTACGGACCACACAGCCGATGCTGAATTGTTCGCTGCTCCGCGGGCCAAACTTGGCACCGTCCTTGATGTTTTTCGGGAATGCTGAGTCGCTTCCGTTAGGTTTACATCAAAATTTGCTGCCTGCCCGGAGTTTCCGACGGCGTGGCTCCCTGACGCCGCGCATCCAGGGCTTGCGACAAGCACTCCGTCGCATCCCCTACCTTGCGCCGACAGCTGCGACAGCTACCTCTGTATTTGCTGAGGGCGGGAACCTTGGCTTTGGGCTGAAACTCCGGACGCAACAGCTCATAACCTCTCCGTACGACAAGGAAATATGGGCGGTGGCTCTCCCTGCGCTTGTGGCCATGCTTCTGGAGCCCGTCATGAACGCTATAAACGCAGGTGCGCTACTTAGGAAGACTTCTCATTAACATCAATTCCTCCGACGACAGCTGCTGCTGCTGCTGACACGGAGGCAGGGGCTTGATATCACGACCCCGCCGGGGGTCTCTTGTGTGAGTTGCGTCGGTCGTGTTTAATAATCCGGCACTTGCGCCTGCTGAAGGAGTGGCGCATTGGCAGCAAGTTGGATTGAACTGACAAAGCAAAGCCCCTGCAAGGTTAAGGTATATTGGCTTGTATGGGCCTTAGGCAGGAAGTCTGTGATTCACTGGGGAGATGTGATAACCATCGGCTTCCCAAACAATGAGTGGATCCCAGCCCTGACAGGACCAAGGTTAGAAAAGTTCTTACACGCCATAGCCGGTGGCACATTTATCATTTAGTGCCTCCCTTGCTTACATCCACACACAACTTCCAGCTGTGTATCACCGCTATTACCCGCCTCAGTGCGTCTGGCCTTCCTACCTTCTCCCCTGCTTACTCTTTCATGTGGGTCAGAAGTGAAGTTCTCCATTCCAGGCCTTTGGACCCCGTTAGCGACCGTTCTGGAGGTTGGCGTTTCTCGTGCTCATTTATATCAGTCCCTGCCCCTCCACTCGTCAGGTTTGGTTGGTCATCTGGGCACTCAACAGCTGAGCGCAATGTCACTGGGCAGCCTGGCAGTATCCTTCTGCACCTTCTTTTATACGTTTTTGCTATTTCTGACAGTGCCCGAGATTGCAGCAGCGGTGGTGAAACGAAACGACGACGAGGTACTGACGTAACTGAGGATGGCGCGCAGCAGGGACACGGAAGCTGGGAAGCTGGGAAGAACCATGTGCTAACAATAGCCCGTGTATTTTGTGGGAGGCAAAATATGCGTGGAGACCTTGGATGCATTAGCCAGTTGTTCTTTGCTGACGTGTTGTTACTGTTGTTGTTGGTGGTGGTGGTGGTGCTGGTGGTGCTGGTGCTGGTGATGGCGATGGCTTTAAGAAAGTGACTATGATTTCACCCCGCAGCCCTTAGGGGGTATTCAACGCGAGATGCGCCGGCCGTGCATTGCTCCGCGGCTGTGTCTGCAGCCCACATTTCCCAGCTCCGCATCGGGTCGAGCTTCTGGGTTCTTACCTGGGCTTCGGGCTGATCGGACACATGAAAAGCCGCACAGCTAACCGGATCGGATGCTGTCTTGCTTGACCTCTCACCGTACCTACTATGCAGGTGTCGTGCATCGTGGCCAATAGCCTATGGATTGCGGTCGTTTGTGGCTTCAGCAGCGCGGCGGCCATGTTCCTTGGCGCAGAAGCCATCGTGGGAAGTGAGTGAACTAACACGACGCATGGCAGACCAGCAGGGCGCTGATGAGACAAGAACACCTATCCGCGACATCTTAAAATGTGATGCAGACACTGGTCTGCTTCTTGCTGCCATCCCTGCAGAACAAAAACATCCACCCTTTGCATACATACACACACACACACATATATGTATATATACATATGTGTGTGTATGTATATGGTGGTATGCGCAATCTTGTGCATTCAGATACACCTGCGCTGCTCATTCTGTACTCTTACCAGCTTTTGGGTTTCTTGAGGGCCTGCAGATATTAATATCCCGGTACTACCGACCAGCGATAGGACTCCTCAATAATCATATTTGCCGTGACTGCCAACCGCTCGGCCCCGAGCACGCGGACCAATGAACCTTCTAAACACCCGACCAGCAAACCCACCTGCTCTCCGATGTTATGTCATCGGGCCGCGCAGTGCTCAAGCCTCCCGAGGCGGCAGTCGCCGAGTTCGCGACTGATTATATAAAGGTATGCATACATCCAGCACGTGTTGGATGACCTGCAGTAGCACAAGTAATACGTATAATACCATCATATATGTGCGATTCCGTAAACACAGGTTAATTTATTCATATCATTCTTCCACCAACCTGGCTGGGCCCTTCAATTGTAGTACCCTGGGGTATCTATTGGTAGCGTCCAGGATGGACCGTGTAGGATCATCTTTCGATTGGGCAAGTCCCGCCCCATCCAGGTTTAGGTGCTTTCCGTATCGCCACGTCGATGCTCAAGCTTTCCTGTGACCCATTCTCTCGCCAGTGTGCATCTCCTCAACGGCTTCGAAACCACATGCACTCGCAGATCCGTTCGCTAGGTATACCAGTTGTGCTACTGGGGTTCGTGGCGACTGCGGTCTTCCGCGGCTTTAAAGACACCCGCACACCCCTGTTCGGGGCGCTGGTATCTGCGACCATCAGTCTAGGACTCAATGTGCTCTTCCTGTACGGTAAGGCAAATGGGATTGGTGGCACGTAGTTTCAGAGGGATAGGGTATTTCGGAGGCAGAGGGCAGGCTGCAAACATCCTCACGAACCCGAACCGTGTGCACCAAATCCTCATCTCGTTGTTTCACGCTGGGCGGTTTCCGAGGTACCTCTCGTGGAGGGGATTGTAGAGGTCGGGTCAGGGCTGTTGGGGTAGCATAGGGAGTTAGGGACTCGTTTCGGGTGGCGATAGATGGGGAGACAGAAGGGGAGGCAGAAGGGGACAATGAAAGGGACTAAGGAATCCTAGGTCAGACCTTTTTTAATGGATATACCTACGACAGTCGCTCCCCTGCCATCGTTTCTTGGCTTCTGCCGGGGCACGATTTTAAATCCCACCTGGTTTGCTGTCCTGCTGTCCTTCATCTTCTCGTTCCTTTCGCCTCCCGTTCTTCCCCTTCCTCCCGCCCTCCAGTTCTCCGCATGGGAGTGGTGGGCAGCGCTGTGGCAACCACTGTAGCCCAATCCGTGTCGTGTGCGCTACTGCTGGGTGCGCTGCTGGGAGGGGGTAAGGTGCAACCTCGCCACCTGAGTCGACCGCCTCCGCTAACCGCTGTGCTGCCAACGCTCAAGCTGGGCGCAGTGCTGGGCGCCCGGAACATGATCTCTTTCGGTAAGTATGCGGATATGTAAATTTGGCTGTTGGGGGTGAGTACACAATTACAAAGGATTTGAATTATTGTTTATAATCATCATTATAGTTTTCATTCAGTAGTAGTGGTGGTATTTTGGTTTATCGGATTATGTTTATCCTGCCGACCTTGTTTCTTGTCTTTCACTCCAGGGATGGTAATCTATGCGTCGGCGTTGTCAATTCGGTTGGGCTCCACCCACCAGGCGTCCTTCGAGGTCCTTCGGCAGGTGTGTATTATTAGGAGTCACCGAAATAAAAAGGCCAAAATGAACATCACATCATCGAAATAAGGAAATGCCTCCACAACCTTCGTGAGTTCCGTGTCTCTCTGGAATACACATATTCCGTACATTAAAATACCTCACATAAAATACCCCACTGTTGATCATTACTTACCCACTCCGCCCCACTCCCATTGCTGGACCCAGATGTGGCTTCTAGCCATTCAGTTCTTCGAGTGTCTCAATGTTGCAACACAGGCGCTGTGTGCTTCGTACCTGGGCAAGGAGGTACGGCTCCGCATTTCCCCAGCCATGGCAAAAGGACTCAGCTTTTCACTGAAGTATGCGTAGATAACACTGTGGACGTAGACGCTAAGCAGGCACCACGCAGGTTATGACCAGGGCAAGAGGAGTGGATGTTGGTTTTGGAGCGGAGGAGGGGAGCAACGGTATTGGGAAAGGGTCATCCAGGGAATGGATTCCAGAGGGACAGCGGGTCAGCGGTAGCTGGTGGGTCCCCCTCTCGATCCATCAGGTCGTCCGCGCTCAGATGATACTCCAGAGGGCTACAGCTCTTGAGGCACCCACATACTGCGTCATGTTAGTCCTCACACACCTACGTATTAGCGGACTGGTGCCACTGTTACGGCCATTTGCTGCTAACCTGTCTGTGCTGTTGCAACGGCCGCTGCTGCTGCCCCGGCAGGACCGGGTTTCCGCCAAGTCGCTGCTCAACCGGCTGCTAACCCTGGGCGTGGGCGTGGGGGCGATGTCCGGGGCTGCGGTGTGGTTGCTGCATGTGCCATTCATCGCCTTCTTCACGCGAGACCCGGTGGTGGTGGCGCACGTGAGTGTTTGTAGCAACCGGACTGGGTCGCGCATGCTTATGTGTGTGTTCCCGGTACCGATGGCTTGGGCATAACGGCATAAGGGGCAATGGCCTGGACTGGGTTGGTTTGTAGGGGGTTGGGGGGATTGGGGGTGGCTGGTGCGGGTTAGGTACGTGGGTGTGATTCAATAGGGCTTTGGGATGAGGTATGCAATCGGGTTGAGGTTCCTACGAAAACCCTCAGTTGTGGACACCCCCTTGCGGGCAAGATGAACCTCGCTTGCTTGACGGCCTTGCTTGACATGGGTCATGTAAACTGTTTAGGTTGTGAGATTCACTTCGTCAAAAATTCATCCCTCTAATTTTATTCATATTGTAAAACACAGAAGCTCCACGACTCATTTTACTACGCACCCCACTCATCCTGGTCCAGGTATTGGCTGCGCTGCCCATGCTATGCCTCTTCTTTCCCATCGACGCCGCCGCCGCCATCATGGACGGCTCCCTTCTGGCGGCCAAACAATCCAACTACATGTCTGCCGTACAGATTGCTGGATCTGTTGTGCAGTACTTTGTGTTAGCTTACCTGGCGGCAGCGGGCAACATCAACTCCCTGACGGTCTGGTCAGCGCTCAAGGTGATTCAGAAAAAAGGGGGAAAAGGAAGTCACGTCCGGCGGTTTCGTCGGTAGTTGCTAACTGTCACCCAGGGGAAGGGCCAAGGGACGTGAATCCTGCGTTCTTACACCTTGCACAGACGTCGATGGCTATGGGATAGAGATGCTTGATGGAAGTGGAGGGTTTTATGAAAAAAACTGCTGCTCGTCCCCATCTGGCTGGAAAAACGCGAGGATTTATTTTCCATAATCGATAATGCGCTTTCCTTATGGCGCTGTGGGGACCCTTCTCTGTAAGGGGAGGAAACTAAATGGGCATCGTCCTCCCGCACTGCACAGATTTTGATAGTATGTCGAGTGGTGGGAGGCGTCATGCGGAACTACTACTCACCCAAGAGCGGGTACAATTCAGCGGCGGTAGCAGCAGCGGCGTCACCGATGGTGACGGCAGAGGTGGCAGTCAGCCAACGTGCCGCCGCAGACGTGTCGCCAGCAGGAGTAGGTACTGGTGCGGCAACAGTATCCCCACCGCCGCAGCCGGCAGTGCCGCCGGGGGCTGAAGAGCTGTGGGCAGAACTCAATGCCGCACCGGCAGCGCCAGCGACGGCAGCAGGCGTTCCGCCGGCGTCAGTCCTTCAGTCCATTGAGGATGACGTGATGGTCCTAGCCTGTGCCGCCTGCACCTCCGCCACCGACATGAACCCCGACATGCTTCGTTTGAAGCGCCGTCAGACCGCAGGTTTCGATAGTGCCGCCGCCGCCGCCGCTTACAGCAGCATTAGCGCCAGTATAGGCAACGGAGACACCGGCAGCGGCACGCTGGGGGCCAATGGTAGTTGTAGTAGTGAAGGCGGAGGTGGCGCATCAGCGGGCGGGGCATCAGCTGCGGGGCTCGTGGCTGCAGGCGCCGACTCTCCGGCTGCTGTTCCTTCCCACACTTCGGCTGCGGCGGGTTAAGCGGCCGACGACATCTTGGGGTGCGGGCTGCGGGGCTAGGTCTGGAGCTGAAAGACCTCGGCGTGCTGTTCTGTGGGCGCCCTCCTCCCCCCGACTTTTCCTAATGCAGTTAGTACATACGGCCTTGGCCTGCAGTTGCAGGTTTCATATTTTTGCCTTCTCCCCATTCCCCCTCTCGGCGCTGGTCCTGCGGCTTTGGAAGCCTCTGACTTATGAGCTCCGCTCATTGTACATTACACAGTTGGGTTTACAGCTTCTGTTTTTGTACGGCTTTCTCGCGGCTTATGGACACTGTTGAGCTTTGTTGGGTTAAGTAAGTAAGGGTTTTAACGCTCTAATCTGTCATTAATGGTCTCACTACCCATCTGTCCTTAGCGGCGAACATCAACCCGCAGCTGTATTGCATTCCCGTTTTCTGTGTCTCACCTTGTCCCCTTCTCTTGTTGCACACCTGCTCTTAAATTTTTGACGATTGGTGACGGCGGCAAGAGCAACTTGCGGAAGAGATGGACATCATTATCGCTCATATTAGCTAGCAGTTGTTCGTGTTTTGTATCGTAATCGGTGTGGTCGTCCTTATCCTTGGCCGTTGCGTCTTGTTTTACGGTTGTGTGTTGTGGTTGCTGAAATAAATTCATTTCACGGGCGCGTACATGCGAGATGTGAGAGTGCTCAAAGGTGATCGGCGTTTTGATGCCGGATCTCCCTTCATGCAGGGAAGATATCAGCTTCTCCGTCCCTTCGTACGTGTGACGCATCTAATCTCGCTGGGCGTCTGGCCCAGATGTGGGACTCGGAATGGAGCGTTGTACGGCTTTCTGAGAGAGATTTTGAAAAGGATTGTCACAGGGTATGCGTGTCGTACAAAAGCGCATAAGAGCGGAGAGCATCACTTTGTCGTCGAAAATGATGGGGCGAGAACAGCCGCAACAGTTAGCACGCTGCTTGAATCAAGGCTGCATGGTTAATGCGAGCATTTTGCTTCTTGGCTGTTTTGACTCGTAAACAAGGTATGGGGACGTTATTGTGAATCGCAAACGTTCGATCTGCAGTCCCACTTAAAACTATCAGAAATTGTTGCTTATCGCCTGCCCCCAGATTTTCCCAATTTTCGATGGCCGTAACAGCCGTGATACGGAATGGCGGGGCTTTAGCGCTGGTCCGATGCAATCTAAGGACATAACGATGGCGGAATATATACAGGGTATGCAGCATGACAGCTGCTGTATACCTGGCAGCGATTGGAGACATGTGCCGCTCTCGTGTTTAGCTTACGAGAGTTTTATTGGGATGAGGAGTGAGCAAGAGGACAATGGAGTCCGAAGCCTGATGTAACAAACATAGCAAAAGATGGCAGCGGACGTTTTAGGGGTTCGAGAGTAAAGCCAGGCCAGGTGCCGAGCATCGGTAGGAATTAGGTGCGAATGTAAATGGAGTTTGGAAACCCTGAAAGGTTGCTTCCCCTCGTCTTAAAGCTTGCACCTCATAGTGGCCAACACCTCCTGGTTAGCTGCTGTAGACTCAACCTTATACAGCTATTGTCATGTACAGGGATGAACATGAACGCACCAAACTCTTGTTCGAGGCATTCGTTTGCCATTTGTTATGGCACCTACCATTCAGGGGCGCATAGCAGCAAAGTGCTACAACGAAATCGCCATGGCCTACCGTTCTCTTCAAGATGATATTCGGTTATCCTAGCTTTGTGAGTCTGCGTTGGCATATAATGATATAACAAGACGCAAGCAAGCAAGCAATCAGACGGTGGAGGACGCCTGGGGTTGTGGCCGTTTGAATAGTCATGAGGCATGCGTATGGAGACACCCTGTGGCATACCCTGGGAGCAGGAAAGAGCAGAAAAGCACACGCCCTAATGGACTCAGAGATGCTTTTTGCTTTTCATCTGAACAGCGGAGCTGTCGGATCGATGCAACTGATTTGAAGTATTCACATTATTCAACTGAAGCTCCACAGGGCTCCATCGAAAGCAGGTTGATGGTAGTACACGGAAGCACGGACTGAAAGCAGTTAAAACTTACACTGCGGTTTCGATGTAATGGTATCCAAGGGGCCACGTGCGGCCCTAGTTGGCCTCCGTGCAACGACAATAATACATCACAACTGTTTCATAATGTCTCTCGCGGCTGCGTGCGCAATGTTTTCTGGAATACTATTCTATTCAGCTGCGTTGATGGAAATTCAGCTGATACGACTGGCGTTATCAGGCCGAAACGAGGCAAATGCATACGGAGCGCCATGGGGGTTAAAAGTTTCCGGCAGGCTCGGGGGCATCATGAGGTAGATAATAATGTTGAATAATTTTGTCTCAGCATACTATGTCGGCATTCCGACGAGTCTTAACAAGAAGTAATGAACAACGACTTGGATATATACGATTTGGTCATTACGGTCTGTCGGGGCAGCTGGTCCCGACAAGCAGGGCTGATTAGTGATAAGTAATTTTACGTAATTTATTTATCGAATGCTACCTTAGGTAAGGTGTTATTGGCCTCGTGGCGGCAGGCCTCAAGGTCTAGGAGGCCATCAGGTCATGCTACCGGCTAACTGAGTAACTGTAACTAACTATGATAGAATGATACATAAATAGTTGACGAGGTTCAATTATTTGCAGCATCAATCAACATTTCAATTATCATTGTAAAGTTGTTTGGTCGTGGCAGACTTGTAGTGGCCTTAATCGTACGCATTGGGAAACAGACAACGGCGATACGGGTCGCGTCTCGCGTGAGTAATAGAAGCTGGAGATATTGCAAATTTTTAATAATAGTAGAAAAATATAATCTAAAGCAGCGACTAATCTGCTTGATCTGACCTCCAGATATCGCTATTTTTGCTTGCATATCGTTTCCATTCCGGGCCATAGGGTTCATTATCCACTCAGGTGGTTCGCAATTTAGGGTTTATTTAAAAATTTATCAATCACGAAATGCAGGTTTGGACAAAAGGCGTAGAGTATGGCGGTCAAAGGAGTAAGCGTTTTGGCGAACGCTTTATTGCTCGGATTCGTGGCCGTGATAGCTGATGCTGGGCCTAATCGTCCAAACTTCGTCGTCATTTTTACCGTAAGTATAAGTTAGTCCAGAATCCATCATCACAAAGATACGCATCTGGAAACGAAACCTCTTTCCGCACGTGCACATTGGGTTTCCAAATACCTAACCACATCACGGCAGAGAATTCGCTTTCAATCTAAACACCTGTCTTGTACTTTCGCAGGATGATCAAGATGGTATCCAAAATTCCACACACCCCCGATACCAGCCCAAGCTGCACGAGTACATACGCTTCCCCGGAATTGAGCTAAACAACTACTTCGTCACAACGCCGGTTTGCTGCCCCTCCCGCACTAACCTCTGGCGCGGCCAATTTGCCCACAACACCAACTTCACCGACGTTCTTGGACCGCACGGTATGTTATTTATTCCGGGCCTCCGCGCCTACATCAACTAGCCATTACGGCCCTTCCGATTTCTTTCCATCCAAAATATTTCGCACGGATACCTCCCGTACAATTTTTCCGTGTCCCTAACGACATACATGAGAACATGACAATAATACGAACCTACTGTAAAATTGAAATCAGCTAGGCCAGAAGCGTATCATACTTACGCATCACGTTTGACTGCTTCCAACCTCCACGCTCATCACTCCCCAAACTTGATACGTACACTCCACAGGTGGCTACCCGAAGTGGAAGTCTCTGGGCATAGACAAGTCATACCTCCCCGTGTGGCTGCAAGGCCTTGGCTATGGTACCTACTACGTAGGTACATTACTTGAGTATTTTAAACCAGCGGATGTGGCTCACTGCCGTACCCACCCGTTGAGTGGCTGGGAGTGCTGATGCTTTAAGAAGCCCATCCCCCAGCCATATCCGCGGGGCTTCTATATCTCTGAGAAATTAAATGATAGAATAAGAGTATCTGGTACTTATTGATCTTGATTGCACGTAAGCTGCGTGAAATATATAAATCCGTCCGTATTTCTTGTGCCATACTATTTGCCGTACTCAGGTTGGGAAGTTCCTGGTGGACTACTCTGTGTCAAACTACCAGGACGTGGTGAGTAGTCGCCGGTTACTTGTTTTTGTGTCACCGCGTTAAATACGCCCATTTTCCATGGCGACGGATTTGTATGAGAGCTTAGTACGTCTTCGTCAAACTGTACTTGGTTTGGTTCTTGTTTGCGGGCTCGTTGTTTGTCGGCAATCTGTTAGCCTGCTTCAATGTCGAGAATTTGGGATGTGTCATAAGCTTGATATTAATATAATATAAAACAAAATGAGACAGTTTGAAACATCGTGTGCCGCTCACTGACCTGCCAGAATTCATGACCTATTTTTTCAGAGGGTCGGTTCGAAACAAAACACATCGGCACGGCGTCACTGTCCTATGCTGTCCTGACCATACGGCCCCACCCCATCACCGAATCACCCCTCCGCTAATTCCCCCTTTCAATCTCTGCCTTCGTAGCCTGCTGGCTGGACGGACATTGACGCCCTGGTGACACCCTACACCTTTGATTATAACAACCCAGGCTTCTCCAGGTGGGTGGGTGGGCCTTTGCTTCAAAGCATTTTAAGCCGCATGGAGCTATCCAAACCTACATTAGTTACCTTGGGCTGATGTAAGAATCCGGTTCCGGAGCTATTGATATGATGAATTACGTAATTGGCCTTATGATATTATTTCCTACGGCCTCATACATGACGCATATGTCCTCGGGACGTTATAATACATGGAGGTGGGAGGTGGGGTTTCACTAACGATCATTGTCCTTCGATCATCCGCTGCATTAGCAGTTAACGACTAACGGTAATAAATTGCCGTTGGACCTGCACCTCGAAACGACCGCTTTTTGGGATTGTAGGAACGGAGCCACCCCCAACATCTATCCGGGCCAGTACTCTACCGACGTCATCGCGGATAAGGCAGTGGCACAGATTAAAACGGCGGTGGCATCCGGCAAGCCCTTCTACGCCCAGATCAGCCCCATCGCGCCGCACACAAGCACCCAGATCTTCTTTGATCCTGTGGCAAACGCGTAAGCCTCCTGTCGCGCGCCGTCGTGTCACGTCGGCCTAGCTGTTAGACGCAGGAAAGCTGTACGAAAAAATATGCATAATATATTATATGAAACATTATGTACGTTTTTATTTTATTTTTAATACTAAAAATATACGAACGTGAAAAATATTGATATGTACCGTAGTAGTCTTGTTAGATGTCTGTAGTTTTTTAACGGAATTCAAAATAATACTTTAATAAATAGAATTGCTATAAAAATGTATAAACTCAGCAATGTCTGTGTTTGAGTGGGTTATTTTGTTTTTATATTGTACTTTTTAATTTGCAAAAACATTTATCCAGGAAAATGAATTTTGTTATTAGCTTCCTTGGCCGTCAACCAACAAATCCAATAGTAACTTTAAAGTTGTTAAACTTACATTACAACTTTACTGGGACGAACGGTCTACGTCACGGAGTTCATCCCCTTTTATGTATTGTTATATATAATATGATATATCATTTATCATATGTGATATAGTTTCGTCATCATTCGGATAGTCGACTCATGGCAAATCCATATTCCCCTGCTGTTTCTCCGTATCCGATTCTCCTACCCGTCTGCCCCCTCCTGCAATTTGCAGCACGAAGACATTTTTCTACCCGCCCATCCCGGCTCCTCGGCATTGGGAGTTTTTCTCCGATGCCACACTGCCCGAAGGCACTGTTCACAAGAATCTGTACGAACAAAACGTGTCGGACAAACCCGCCTGGATTCGAGCCCTTCCCCTGTAAGGAACGATGGGGGGGGGGTATGGTCGTTTGGTTGGTAGGTTGGCGCTGTTAGGGAACTGCTATATATATTGGTGGCGGCAGGAAGCCTTCACAAATAACAGACAATAACACGCACAGTAACATAGCAGCAATTTAATTACTTTACAACTGATTCTGGCACAGTGAAGTTGCCTACATGGTTTCTGTTAGATTAGAGAATCAGGCGCATACATTTCTTCTTTCTTCAGCAAGTTCATGTCCTTCAAGGCGTATTAACCGTATTAACCGCAGTAACCGTATTAACCGTATTTGCAAATGTCGATCCTTCCCCTCCTGCTTTTCCCGCTCGGCCACATGTACGGCATGAAGGGCCCAGCAAAACAACCAGACCTACTTGGAGGAGGTGTACCGCCTGAGGCTTCGCTCGTTGGCAGCCGTAGATGAGCTGATTGACCGAGTGGGTGAGTGCCGTACAAATGAAACACGCACGTGCCGGACATGTGACGAGCATAGGTTTAATGTTTGACTTTGACGATGACACTAGAACTCAGGATGCTGTTGTTTACCTACCACGTTCAGCGCAGCCTCGGCCCACAGGTCAAGATCGGCCCGGGTCCTGGCATTTATGATACCGATGAACATGCACGCGGCAACCCCGACCATCACGCGGCGACCCATCGATATGATATCAATATGAATTCGCACCTACTGCATGTGGCACCAACTGATTGAGTCTTTCCAGAGCAACGTGGGTAATCGCTTGCCATGCATGCGACTGACACCTGCACTCCTGTCCGGGGATTGTGGCTACGCACCTGCAGTGGCTACGCTGCGTGATGCGGGCGTACTCGAGAACACCTACCTCATCTACACCGCAGATAACGGCTACCACGTAAGTCACTCTCATGCATGCATGCCAAGGTTAAGAGCCGCAAATGGCTGGGACTTAAGTAGCCCTTCAGAATTACACTACTATATCTTGGTTCGGCCATATCCCTTGTGGTCATTATGAACCTGTTACATGCTTCAAACGGTTGTACGGCAACGGACTTAGATAGGTTCGCCATGTCATTAAATGGCTGTTCGCAATACATGCTTTACATTTCGATAAGTGTTAGTATGTAATTATGGCCAAAGCCCTTCGTCTTCCTTCTGCTCAATAAGCACTTATCAGCACTTGCATGAACCCACCATAATACGTATTTGCAGGTCGGTACCCACCGCTTCGGAGCCGGGAAGGTCACCGCATATGATGAGGACCTTCGCGTGCCGTTCTTAATCAAGGGGCCTGGCATCAAGGCCTCCAATAGCGAGAAACCTGCCAACAACAAGGTAACATGCGCTGAACCGTGAACGGTGTTTGTATGCGGTAACCGTACGGCAGCTTATGGATTAACGTGTAAGTTTCACACCTTGGTGCCGCGCAAGGCTGAAACCTTCCTGGTGCGGCGCGGCAGGAATGTGGGCGATGTGTTACACAAAGGGTATACGATGGCGGCGCCCATCTGTGTCCGCTTACGTCCCCGCAGAGGGGGTGCCGCTCATCCCAAGCTGATTACCTGAAATTGTTGTCAACTCCGTTCTATATATTCCATTTTCCGTCGATCGCCCCCTCCTCCTCCTCCTCCTCCTCCTCCTCCTCCTCCTCCTCCTCCTCCTCTCCTTCCTGGGGGCCACACACGCCTGTTCTCTGCTTGCTGTCTTGCTGTTGTGTGCTCAGGTCGGTCTGCATGTGGACTTCGCACCCACCATCCTGACGTTGGCGGGGGCAGGGGACCAACTAGGTGACAAGGCGCTGGACGGCACACCGCTGGGTCTGGTGAGTGGGGTGAAGACCGGAGGTTTCGGTTTGTCCGGTAGTTAAGGCAGGGGCTCGTCGGGAGACTGGAACATCACCCATTCCCATAACAGGAGTTTGGTGAGGCCCGGGAGCAGCAGGGATCCGTAATCCTTGGGCACTGAATGTCTGATGGCAATGCCGCCAGATGGTGCCAGGTTTGTTCCATTGACATTCGGCTCATGCCTGGCGGGCTTCGGCCGCCTTTGCCGCACACACCACCCTGCAGTATGCCAACGATGATGGCACTCTTCGCGCGGACTACCCTCGCCCTGTACATCACCGTAACCAGTGAGTGGGCAGCCACTTCGTTATAGATCCGCCGTACATGAGATGCATATATGAGCATGTTTTGAGCTACAGGGAGGGTCGGACATATCATATATTACACACATCCATATATTGGAAGGCCACTTTTGACTATGTCATCTATATGCCCTTCGCGGAATGTGTGAGCGCGCAATACGGGATACGTGTCTTATATGCAATGTGAGGTCGGCGGGTACGGTAAATACGCGCTTATGTGGGGTTAGCTATAACGGTCCGACTATGATGTGAAACTGCTAGCACGGAGGCTACGTAGTGGTGTCCCGCCATGCACGTGAAAATCTTACACAATACGTGCCTTCGCTCATTTCCTCCTTTCCCTCCTGACCCTGCCTTCTAAACACACACCGGGAAACATACACGTACGCGCTTGCCTTGACTCCAGGTTCCAGGGCGAGTTCTGGGGTGGCTGGGGCGATGAGGTGTTGCACCATATTCCCAGGTACAACAACAACTCCTGGAAGGCCGTACGGGTGTACGACGAAGATAACCAGCAGGCCTGGAAGCTCATCGTGTCATGCACAAGTACGTAAGCGGCATAGTGGCGGTGTGGTTGTCGTTAACTCTTAGGTTGTGTAGTGGCTGGAAATATTAGATATTCATATATATATTATATTGTATTTATATTATATATATATTATATTTATATTATATATATATATGTTATTCGCCTGGAAGAGGATTGAGAAGCCCAGAGGACGTGTGTCTGGCTGTACTTTGCATATTTGGTTTGCCGACCCACCATCGCGCTAACAAAGGAATTTGTCAGTAGGCCATATATCCTATGTAGCACTAGGACCATGTAAATCCATCTTTGCGCTTGGGGCAATGTCGCAGCCTATGAGATAAAATCGAGGCGCGACTATTGCTGGTTGAAAACTTATTCCATCCCCGTCGGTCGTGTCCTTCGGGACCTTCCGCAATATTTGGCGTCCCTTCCTGGGACCATCCAATCAAAAACTATGGCTGGAGATTTATCACACGCACCTAATGTCTGTCCGCACTGACTATACCTTTCAATCGAACTTCACGAGGTCGTAACTACACATTAGGCCCCCCAAAATAATATCAACGCTTCACCACCCGACGTATACGGCCTCACAGACGAGCGTGAACTATACGACCTGACCAAGGACCCCGGCGAGTTGTGCAACATTTACAACAAGACTCGGGCTGCCGTACAGAATCGGCTGGAGGCACTTTTGGCAGTGCTGGTGGTGTGCAAGGGGGAGAGCTGCACAAACCCATGGAAGGTGGGACATGAATCTTTCCCATGAGCCCGATATATCCTTGATGGACCGCGCAACAGCTAACAGCCGCGGATGATGCGACCTACGTCGTACGGGACACGTTATAGGCGTATGTAAGCATCTACCATCTGCATGCACCAGATCAGCCGCAGAAAACACACCTGCCGCTGGGGCCGGGGGGGCTAAGTACGAAGTCGATACTTACTACTGTTTACGATGGGACGGCAATTTATCTTGACAACTTGTTTTCCTGTCGTGTAAGAAAACCGCACAGCTACACAGACGGACACAAACCTGTGTTCAAACCTGAACCGTACGCACCTCTCTTCTTTTGCTATCCGACCGCGTTGACCGCGTTCCCAATGCATCATGTCTGTTTACCCAAATAAAAACATAAACACAACAAGCAGGTTCTCCATCCTGACGGCTCCGTGAAATCTTGGAGCCAGTCCCTGGACAAGCAGTACGACAAGTACTACGCCGGCCTCAAGCAATTCTACTACAGAACGTGCCTGGCGTATCAGGTCTGTTACACGTCATTTCGAGGTTTGGCGATAGCATTGGCAGCAAATAAATGTCGCCTTTATGTGTCGAATCGAGACGTGAACGTGCCAGAAATTTAGGTCTTGCAAACCTTCCGGTACTATTTGATCCCTATCAATTGTTCGTCGCAAATGATGTCTCTCACGACTCTCGCTCATATGGGGATGCACCTGCCCGTTTTGAAAGCCCCTCCCGTGATTTCGTGCCTTCCTGTTCCCCTTGCCACACCACAACGCAACACAGTGCACCATCGTTCCCCCTGCACTATCATCACTTCTCCTCCACGTAACAGAAGGTTCAAACACTGAGGGGTGAAACTACAACCGAACGTGAGCCCGTCACGCCACCCACCATCTACCCGCCACCCGCATCTGGCAACTGCAGGATTACAGCAACGAGGTCTCCCCCTACCGATCTGCAGCCCAACAGTCGTCCAATGCCACTTCTTCCGGTCGCCGCCGCATGTACACCTGGACCGCGGGTATTGAGGACCCCGCACGGAGCAACCTGCCACGACAGCAGCCCTTCGTTGCGGATATCGAGCGTCACTCAGTGCCAGTACCCCCCGAGGTGCTGCAGGCGGACGTTAACAAGTGGTTCGACAACCCTCTGCCACTGGCATAGTGGGGGAGAAGGTGACCATGCATGCAGCGTGATGCACAAGAGGAGCATGACACGGATGACGCGGTCCCTTTCAAGCCCCAATAATGTGGCTTAGCTTGCTGTACAATTAGTTGTTCGATAGTTGTACATTTATCACCTCTCTGATTGTGTGGACCTTTGCAGTGATTTGAAGCCTCCTCCTTTGGATGGCGGTAAGCGCGGTAAGATCACCTGGATGAGGGGGAATGTATTTAGGTAGATACGCTTCGGTGTAGCAGGTGGTAGCTCGTGGCCCGACAACAGTCCCAACGGAACGTGATCTGGCTGATCCCATTTGAATGTGGAGGTTGGCGAAAATATATACACTTAAAGAATGCTTCTTGACCGTTTTCGAACCCTCCCTGCATAAGGAGTTCGTTGGGGTACATGCGTATGCTCGTTTACTTTTAGGCAGGCTGCTCGAGGGACGTTTTCCTGCCCGCAGTGATCCTCTTTCCCGTCACCATGGCAGTCATGTTTTCAATGGGAATCCTCAGCAGTCTTTTTTAAGGGATAGATGCGTGTTTTGCCGTATAACACGGTCGCTATGTTGCCAAAGCCGTCCTTCATTCTTCAATTAATTTCCCTTGCTTCGAACGACCGGACGCATATGCTGTGAACTGCGCTTGTTTGGTCAATATCTCTTCCCTGTCATTCCCATTCCACCACACACACACTGATGTGTCTGTCTGTCTGCTGTTGTGACATTCTGGAAAAAGCAATTGGATGATGATAATGGTGGTTTGTATGTGGTGGTGAAATGAATCACACGCTGATATGTATAGTTCTGCTTGCTTACCCTCCTGACAAACGTCCGTACCTGGAAACGGGTTGTTGCCATGTAGCGCAATGGGGCTAGACCGCCTGATCCCACGTAGCCTCGATCACCTAGCTGTTCCATCAGGTAGGAATGAACACGCCTTCAGCTGCATAGGTTATAAGCAGCAGTACGGGTGCAAGCAAACGCGAAACATGCGACACACTTACAAGCATTATGATCTTCATTCTACCAGTTAAACTTGGTGTATGATAAGGGTGGACCTGACAAAATGGCCTGACGAAAAAAGCTAGCCACGCCCCTGCCCCTGCTCTGGCACCGCAACAATATTATACTCGCTCCCATAAACATTATATACATTATTAAAAGTTATGCATTCATCTGCCATCATATACCATCATTACCCGCTTTTACGAGGCAAGGGTAAAGAGGTTCGAAAAAGAAGTTCGGCATGTTGCAAATCTTAATGAACATGTTGCAAATCTTAATGAACATCTAAGCCAACCTGGGACAGCGTTAATTGCGGTGTGTCCCCCAAAACCCTCCCAAGCTCCGTCCCTCGCCACAGGAGAGAGGAGAGCACAAACACGGTGTCCCCACACGCGGTGTCCCCACACAGCCCTGCGTCATACGCTAATCTGCCGTATCCTGCCGTACCCGCACGTCCTGCTGTTCTTGCCTCACAGCCTAAGTCACCCGCACTGCTGCTTGCTTCTGCACAAAGGAGAGACGTAAACCTTAACCAAGTATAAACGTATTTCCCCAGTTTGTGGAGGGACTGGCATTAACAGGAGACACGAAGTCTTAATAACGTTGGGTGCGTGTTCATTCATTTCATCCGCCAATCTGTTCGCCACACCATGGCTCCTTAGGACCAGTCTGCCGGTCCCTGCCACGTAGGTGCGCAGGTACGTGCCTTCTCCATTTGGGCAAAGGCATCCCACTGTCCCAGTCAATGTGGATATCAAGCGTCCACTACCAACCTCATTTATGTACCCTACTAAGCACGTACACGAGTACATCAAAGGGTATAATCCCAATGTTAACCCGAACGCCAAGGTTACCTATCTGGACGTCTTTCCCCTGTCTTTGGGTCCAGCGGTTCCGCTTTCAAGCCCCACCCTTCGCACATCGCTCCGGAAGGCAATCCCTCGAGTCCACGAGTGCACGTCTAACCCAATCTGCCAATTGAACGCAAAGAGGTGTCCGAAGGGTCATCGTCTCAAAGCACAGGGCTGGACTGATGCATCCGCGCGCATGTAATGGCGACCTCGCGGTAATGTATCATCATCCAACCCGGTCCCAGCAACACCTGAACCGCGTCCTCATCCGCCCCAGTTAAATCACCGGTTATAAGGCCCCTTTGTCCCTTTGTAGGATCCTCTATTACTCCGTGCCATGCTGTGTGCTCCGAGGCAACTGACCAAAACCCATATCCCCTCCCTTTCCCCAGGAGCGACCTTCTCCCGCACGGTTGTATGTTCCCTGCACTGCCTAGCGCCAGCCAATCCCACACCCCGGGCAGACCCCGCCACGCTTACTGCATTTGCATTGATTGGGAACAGAGGCCCTCGCTTCATTGCCGCCAGTTTGTCACTGCACGTTACCACCGACCGTGCACAACGGCCACAACCTCACGTCGTGCCGTATGTGTGTATGTACATCCCGGGCCAGGGGGCAGCCGTCGCACATCTATCGCCATAACACCATATCCTCCTTCGCAAGATTCACTAAGCGAGATATGTTGTTCCCTAAGCGTATTGTTTCGAAGATTGTGAAGGCAAAAGGCTGAAGTGGGAAAGGAGGCCGCCATACGCCATGCGATGGCCCCTCTTCCCGCATATCCCGACTCGGCGCCCAGACACCCCATCCATATTATTCGCACTCTCTTTCCCAAATCAGTCGTTCTACGGAAATGAGCTCCGCTCAGCTACCGAAAATCGGGTCCTAGGAGAAGGACCCAAGGAAGGGAAAAACGGAGCGAGTTGCCGAACACGACACCGTCTCAGGTAATGGGGTCGGAAAGAGCCCTCCGTAGGCTGCGGCGGCTGCGGGAGAGGAGCTTCCACCAGTCAGCGGAAGTGCACCACCGCGCCGCCCTTGGACCTGACCCCACTGGCGCCGGCGCCTCCCGCACCCGACATCTTAACCCCAGGGGCTTGCGATGAGGTGGTTACCACCTGCAACTTCTTCAGCTGCTCCTCAAATTGCTTCCTGTGATGGATCACAAGAAGGGACCGCGTGCGTTACGGCTGCGGAATGATGTTATAAGGTAATCTTTGTTTTTCCGAATAAACCTCTGTCATTAATACCATGATTTTCAAATACTATCGTTTTACACATATGGCAATACTAATACTAACCCGTCGCGATGGAACCATGTCCCTCCAACACGTGCGGGTTAGAGAGGCAAGATGGGGTGGTCACTTCCTCACCCCCTCACCCCTCAGCCCCTCACAGGACATTATCCCAAATTGACATAATTTCCAGGACTTCCCATTTCCAGGGTTCCAGAGCCTCCCTTGTTGTAGTTTTCCTGCCCTCCCCCCCCTAACATCCCTACATGTCTTTACCCCTCTTCCGTCCAGCAGTGCTCAGGCCGCAGCCGCCCCGCACCTGCGCTCCTTCTCCTGGCTGATCTCCGCCTCCAGCCTGGCCACCCGGTCGTTCCATTTAATCACCTCTGAAGGTGACATGCTCTGGGCGTAACGATCAGTGATCTGTGTATCCCGTCGTTACCCAGTAGGGATGGCGGGCGGCGGGATGGCGGAACCCAGGGCAGCAGGTCCGGGAACAAGGCGTCAAGGACTGGACGTGCGTAGTTGTGTTGGCCAGGAGGCAGGAAGCCAATCGACCCGGTCATAGGAGCCCACAGGAAGGGGGTCCCAACCAAATCAGGCCAGAGGTACCCGCAGGCTGTTTGAACCTGTGACGGGATTGCCCTCTGGCCGGAAACCCAAATCAATTGCTAGCACACCCTGTCCACCTCTACACCTCCCCTTTTTATTCGATGTTTTGCTCTCCCACTGCCAGTCGAATGGCAGACGGGACGAGTTCTGGACACTGCCGCGAGACCCTACGCATGGTGCCGCAATTAAATTTACCAGATTATTGCATCAGGATTCGGGAATTTGAGGATACCTTGAGTTCCAATTTGCTCCAACGCTTTCGAGGGCCAAAGTGGCTTCATCCATGGTACCAGCCCGGTAGATGGGCTTTAAATCCCCCGCTAACTCATTCCAGTCCTTCTAGGGTACGTACTTCAGGCTATATTTATGAATCTTATCAGATTATTGGAAGCAAAAACTTCATTTTTAGCGACACCGACATCGCTGCGATGTCTCATACGTGCCCCTTCAACAGCACCTTGAACGACCTGAGCCATTCGCTCGCAGGGTCTAACCTATACTTCGTTAAAACTTCGCTGCTGAGATTTGGAATCCCCAACAAGGCCCACGCACCGCAGTCAAGGGGTATGATGCGTCTGTAATGGGCCGCCACCGCCACCATGATGAATGTGTACCGGCGTCTGACGGGGCGCTGCGCCGTACCGACGCCACACTGCGCACGTCCTGGCCCGCGGCAGCAGCGCCGTCACCACTGAGCCCCGCCAACGGTGGTGCTGCCGCCACGGCTGGTATGCGAGCTTCCGACTGCGGCCCGGGACGAGGCTGGCCGGCCCCTCCCAGACCAGACTGCAGATCCTGCTGGCTGTGGCGGTGGGGGGGCCGATGGTAGGGGGTGGGGGCTTGTGGAGGCACCAGGCCTCGGGTGCCATCCTCGAGGCGTGGCGCCGACGTCGACCTTACGACGGCAGCGCCTCCGCCACCAGACCTGCCGTACGCGGCCTGGTGCTGTTGCTGCAGCGCAGCGGCAATTGCATGCGCGGTCCGTACAACAGCAGGACGTGGCGGTAGTGACGCCGCCGCTGTCGCGGCAGCGGACGGCTTTGGCGGCAACGGTGGACCACCACCGTGGCTGCGTGGTGGTAATGGTGGTGGCGAGCTGTAGCCTCCCTGTGCCGGCTGTAGCAATCGCGCCTGCGTGGCTGCCACGTGGCCGCCGGACCGTCCTGGTGCCCCAGATGTATAGGCAAAGTCATCACGGCGGGTTGCGGCGAGCATCGCAGCTGCCGCAGGTGCCTGGGACAGTGGAAACTTCCGCGGCAGCAGAGCTTCCGTGGCGGGCCGTCGGCCATCAGACCTGTGCGTGGGGTGACGGGTGAGGCGTTTGGTAAGCTGCACTCGTCAGGGGATGCGGGCTTACGCAACATGCCAACGAAAGGATAACAATAAGCAAAGTGGTTCCTAGTAGACTTTAGTGGGGGTTGGTCATGCTGTTGGCGGCAGTAGCAGTGAACCAAGGGATAGGGCACCCGGCGGTATAAGCGTTTTGGGGGGAGTTACCGAAAGTGGCATTGGGCCCGGAAAAGTGGGCTAATGGGGGGAGGTTAGAATCGACTGGACTCTAAGAGTCCACTGGATAGCACTGGCAGGCCCGCCACCCGTACAACAGGGCGACTCCTCGTGGTATAGTACAAGTTTGCGATTATGCATTGTGCTGCTTTTACCTGAGGTCTAATCTGGGAGCAGACAAGGAACGCGGCAGGTTGCGGATGGTAGCGTTAACAGGTGCTGATTTGCGAATCGCTTGCTCAATACTGCGAATAGAATCGGTCAGATACTTTGCAAGTAGAACTTCGCCTTGTACTGTCGCGTTCGGAGCCTGCATCCACAAAAACGCATCCGGCATCTTGGGTTGTAACTTGGAGAGTAGAGTTAAGACTGATGTAAGTTATTCCTATCATATAATTTACTTGAGAGTTGGACATAGCTCCAGCCATCCCCAGCCAATGCGTCTCTCAGACTTCGGGCTAAGGTGTATCGCAACTTTGTTTGTTATGTTCTCATCAACTTATGCTTCAAATGATTTCTGTAAAATCAATCTAATTTATCTCGATTACTGTTCAAAAGACTGCCAGGCAACCGGGTCTTTGGCAAAGTAACGCGAAGCATATTCATCTGGGTTGATTCGTAAAAATCATATTCATAACCAAGTTATTAATGATCGAAGGCAGCGTATAAATTAAAATAGTGATGGGGTCAGGTCTCAGGCGACAACATGTCGTACAGCACCGCGAGACGCGAGCCATCAACGAAATCATTTTCCAAATTTTATCATGTAATTAAAGTAGTTTTCTCCGGAAGATATGCTTGGCGGATCGGTTGACGGCCCCGCGTTGATAAGGCTGGCATTCTTCGGGATACCAGCACTAATGAAAAATTCGAATAGTAAATAAGATAGAGATGTGGCTCGTTTTGCACTGCAATCACATCTTTGATGGTATTTAAGCATCGCAAGCCTTTTCGTGCTCCCGTGATCCTGGCTTTGCCACGAGCTCCGGATGGACTTCCTTTGCAAGTCTACAGACTTGTCCTCTATTTTACTGTAATTAGTGGTTATGGCTCGTTGCTAATCTCACGTCGCCGATTTTCGGCCAGCTGCAAGATTGGCCTACCTAAAGTATCGGCATTCACATAGTCGTAGTCCCTAGCACTAGCTTTCTTACCACTTCCCGTATTCAAGGACTCCGTCAAAACCGCATTGCCTTGCAATTTGTCCGCACACAGCAGAGGTGGCAAGCAGCATTGCCCGCCCTTTGCCTAATAAAACATAAAGCCACGCGTATCCACATGCCAAGCCACGGCGTGTCAATCGTCCGCCTATAAATGTTTGCCTGCATACATACATGTTCGATCGGTAAAGTCCCCTAGTCCAGCTTGGGTAGTGCCATAATACACATATATTATTTGATAGTCCTTGATGTTTATCATTACTTTGTGAATCAGCGGCAATTCTGAACCATCGAAATCAGGTCGTCCTTCGTCGCCAACCCCCAACTGCGCAACCCGGCAAAGATGTTACTAACAGAAGTTCAGGGTAATTAACTTGTGATCTACTTAAAACAAACTGGGATATCAGCAAAGATTGGTCGTAAAAGCCGTCATGGTAATCGCACCATTTACTGTTTCGTTCTTCGTGCCATGGCTCACATTTTCTGACATCTCACATTTTTACTTTTCTATATATTCATGGTAAATTATACCATTACCTTACTGCCGTCAGGCTTCGATTTGATGTCGGTTTGCCTCACCTGCGATTCCAATTAAGCAGAGTTAAGCCATGGTCAATAGTTGACGGTAGCCTGACTTATGTAGAGCGTAAGTACGCTTTAACTAAGAGAATTATCGACATCCTGCCGGGAATACCTGGAGGACTCTCGACTCTCCCGCGTGATGGTAGACAAAGAAGATTGAGCTTTCGCTGACATCTTGCATCCGTTAGAATGACACTATAATGCATTAATCGCCTTTCACCTAGCTATCTTATATATTCGACTGCGTGACAATTTATTATTACTTGCCCCCAATAACAGTTTACGCATTACCCTTTGAGGCTCTGCCCTGCTTTTCGGCAGCTATGCAGCTCGGCTAACTATTTGGCAGCACTTGACACCGTCAAGATGCGGCTTCAAGTTATGGGCCAGGGTACGGCCCTAGCGGCGCAGCTGGCCCTTCGGAGGTGTACAAAGACTCTATGGATTGCGTGCGGAAGATGATCCGCAGTGAGGGGCCTCTGTCCCTCTACAGAGGCACGGTGGCCCCACTGGTGGGCAACATGGTGCTGCTCGGGATCCACTTCCCCGCATTTAATACGTGCGCCAGCAGCTAGAGGGCGAAGACCACTACGCCAACTTCTCTGCCACCAACACCCTCGTTTTAGGGAGCCGCAGTGACAATGCATATGCATCGTGCATGTTATCAAGATGATTGCCTGAGAAGGTGGTTTTAATCTCAAAAATGCAGCTCAGCAGCAGGAGCCCTCTGTTCTTACTATCCAAGGGCAGGTTGAATTGATGCAGCATCGTGACGGGGCCAACGCTGGCGATGTGAACCATAGATGGACGAGCCCTGAGGTTGCGGGATTGTGCAATCCGATTGCAGGAACTAGTGGGTGATTCCCAAATCACGACCGTGTCGCCATAGGGAGCAAGGGGCTTTGGTACAGGCGGTCAAAGGCCGCTTTCTCTTGTCTTCTACGCATCAATTATCTATCGCTCCTCCCCTGTCCTTCTAAGTTCACGGGTCCTGCGACACTTCCCAACCTGCCGGAAGCCGTAGAGCCATCCTAACATCTCACAGCCCCAAAACTCTTGCAGCAGACCCACGCGCCAAAGACCTGCACGCAGAGACGTCCATTCTGCGTACTGGAATACGTGTGCGATGTTGCCGCCCGCCCATCAACCCTGTTTGCGACATATCACGTTCTTTGTGCGCTCTAACGCCATCGCCGCTGTAACCCCACACCAAGACATCACTACCCCAACATCATCGTAATCATTGCAATGCAATGCGTAACATTAACCATAAGCTTGGTTGTTGCCATCCCTTCCAACATGTCCATAATGTCCTTAGCGCTCCCCTTGAGAGTCACAGTGCTCATTTCTATGAGATCATTTCACCTTTCGGCGACAAGATGACTCTGCCAGCACCTTATGGGAAATCGAACTACTTATGTTCCGGGGACAGTATGATCGCAAGGCTGAAAATTAAAGGAATTGACGAAGGACACCACCAGGCGTGGAGCCTTGTCTTACCAGGCCTAAGAAAGGGAAGGATTGACAGATGGAGAGCTCTTGATTCTGTCTGTGCATGGCCATTCCCCTGGCCGTTGTTTCCTTTTCTCTCCTCTCCCCCTGCGTGCTGAACCAGCCGGAGTGTAGTTAACCCCAGTTACGGATAAGAGCTAAGTAGGAGAAAAAGCTAGGAGCGTTATTAATCCCTAAGTATTATAATTTGTATCAACCAAACTAAGGATTAATAACATGTGCAAGTATACCACGATTTATAGTATTGTGGACGATTTTTGTAAAATATATGAAGACTGGAGACGTCACAAGCTCCTTACTTCCAGTAAACAAAGAAATAGGCAAGGTAAGCTAACTTTGAGTGAATCAATATCAATAATGATATTTTACCATTTTAGCCAATTCAAACATTTTAAGATTTTTTATCAGTATATGGTCCTCAGGGGTAATTTGTTTAGTAACCCTCCTTGCTACGAGCGTTTTATCGCTACTATTCCACAGTTATTTCTGCCACTGATGTTTATAATGCACTATCTCTCTGGTAAGAAGAGTGGCATATATTACGTAGACTCTACACATTTTGCAGTATGCAAGATTATCAGGATATCAAGTAACAAAACATTTGCAGGTTTAGCAGAAAGAGGGCATAGCTCTATTGACTGGTTCTATGGCTTTAAACTCCATATGATTACAAATGATCAGAGCCAGATTATAGCAATCAAAATTACTGAAGGAAATAAAGATGATCGTATAGCTTTTGAAGAGATGATTGCTAAGGCTAATATTAAAGGTAAATGCTATGCCGATAAAGGCTACATTTCTAAAAGCTTATTTTCTAGGCTGTATTCTAAAGGGCTGATACTTATTACTGGTATTAAACGTAATATGAAGAATTATTTAATGCCGATGTTAAGACAAACTCTTCTTGCGAAAGCGATTTATTATAGAGACTATATTCGGATATATTAAGGAGCATTTTAACATCAGACCTAATAAGCATAGATCTCCACTAACGTTTTTGCTTCTCTCTTTGCCGCTCTCATCGCATACCAAATCAAACCCTCTAAACCCAAAATCTCTTATCCGTAACTGGGGTTAAATAAATAGTTTGGCCAGTTATAAAATTACTCCCTGGTGAGGTGATCCGTTCTAAATGCAAGGCTTTGGCGCGGCTTCTCATAGGTCATGTACCAGAATGTAAGAGCCTGGAGACGAGCGGTTGTGTATCTTTAGGGCTTGACTAGTAAATTAGCATTACATTAAACATCAATAAAGACGAAAGTCTGAAGTGGGCGGAATTGTGGATGTGATTCTGTCCAACACAGTACATGTTATGAAGATCAAACAAGTTTGCATCGGTTCCCATCTGGTTGTACGAACGGCGAGAGCCGCTGATAATATTCACGCTACTGACGATACAATGTTAATGTCTTTACATCTCTCGATTATCTTCCTTCATCTCAGTTATTGTCTGCAGTTCCATCTTCGTTTCATCCCATCAATTATATCGAACATGCACGGAAACATACCGCGATGCCGACAGATCAAGCAACACTAAGGATTCTGATTCCAAAGCGGCGGCACACCAGACCACCAGAAGTCCAGCAGTAAATGCTCATTGAAAATTTAAGATGTGGTAACCAGTGAACTGAGCCGCACACATCGTCAGAGCATTCAGTCATAACCTACAGCCCACCTCCCCTCCCCTCTTCAGACGCAAGCTGGCATTAGGTAGCACCCAACAAACGAGACCATGGATGGCGCGAAGGCGACTGGCGGGATCACGCCGATTACCGTCTGCCTCCTCACAACCTCTCCCTAGGACACTCGACTTTTCTTAAAGACTGTACATGTTCAGGCCAACTATTGCTACGACCCGATCCCAATCCGTCTGATCTATTCACTCGTCCACTTTCCAGTGTCCAAAGCAGACGACGTTAGTCTCAGGACTAACAAATGAGCAATGCAGGATCGTGCACTAGCCAACCCACATGGACAGCACCTGCACACCACGCGACGGGAAGCACCCACAGCACCCACAGCACCTGCACATCAAGCGACCATGGCTGCAAACAGCAGGGCGGCTGTTACGGGACGATGGCATCAGTAGAAAACAAACACACCCAAAGCCATGGCGCGCCTAAGGAGCTCAACAGACTCTAGCAGCGCCCCCACATCGCTGAAGCCTCAAATAAGACCTAAGCGCCATTACATTTCGTCCTCGTCGTCAGTCACAACCTCACCACGCTCTCGGCGGGCTTTACGCAGCTTCTCAAGCGCCTTCTTCTCCTTGTTAGACATCTTCTCCTTCTTGGGCCCCTTGACCTTAATGGTGTTTCCAAAAGCGTCGATCACTTCATCCTGCACCTTGATCTCCACCTTCTCCTTGAAGGCAATCAGGTTCTCGCCCTCGCGTACCATCTTGCCGTTGCCAACAATCCACCGCTCATTGCAAAGCGCCGAGACGAACTCATTGTGATGGCTGATAATGACGATGCCGCCGCCAAATTCTTTAATGGCGCCGGCAAGCGCGCCAAGCGAGTCACGATCCAGGTAATTCGTTGGCTCATCTAGCACGATCAGATGGGGGTTCTGCCATGTGGCAGCCGCCAGCACGACCTTCACCTTCTGACCACCGGACAGACCACGGATCTGCAGGTGGGAAATGAGTTGGCAGTGAACATTCCAGTCTCATATTAATAAACTATTCATACTTCCTGTGATGCTTTACATAAGTCCTAGTCCTGTGCTTAACTCCTGGTACATCAAAAAATCCGGGATACACGTCCTACTCCAAATAGTAGCTCACCTGGCTATGCAGAGCAAACTCCGACTCCAGGCCAAGAGCATCGAGATGCTTTTGGATCGAGGCCGTTGTGAGGGGGCGCGTGAAAAGACCCGCCGCAGCTGCCTCCTTGATGTCAATCTCGTTCACCAGCTTCTCATACCTGAGAAGACAATACCAGATTATTATCAAACAAATTTCAGAGCTGGCCTCTTTTGGGCGGCATACACAGCAGTAAAGATAGGTAATACCCCAGGACACCTAATTGTAACGTACCCGAGCTCCACAAGCGTATCGCGGGGAAGCCAGCTGGTCTGATCAGCGGGAGTGTTGGCCCATTGCACTTCGTACTCGTAAGACTTCTTCAGCTTGCGGCGGGCCAGCAACTTCTCGACCGAGCGCTTGACCTTGGGGTCGTCGCCAATCTGCACCTTGGTTTCCTGTAGCTTCTTTTGTTCCTCGTCTGTCAGGCGTGTCTCCTTCTCCTGGGCCTCACGGTCCTCACCCGGGGCGAAGCGCCACTGGATGTATTCATTGGGCGTCTGAGGACAAGGGGCAAGAAGTCATGAAGATAGAGCACTGACTTTCCATAAACATGCCGTTAGCCAGGGCGGACAAGTCAGCATGCTGCTGAGTACTGACTGCATGCCCCACAAACCTTGTCAAGGTGCTTCTCCAAATGATGAAAGGCGTGCTGCGCCACGTAGGCGATACGTAGGTTAGGATGCTTCCAAACGGTGCCCGCTGTAGGCTCGACCTCCCCGGTCAGCACCTTAATCAGGGTCGACTTGCCCGCACCGTTAGGGCCTGCGGCGGACAGGGACTTGTGTTTAGGCAGCTCCCAATTAAAACATTTTCATACCCCTGCCTTAGGGTGAATTGAAAGTGCTACCTAACTCCACTTAGCGACACTCACCAAGGCAGGCAACCCGCGAGGAAAGCGTACAGTACGCAGTGGCGTTCTCAAAAATGAGACGGTCAGTGCCTGGGTACTTGTACGCTACCTTGTCGGCCTTGAGAATGGCCTTGTCCTTCGTCTTGACACCCTCCAGATAGCCTGAATGAAGGAATACGACATCAGCGGCGGCCATAATGAAATTCTCATTAGTTGAAACTTAATCTATCATTCCACATTTCATACCTGGCTCTGGCAGCTTGAACGTCAGTGTTGAGGCTGTCAGCTCATAGTAGGCCTTGGCCTCGGGCTTAGCCTTCACAAACTCCGACAGGTTGCCCTTGTACACGCGCAGCTTGCGGTTGTTGTAATCGATGATATGCGTGCAGACGTGGTCCAGGAAACCGGAATCGTGGGACACAATGATGGCCGACACGTCCCGGAGGTTGACGAGGTAGTTCTCCAGCCAGGCAACTATAATCGAAGGGCATATTGGATAGTTCAAAGGGGCGACAATCAGTCTTTGATTTATGATATTTGAATACTCGTCGCCTAACCTAGGTTAGATAACGCATCCTCACCGTTCCGCACATCCAGGTGATTCGTGGGCTCGTCCAGCAGCAGGATATCGGGCTTCATCAGCATGCAGCGAGCCAGGGCCAGCTTCATCTTCCAGCCACCAGACAGTGAGCCAACAGCTTTGGCCTGTGCGGATCATCAGAAGGTACAAGATCATTGAGCAAAATAGTCGTCCTGCAACATTGCAATCCATGATTATCCTCTAGCTAACCCCGACAGCTCACCAGCATAGCCTCGTCAAAACCAACTGAAGAAAGCATGCTGGTAACTTGATCCTTAGTGGTAGCCACAGCTGCCTGCAGGTCGGCATCGGCAAATACGAACTCCACGCAGCTCAAGTCTGACAACGAGCCGTCAATATCATGCTCGACGTACACAGTGCGCAGGACATCCTTGGGTGGGAAGCCGTCGACCTGACCGTTGGCGATGGCGCGCATCAGCGTGGACTGCACAGGTGAACACAGGCAGAATTTACGTTAGGCAATGGTGGAGAATTATTGAGACTTGGTACCGCAGGCATATTAATACCAGTGGCCTGCAACCACGACAAGTTTCAAGTCACGTACCTTGCCCACGCCATTGGGGCCGCACAGACCGTACCGACGGCCACGCTTGAGACGCAGAGCAGCATTGTTCAGGAGAATTTTAGCACCGTAGGCCAGAGAAAACTCGCAATTGCAAAGCTCATCGCCCTCCTCGTCATCGAAGTACTCGGTGCTCTTAACCTAAAATCCAGTGAAACCCAATAGATCACCAGTGTCAGTAATGCATGTGGAAGTAAGAAATCAGAAGATGAATCCCTTCCTAATTCAGGGAAACGTACCTGCACCTCTGCAAAACACTTGTCGCACAGCGTCTTCGCAATCGGGGCCAGGGTGCTTGGGGACACGAAAACACCCAGGTAGGTGCCCAGGACCTGCCAGGGGTTTGCACGATGAACAGAACTTTGTTGACTACCAAACCAATAAAACATAATTTGTACTACCGATCGCAGATCAGTTGTGGGACACCGCACCTTGTCACGCCACTCCTCAACCTCGAAATTCTTGTTGTTAGTGAGGTTGGCGCACAGGGCGGCAGCATAGTCCAGCACAGGATAGGCCTCAGGCACCAGGCCCTTCTTGCCATCAGGCGAGGCGGCCAGGAGGTCGTGCAGACTCTTCAACGCGGCACTTTTGTCCAAGGTTTTGGACAGCTTCTCCTTGCCTTCCTGCTCGATGCGCTGCAGGGTCTTCTGAGCAGCAGTAGCAACCTTACGGAGCTCAGGATCAGCGGCTTCGGCGGCAACCTGTTAGAGAAACCAAACAAAATCGTAGTGTCAGGAACCCCTCTCAAGCTTACTTCAATGGATTTCATGAAACCAACAAACTAGCTTGCACCCCACCCATTACATGCATACCTTCTCAATCTCTGGCATCAGGCGTGGCAAAAACACCATAGCCTCGGCAGGGTTGTCGACCAGCTTAGACATGTTATCCGCGATGAGAGCAGCTTTACGCTTGATGGCCGTGACACGCTCACGTAGGCCACGCAGCAGCAAGGGGACCATCAGCGCAAGGGCAGGTGCCTCGACCTATCCGAACGGGCATCAATGTATGTTGAGAAGATTGGAGTATCACGTGTAATACTTCACCGTTAAGGCGCCTAAATGTGTCAGCCCACCTGCTGAACGAAAGTTGTGGCGGCCAGCTTGTGGACAGTATCCTGCACCTCCTGAGGGCTGTTGATGGAGCGAATGATCAGCGGCACCATGGCCTCGATATCACGGTTGCCCACCAGCGTGCAAGCAGCCTTCATGCACTCGGAAGCGACATCCTGGACGTTTACGGAAAGGTGTGTGAGCCATCTATCCTGCAGAGCCACCCTATCATCTATCCCACTGCCTAGCCCTGCCTACCTTGACGCTCTGCTTCGAGTCGTTCATGCAACCCGACACCGCAGGCACAATATCCGGGAGCGCGCGGGTAATTTGCTTAGGGTGCATGCTAACCAGATCCTTAACGAGGTTAAGCGCAGCCTCCTTGGTTGCGGGGTGCTTCTTGCTATCCATGCATTCGAACAGGTAGCCCAGCACGGTGTACACGGCATGTGGGTTGATGATGTTGATCAGGGCCTTGGCGGCCGCCTCGGCAGCAGCCTTAACCTCAGGCTTCTGCGAGGAAGGGGAAATCGTTGCCGCTCAGATGTACACTTTTCTTCAGGTTTTATCGAGCTGCATGTTGCATCAATTCACGCAGCGCGTTTACAGATGTGATCAATCCTTGTTTTCAAGGGTTCAGGCTACGAGAACTGTATCAAATGCATGGGATAGAGCATATATCACGGAGGATATGGCTCCCCGTGAGTTCGAACATGAAGGTAATCCATGGATACCGAGAACATAGCGTACCTTATCGCCACATTGCTCAAGCACGGCGGGCAGGAGGGGAGCCAGGAAGGGCTCTGCAGCACTGCCAATATTCTCGCAGATAGCCTGGTAAGCAGCCAGGCCAACAACGCGAGCATTCGCATTCGCCTTGTCCTCAATCGCAGCCTTAAGTGCCTGGGTAGCACCGAAGCCCTGCAGAACGCAAGCAACAGACATAACCGATAGACTTCAACTTGCGCTGCTGTGCCTTCAAGGATACACCATTTGATTGACGGCATGCATTATCGCGTGTACATGCTTCCCACAGCGCAATGGCCTAAGCACTGTGTGGTACACACCTTGGCGCCAGCCGCCTTCAGGTGTGTCGCCAGGTCTGAGGCAGCGGCAGCATCGCCGCTAGCAATCTTGGCAATAATCTCCGCAGAAGCCTTGCTCTCAGGCACTACATTACAGAACCGCAACAGGCCGTAGACAGATTGCAGTTATAATAGGAACCCTCGCAACGCTCAGTCTCGAACCCATAATCAGGACAAGGTGGCAACAAATCGCTAAGGAGGGCTGAGTAACCGCAGCAAGACATTGTTCGCTATTAAAGCCAAGCAAGCCTTCACTTACGCTCGGCGACCTTCAAGCTGACCTCCTCAATACGAATCACTAAGTTAACGTCGGCGTCGGCAGACATCCTTCTTAGACCTTTGTACGGTTCGGAGTGATAGAACACTGCCGTGCTACTCTGCAGATGGAAGCGTTCGGAGAACAACAGCCGTCATTAGAAGATCGCTCGAATACGCCCGTAGAAGGATATAGAGAAATTAATGGATTGGCCACTAGCGCGGTTGAATTAGGGAACTGACTGTGAGAGGCTGAGTCGCGCCGCCCAACAACCTCTATCTTCACGCGCGGGCATACGTAGCGGTCAGTGCACCCATATGCAACCTTTAACTGTGGGCTTTCTGAGAATACAACTAACTACAACGGATATTTGATGCCGCGCGGTCTACGCACAAACAAAGAGCCGCCGTTGGGTCGCACCTGCTGGCAGAGGTAGCGAACGAGCAGGACGGCGCTAGGGCCGCGAAAGGTACGAGGAAGTTAGCTCTGCCAGTCTGCAATAGTGCAGGCTCTGGTCTTAAAGTAGTTCTTTGATCGACACCTGGGGAATTAAAGTGGTGCTATGGGCCTTGCAATTACGACTAGTACGGCAAAGAAAAACGGGTCAATAGGCAATGCGTTCAGGCCTAACAGTAAGGTCACTTTATTTTGTACTTGTTCCCTTGGAGCTTGTTTGCGCTTGTTCAACAGTTTCTTTAATTCGGACGAACATCCCATTTGGACTTTGTGCGTGGGAGGGGAACAACACAGCCAAGTTGGAAGGCCTGCTAGTAAGCGACGTGTATAACACATTGAGACTTTGTGAGCCGCGCAGGACGCCTCTATTTATAACCAATATTGGGCTGGGGTGCACAGTCAGAAACAGACGCTTGTTGTTAATCAGATATATATATATATATATATATAATATGTCATTTATCAAATGTTGGAATAATAATTTGCTTTTTGACCTTGAGTCAACTTATCACAATTCTGGTACCTGTTGTCGAACGCCCACAGTACATGGAAGCTATGTCATACTCCAAATCTCCAGCTTGTTTTCCTTACACACGTCCTTAGAACTTCAGTCTTCATAGTTCCCGCAATGTATAGGGGGCTAGGGGCCCGAACCCAGGTGCCGCCTTTACACGGTAGTTGCAAACAAGGTACAGGACGCCTTATCTGGACGACGTGCACGTGCAGCATTTAAAGTGACATAGTCTAGCGGCAAGTGGGTTATGATCCTGATCTTGGCAAGTAACTGCACCTCTTAACACGGTCAACCGCCATATACCGCGATAAGTGCGCAGGCGCGGATCGGGGACAACAGGGTTTGAGGGTTGCATGTATATTGCCATGCCTGTATGTGCGTATGCAGATATGGTTTGTAATGACTGGATGTGCATATGGAAACCTCCAGTCATTGGAACCTGAGGATAGATTTAATCGGCTATGGAATGAAGTAACTGAGCCTCACTGCTGCTTCCCTTCTGGTGCTCTGACCTAAATGCGATTATGTAAGGACCTCAGGATGCTGACCGGTGTTGGGTTTTCCTGCCCGGATGCCAGCGATTCATAAGTAGTACACCGTACGTGGTTGCTCTGCTCCGGGAGTCAGGGCCCTGCTCTGGTCCGTTCACCCTAGCACGTACCAGGGGTCGAGAGCTTTGTGTAATTGCCTACGGAAATAGCTCAGCGTCATATGACGGAGATGCGGCTGGTGGCATTGAACTGGCTCCTTCATTGACCGGATCCTACCGGATGGCAATGATGCACATCGCCACATTCATGGTTATTTACAAGCAAAGCTTGCATGCCCTGAACACCAATTATCAGTACTCGATCTAACGTTGTACATGGTATGACACTTGTATTTCTTGATTTCCCTTGTTGTAAGGGTTTTATGCTCTAACTATGTCCAAATTCAGTGTCACGGTGTGGCTCGTGTGTACAGACCCCATATCAATAATTATAAATTTTGATACCCATCGCAGAAGCCTCAACATTTGGTCTTAAACAGGAAAAGGAACGCCCAGCAGCAGCAACCCTTACTTCACTTCTCTATCTTAGAACGAAGTCCTTTATGACCTTAGTGAAAAAAGGGAGCCTCGTGTCATGTGCCAGCTGCAAGAGGCCGTAAAATACGGCCGTAAGGAGCGTGACAACCCCGAGCGTAACGGCACTATGCATACAAGGTCAGCGCCACGCCCACCAAACATGACTTTAGGCTTGCTGGTTCTGCGCTTTGCAATCCCACCCACCCGCACCCGCACACCGTCAGCTACCCATGTTTGCATGCTGGAATGGAATGCCGATCGGCCGATTGTCATGGTCAGAGGTCCGTGTTCTGCGCTGCTCTCAAACCGCTGCTGCGCACCGCACCTCTGGCACCTTCCCGTGCAATCGTCGCTGGCGGTGACATGTGTGTGCCTAACATGAGTCAGGCAGAAGGCATTCCTGGAGACACCCGACCGTCGGGCCCTGTCAATCACCTTTCACTGCCATACTGTCCGCCCTGTAAGAAGACTTTTCTACCAGGCACGTGCCAATTCTCCATGCATGAATCATCATTTATTCATACAATGGGCGTTTCAACCATCGCAGCCATCATCTCACCTCTGACCTCAGCGGTGACCGGGGCCACAGCGGGCTCCTGTATTTTCCATCCACTTATCGGCCCCTCACCTCTCGTGCGGATTATTTCAATCAGCGGTGCAGGGACTCCAGAACCTACCTGACCGCTGCAATTGTAGATGCCTGTTATATAATATTTCACGCGAACATTAGGGTTCACAGCAGCATCGTGCCGTGTATTCTTGGAGCCGTGCAGGAGAATGTCTACATCACGGATGAAAGCAGCCGACACGAGGTCTGGGAGATCGCGGACTCACCGGAGCTAGCGCCGTCTCTGGGGCTGGGGTCAGGGGGCGGCGGTACATCGCACGTGCTGCTGATCGTGGACCACAACGAGTCCATGCGCATAAATGACGTGCCAGGTTATGGCAACCGTATTGCCGCTGTGTACGACTGCCTGGCACGTGATCTAGTTCTGCCGCAGTTGCGCGCGGGTGCGGGTCGGGGATAGGTGCAGGTGAGGCGCGGGGATGGCAAATATGCTCCTGCGTACCCTGTTGGTTAGGTGGTTTAATTCTTTAATTCCTGTTGTTAATGTTTGCCGGTTGGAATTTCACAAATATAATATCACGATATTATATTACAATATTATATATAAGCTATATCCTGATAAATATGATAAATATACCTGGTTCAAAGCAAGCTGTCCTTGCTCCAAAAGAACCAGACCTCCTTTCAAGCCAACTCTGGACTGTCTTCGCTCCGAAACCCTGCACACCCTTTCACCTGGCTTTCTTCCCGGCAGGTCGCTCCCTAATCAAACTGAGCGATGCCGCGAAAGTGGCTTTTGAGCGTTGCGCCCTGAGCAATAATCTCATCTCCTTGCCTTCCTCAAGGCCTATCGTGGGAGTTGTACGTTGGCAGCAAGTTCGTACACAAGCGCCAGTACGACCCCGCCACTAAGCGCATGGTCGATGCCCCGTTCACCTCATCTCTGCCCGCACCGGACCGGGGGTCGCACACGCCATGTGCAAATTCGCTGAGGGAGCCGAGTGGGTGGTGTATCAGCGCAGGGAGGTGGTGTCCTTCGACAACGGCACGACGGGTTACTGCGTGGGACCACACCTCGTGGCTAAGTCCACCCGGTTTGATGAGCACCTGCAAACGGGAGGAGTTTCGTCGGGACTTCTGCCGTACTCAGGGTACGATAGGACAGAGACGAACTAATAGTGGAAAGGGCTATAGCTCCCACGTTATCTCCCTGTGTGGTAGTTTCGAGCCTCGTTCGCCATTCTTGTTCTTTGCGTTACTTGTCCTCGTGCTGCAGCTGCTCCATCATTGCTGCTGCTGTCACTGCTGCTGCGGCGACAGCGATGATCGGTCCCTACTTGTCACCTCCTCTACCACCTACATTCCGCCTCGGACTGGATATTTCGCATACTCCTTGGCCAGTTTCCTGACTTTGGACGACGCCGGCCATCACTCGACCCTCACTGTGGTTAATCCTCGTTCCTTCAGCATTCAGTATTCGTTGTATTCGACTTCCCTCCCCCCCCCCCCACAAACACATCCCAACGGAGTGTGTGTTCTGAATTACGCTGTGTGGTGGGTATGTGTTGATGTCCGCAGGAATTTAAAATAATTCAGGAGGTGGCTCGTACGTGCGACACCAACCGAAGCAATAGAAATAGTAGGGCGCAACTGGGCGCCATTGAGGAGGACGATGAGGACTACGACTCCGACGCTTACGGTAGTGCTATCCGGCTGATGACGTGCCGCAAGCCTTCTCACATTTCACCCACTACGCCAAGACCGGTCAGAAGCTGGTGTGCGACCTGCAGGTGGTTGGGTGCGGTTAAGAGTTTATTGGTTTATTGGTTGCACCCGAAAAGGGGCCGGGGCTGGGACATGGCCGTAGACAGCGGGAGGAGAGGTCGTTGTGTTCGTTGGCCGATCCGGATCCAACTTACCAAGCTGGCGGGGGGCAACTCCCCCTTGACCTCGCGTCTGTGGAACAGCCCGCGCCCAATGGGCTGCATCGCCCATTTCCCTCTGCCCAACTGCTGCTCACATTCGTGAAATCGATTTCCCCATCCCATCTCACAACCCACACATCCCATGCCACCCCACCCCACATCCCACACAACCCACCCCAACCCATCACACACTATTTCCCTTCTCGTTCGGAGAATAGCCTGAATAGACTGATCATCCGCCTTCATCCGCTGTCCGTCCTCGCCGGACCCTGTCCATCTGCTCCTCCCTGATCACCCATCCATCACCGCTGAGGCATCGCGACGGCCTCCCTCCCCCTCTCCTGTTCCCCGCTGCCGGCCGCATCCACCGCTCCAGGGGCAGTGGAACTCTGTGGACGGCTTCATGCTCACGGACCCCGTCATCCACCACAGCAGCGGCAAGCGGAGCGGTGCGGCGGACACAGGCAGGGCTGGCGTCCAGTTCTTCTTCATCGCCCACGTTTGCAACCCTCTGGGCTGACGCCAGAACCCACGATATGAGGGGGTTGTCATATCAAGGCAAGGGATCGTCCAAGTGTAATTATAACGTGCTGATTGGTCGGAGCCGCCTGCCCGGAGTGCATGTCCGTTTTGGACTCGCTGGATGGTGCTTACAGCCTTATGGTTAACGAAGGCCTTTGCTTCATTGCCGATGTGCCGCCTGATTGCTCGGTATAGCAGGTAACAAGGTAGAAAGTGATGCGGGTCGCGGCAGATGGGGTGATATTGAGAGTGTTGATGAGCAGCAGCCGCATCGTGCGGGAATCGAATCCCGCAGCTTGAAGGTTTTCTTTCTGTTGCTGGTTTCGGTCGTCGCCTATTTTTTTATTATCCTGTAGTGTATCGCTACGAGAGATCGAACACCTGCAGCTTGAAGATGCCAGCAAAATGTAGGCAGGTTGATGATGGCTTTGTCCTGCTTGTGTGTCCGCACGACAGGTGGCTGTGTGTCCACAGCCGGGTGAGCGCTCAGCAGGTCCTCAGCAAGGCGCAACTGTACCTCCAGCTACTCATATGACACCCCGCACGATCCGCTTGTGTAGGCTTGATCAAATCGCATGACGCACGTGATACACCTTCTCCATATGAAACACTTTGCAACATTGGCCGGGGTCGCTGTAAGGTCCCATGTAGCGGAGTCTGCGACTCCATTTGAGGCGCAGAGGGACTTGCACCGGGTCGGGGATATGGGGGTACGGGGGCACGAATCAAGAGGAGGAGCAAACGTTAAAACTGAATTGACTTGGCAGCATATGGCATAATGCGAGCTGGGCAGGATTCTTGTACATGGCTGAGTCAAGGTATAAGTCAGAACATGCATATGCAGTGGCCGTACAGAGATCCGACCAGGGGAGAGACTACAAATTGAGAGCCTACCTGGATCGTAACGGCCTGCTTATTCACCGTTCTTCGTCCGCTCCCGCCATGATCAAGAATCTTCCGCCTCAATGCGGTGCTCGTCCATCGCAACCCTGACTGACTGAAGCCAGTACGGAAGCGTATCTCACGATTCGGTTATCTGAGTCCGCTATCTGAACACTGGGAGGGGCCAGGGTGGGGCCTGTACTTTGGCTCCACAACTCCTACTCCACAACTCTGCGCCTGCTGAGTGGCGCCAACCACATTAGCTGATGGTTTAGTTCTAACATAAAAAAGGCTTTCATGCGGTATTGTTGTCGCGCTTCTGGGCCGGCGACGTGTTTTCCCCCCCCGCCGTGCACTTTCCATCGCTCCCTCCCGCAGGTGCTAGCTCGCTTAAAATGCCTCCATGAAATCCGATTTACAGTGACCAGTTCCTTAGCTCATCAGTTTGAGGCCCTTTCCTTCTTATCCTCTCCTGGCCCTAGCCATTCCTAGCTCCAGCGATGTCATCCATACCGGTCGACAACCTCTACAGCTAGCACGACGGATGGATTTCCTTGCCTATGGGCTACACCACCACAGTAACGACCTCTACCGGCACCCCCGGTGATCACGGCCAGTTCCGGCGGGCCCAGGCCCCGCCTTAGCGTCTTCTGTTCTGTCAGCGTCGAGACAAGCAGTATGCGCCTTCATCCGGGTTCATGCGCTTGCATGGGTTCCTACCTACTCCCATCCCGATCCCCCAAGCCCACTCCCTCCCTAAGCTGCTTGTCAACTGACCCACCTCGCTTTCCTCCCTTACTTATCCACTGAATTTCATGCAGGCCAGAACTTGCTCCCTAACACATTTTTCACTGATAGACCTCCCTGTGGGTGGGAAATATCCGTAGCCGGGGCAACAATCTAACGTTTTATGTCGCTCATGTGCAGCACCGAAAGCGGCACAGCGAGAGCCACGGGCTGCCGGTCGATCCGGCGGAGGATGGGGAGCGCGCTGAACTGGGCCATCCAAGCGCGACGCATGTGCAGGGAGTGATTGGGGCCGCTGGCGTGCAACAAGGTGTCCACGAACACCACCTGGGGATGGCACCGGCAGGGAAACGGAGGCAAGAGGAACGGAGGCGTACGTTACGTAAGCATGAATGTGCCACCGGGTATGAGATGGCATTTTTGGTGCTAGGAACATAGTTAGGAAACTCCAGCTGAAGCTGGTGTCGGAGGTGCAGTTGCAGGCGCGGGGCCGGAAGAGGAGAGAGCGAAGGGGCCCGAGGCATCAGGCGATCGGAGAGAGCACAGAGAACTGCCTGATGCTGCCTCCTGCAGCTCGCCATGCATACAGCAACCTCGGTTTGCCGCAGGTGTAAGGGGGTGGAGGAATGCCGCTCAACTCACCGCTGTGCCCGCAGGCACGAACAGATGCTCGGGGGGCTGACGACCCTTGGACCCACCATCACCTGCCCAATTGGCCCCGCTAATGACATGGCTGCCAGGCAGAACAGCCAAAGCGCCGTTATCTGTAGGAAAAGAGGGGCAAACGTTGTGACGCGTAAAGGCTTTACGTTCTGGTGCCAATCTGCCTTATTGGAATGCTTGCTGATGGTGCAGAATGCCACGATAAACTTCGCCTCGAGGTCCCACAGAACTGCACAGCCCGGATATGTGCCGGTGCTGTCAGAAACATGGTCTCATTGTGAGGCTGCCCGGGCGCATCTTCGGCCGTCTTATGGCTTTTCGGGACCAGACTGCAATATCCCATTAGCTCATGTGCGATCCCGAACGGGGTTATGCCGCTTGTTATGTCCCGCTTGCTTTCATGTGTCGATCCATGTCGATAAAGGACGCGCTAACGCCTTGCGAGATATTTATCTGGCGGATGTTTATCTTGAGGACGGCGCAAGGAACGAGAGCCCGCAGGAAGCGACTGAACCGAGGAGGATCTGGGAAGTGGTCGTCTCCGTCGTCTATCCGCCGAGCGAGCTCCCAATACGGAGCAACGGGACGAGAATGACAGATGGACGGACGGACTGAACCCCGAGGCAGCTCTGCTTTCTTCCCTCGCGCTAAATACCATACAAGCAGGTGCAACACCGAGCCGGAGATTTCCTCTTACGGCATGGGCCGTTTCAACTAAGCCCAGGACCTGCAATACGTATCAATAACACCGTGTGCAGAACGTAACCGCTTACCTACCTAAGCACCTGCCCCTGGCGTCTCCCAGCACATCCAGCCATACGGCACTGCACCCTGTTTCTCACCAGCTGTCATGTCGTCCAGGGCAACCCACACCTACAATGTGGAGTCGGAGGGGCAGCAAGGGAGCGACAGGGGCCTTGGTTGCGTCGGTCACAATGCAGCCGGCAGACAGGCTCAGCACCACGGGAAGCCCTTAGCCCAAGTCGGTGGTCAAGCACGTGGCGGGACCCAGGAGGAAAGGAAGGCCGGAACGTGAGGCTTGCAACGGCCCGCATCAGGCCATGTACACGGTCCTCAACCACCGATACTAGGGACTTCTGGATGTCGTACATTAGTAGCGACATCTGTTCATGCAACGGAATGAAATCACTCTCGCCTTCTCCGGCAGGTCCTTGCGTTGCGCCCCAGCTACCTCACCGACACGTACGGACTGTACTCGTACTCTTGCCGGCCGCGGCACCAGTCGGAGTCCCGGTGCCAACCGAACGCCGCCGCACTGCTGCTGCAAGAGGGCTTAACTATGAACTGCTCGTTAAACAGATACGGACCCTCTCTCCGTGGCCGTGGCGCCGCTACCGGCGAAGGTGTGGTTGCCACTGCTGATGCGGCTCGCAGTGACGGTGGTGGTGCTGATCTTAGCTTGGATACATCAGCGCTCATAGCAGCATTAGCCGAATCCATTGCTGTTGCTGAGGTGTCGGGTGCAGAAGCCTCTGGCTGTCCAGAGTATATCGGGCATGGCGCCTCTGGCGGGCAGTCCTCGTTATCATGGGTGCTAACAATGCTGGTGTCAAGGTCGGCGGTGCAATGTCGGGTGTCTTTAAGGCCAGGATGGGGTTCTGCGCCGCAACTGCCTGCGTCGCAACATCTGACCTGACCTGCGTGGCAAGGCGGGAAGCCAAGAGCTAATCGCACCAGGCAATGAAGCTGAGAAGGAGAAGTCAAAAGGCCCAGGCTCGGCAAGCGTATGGCGGCGCTGGTGGAGGTCATCGCACTAACAGTCGTCATCGAGTTGGCACTGGACGACCGCGCAGCCACAAGCGCCGCTGCGCCGTCAGCCTTGCATGCTGCTGCGAAGCTGCAGGTGGTGTGGCCGGAACGAAAAGGCCGTACGACCTCGAATATGCAGCCCCTGGGCTCCGGGCCGGACATGGACGATGGGGATGGGAACGTATATAAGGATACCCGCAGGCATGTGTATGTCGCAGGGAAACAGAAAGGCGTGCCGCGCATATGCGATGAAACAAGGGCGGCTCCGCTCCCTATTGCCTCTCCCACCTCTTGGCGACTGCATCGTCTTCTCTTGATAAGTAGACGTCTTCGTAGGCCCCAGCATCCTCGAGCACAACCTCAGCCTCCTAACATGCGCGAAGCATACGTCGCATGAGCTATTTATTAATCGCGGCAACCGAACCAAAGATGGATATCACGAAGAGGAACATAACCTACGAATTGGAGCTTCTGCAGATCCTTCCCTTGGAAGAATCTCTCCAAAACAACATAACCGAATTGCAGCAACTGCTGCCTGACGCATTGGTGTTCCTTACACCAGCACTGCATTTGTATTACTAATTCTCGCCCATCTCATGAACGAAATATGTTTTCTTGAGGAGTCATCTATAATTGTCCACGATGAGCGTTTCTAGTTTGCACTTCAAAGAACTGCAATCACAGTCTGGCTCCGGAGCTACTTCTACCAGCTGGCACCAATGATCCCAGAATATGCAGCATCTGAAAAATTCATGACAGATTATATTGGGTTTTTGAACGTTGGGAAAGGGGAAAACTTGCACGACACACTCGGGGTACGTCACCTATTGATGAGCCTGTTGTACTCTTGATGACTTGTCATGCATGTGTGTTAGACATCTCGCACCGGTCCTGACACTAACCGGTGATGAAAGGTTTTTTTAACTATCTTTCATCGTAAGATATCCAAAGCAGCAGTCATCATTTGAGTTATTCGCCTGCAGTTGGAGAGCAGGTGCGCGTGAGGGGCCACATGGGTTCCAGCGGGATGAGGTGGGGGATGACTGTGGAAACCCCTACAACTTCATCGCGCGCCAGCCGTCATTAACTGGGGTTGGGAGCAGCGTGAGGCTTCAGGCGGAGAGAAACCGCAAGTAGCACGCTGCTCAGCAGTGCGAGGCTTTCCCCCATCTGTGCATCATGAGGTTGAGGCTGGGTGGGATTTGGCTGGGAGAAGAGACCAAAGATATAATACATATGTTTCAATTATTACATTTCTTGACAAGCAATTAGGCAGTTGGACTGATAGTAGCCAGTCTGGCCATACCCGTGGCGCCAGCTGTCATACCCACTGCCACAGCCCCCTCCCCCGCCGCTAATCTTCCCCCCGCCCCTGGTACCAGCCCCAGCCCTAGCCCAATGCGCTGTTGGTGTTGCTGCAGCATCGTCTGCTGCTGGTGCTGGGTGTGCTGCTCCTCCCGCAACGTGGTCAGTATGCGGTTCAGCTCCTCGTTGAAGGCTCGCTCGGAAGCAAGCTCCCGCTCAGCGGCGTCACGACTCAGCAGCAAGTCGCGAACCTGCGTGTTACGATTGGCAAAGGTGGTTATGGCAGGGGCAGGGGCAGGGGAGGGGGCAGGGGAAGGGGAAGGGGAAGGGGAAGGGGAAGGGGAAGGGGAAGGGGAAGGGGAAGGGGAAGGGGAAGGGGAAGGGGAAGGGGAAGGGGAAGGGGAAGGGGAAGGGGAAGGGGAAGGGGAAGGGGAAGGGGAAGGGGAAGGGGAAGGGGAAGGGGAAGGGGAAGGGGAAGGGGAAGGGGAAGGGGAAGGGGAAGGGGAAGGGGAAGGGGAAGGGGAAGGGGAAGGGGAAGGGGAAGGGGAAGGGAAAGGGGAAGGGGAAGGGGAAGGGGAAGGGGAAGGGGAAGGGAAAGGAGAGCGTTCTGTATAGAGCTTGGAACTTGGGTAAGGGGGTGCAAATGTGGGTAAATGATAAGAGGGGATTTCACGCACGGGCTTTCAACTTAAAACACGTAACGCAGTATGGCTTCGATAGGTGTTTATGTGTATATATGTGTTTTTGTGTTTTTGTCGTTTCGGAGAAGAAGGAAACAGACCGAACTCCAACCCGCGTTCGTGACTGTATGTGCGCATGTTGTCATTACTCCCTCCTCCCTCTCTTTATGCCCGGTCTGTGCAAGTGTTATCCTTTCCTAAAGAAGACTCGGAAAGGCAAGAGCCCCTCCTCAACCCTTCCCGTATCCCCAACCTCAAAACCCCGCCAGTTTTGTCCAGCACCCCCTTCTCCACCTCGCCCACCTTGCCCAGAACCAAGACCGTCCTCCCGTCCCTCCGTCTCCAAGACTTACACCATGATTAACACATTATAGCTCTGGCATGTACTGAAGGTTTTCCATATTTCACCTTCCCGCCTTGCCAACTACCCATCTCCACTCCGCTTCTGTAGCCCCCACCGTCTTACCCTCTTTCACTCATATACTTTCACCCCCACACACCTGCTCCTTCAGATGTCCCGCAGCGGTGCGATACTTCTCCGCCTGCCGTTGCGCCTCCTGAGCCTCCGCGCGCAGCTTCTCTGCCGCGTCCAGTACGTCTTTTTTCGGAGGGCGGCGTTCAGGGGAAAGATCGAGAGTAGTGGCAATGGGGCCGAGAGGTGCGACTCAAAAAAGAATAAGCCAATAAGTAAAGGAGCAAATAGCAAAGAATACGCGTACCCAGGATGTGTACAACTGTCGGGGTGTGGAAGAGCCCAACATACTGCACCGGCAGAGCTCACACACAAAAAAGAGATGGTGATGAGTGCTCAAGATAGGTGCATTTATTTCCAGCTGTAGCTGCTCTTCGTATCATCATAATGGTAAGTACGTAAAAGATAAGACAGTTATGTATCGTTACATCGCACATACACACACACACACCTCCCCTGTACATGCATACCATCACTGCCGTACTTGCGCCTCCTCGCCGACATCTCGATACAAAACACACACAAGGGCGGCCTCACTCCTCCCCCCTCCAACCAATCCAGGCTACCACAGCACTGCACGGAGGGCCAACGCAGTCCTGGCATGTTCTCCCGGACCCTCCTCATTGTGAGATGCTCGTCTCCTGCGTCATCCCCACTCACTGGCCAGTTTGGTTTCGTAATCTTGGCGCATGGTGCTGATTCGCTGATCGGCCTCCGCCCGCAGCTCCCGCAGCGCAACCTCGTGCTGACTCTTAGCGGCCCCCAGCTTCGTGTCCCTGATGAGGGGCAGGTGAGGTGGGAGGTGGGAGGTGGGAGGTGTGGCGGAGTTCAGTCCTCGGTCTCACCCCCCACACACTGACTGGGCGCCGAGATCACTTTACGAATAACTATTGCTCCATCAGCCCCCCCCCGGCCCCCCTTCCTCCCTGCAGCCCGCACCTTTCCCGGGTCACCTCCTCCATCGTGTTGCGCACCTCTACCCGCAGACTGGTCAGCTTGGAAGACAGCTCGTTGCGCTCCGTACGAATCTCGTCCAACTTGGGTAATGCGGGGAGTGAATGGACAAGAGGTGGGCGGATGCGGCGAAGGGTAAGGACCCGATGAATACCCGTCCACCCGTACCGGATGGAAGTCGAGGGGCCAGGGGGAACGGATGGAAGTCGAGACTTCATAGCAGCCGAGTGACCGGACAGACAACCAACAAACACTACCGGGGGGAGACAGGTAACAATAGCAACACGTCACGTGTGGTGAAAGAGGGCAGAGACATACACGCACACGTACACAGACTCACATACAGATACACGCACAGATCCTCGCACGCGCACCTCAGTTTTCAAGTTCTGTGTCTCCGCCCACAGCGCATCCCGCTCTCGTCGCAGCGCAGCCGCAACTTCTGTCGCCTGGTTACTGGACGCCAGGCCCGCGTCGTACTGCCGCTGCAACAGCAAGTACTGCTTCTCCGCCACCGCCAGCTGTGACTCGTACCTGCAGTCGTACAGGTGGTTACGACATACCGCGTGTGGGGCCAGGCAAGCTCAGGTGCCGGGTGACACATCCCACCTCATGAGACACGCACAGTAGAGGCGGCGAGCTGGGTTGCAGAAGCCGAAGAATAACGAATAACAAACGGCAACGGTACCGTTATTTTGATTCACATAACGGCGGTTTCGTTGCCGCCATATATCACCCCCTACAGCGTCCTTTTTGTTTAGACAGGGAGGGACCTCCCCGCCGGGACGTGGGACTCGGGAAGGTCCCAACAATACTGATAGCCTAGGAAAAGACAACGGAGAGGGTCTAGCCCGCTACGTTTGGAACACCGTGACGGTTTCTCCACCGCCCCTCCACTGGCCCTTCACCGCTCCACCCTGCTCACTGTTTCTGTGTGGCTGCCATGTCGGCTGCGTGTTGCCTCTTGACCGCCTCCAGCTGAGCGGAGGCCGCCTTCGCCAGATCCGCGCGCGCCTCATCGCCCGCCTTCAGCTGTCGACGGAAGAAAAGGGAGATGCAGTGAAAAACGTAATCACAGAACCCTTAGTAACTAGAAAACACAAACTCAACAAACCCCTTCCGGGTGATGCTATACGATAAATAACAACGGACCCACGGGTCACATGAATCCCCTCACGGGTGCTGTACCTCATACTCGATTGCAATACACACACTGGCGTAAAGCCTTCCACCATATTGGTATATTCCCCTCCGTATGGGCTGTACGGTCAATGAAGACAGTCAGATCAGTCCAGGCCCGTACCTGGGCTGTGAGAGACTCGACTTGCTGCCGGGCCGCTGCCACCGCCTTCTGCTCGGCCGCTAAGGACGTCCCCAGCCGAGCCCGCTCCGCGCTGTGCATCTCGCCACGTGCCTGGCTGTCTTTCAGCTGCGGCAACAGCGGTACCCGGGTTTGCGGGGTACGATGCTGTTTCAGGACTGCTGAAGACAAACGAATGAGCGAGTTTATCGGTTATAACATCACGATGGTGATTATCATGATGATGCCAAAACGTGTTGGGTGTGGAATAGGACGTGGGATGGGGATGGACTGATGAAGGGAATGAGCGGGGTGTGGAATGACGGACCGAGTGTGAGACCATAAAACTGATTACTTTATTATTATTATTATTATTATTATTATTATTATTATTATTATTATTATTATTATTATTATTATTATTATTATTATTATTATTATTATTATTATTATTATTATTATTATTATTATTATTATTATTATTATTATTATTATTATTATTATTATTATTATTATTATTATTATTATTATTATTATTATTATTATTATTATTATTATTATTATTATTATTATATTATTATTATTATTATTATTATTATTATTATTGTTATTATTGTTATTTTCTGTGAAGGGGAGGGCTGAAATGATAAACAGCCTTATTGCTATTTCCGTACCTGGTCTCGGAGCATTATGGCCTCCCGCTGTGATGCTTCCAGCTGCCGTCTCAAAATGGCACAATCCGACTGACCAGCTTCCAATTGGGACTGGAGGGGGTGTGGGGGATGATAGGCAGGAGAGGAAAGACGATGTGCAGAGCGCTGTAAAATGAGCGGTGTTGAGTGATTTCTAGAATGGCAAAAGTGGCCAACACACATGTGCGTTACAGAACTTACAGGAATGACTCTTCTTTCCTGCGGTCGTGAGCTTTATGCCTAATGAATGCAAACATTTTGGACACTGGGACATGATTTTTAAAATTTATGCATCGACTCTTGGATGGGCCACTAGTATGTAATATTTCCTGACACCCAGCTGTCTCACATTTGGCGCGTCACCGAGGGCGAGGGCGCACTCGCCTGCCCTCTCACAGAGTCAAACACCCACTCCACCCGGCTGCCAAAGCCATCTTCCTTCCCTCCTTGGACCCCCCCCCACCTGAACCGTGGCTAGGCGTGTGGCGGTTTCTTTCGCCTGAGCCTCCATGTTGACCTACACACTCACGAAGTTGTTGAAAAGGAGGGGAGACGGGTCATGATAACGGCGGATGAGGGGGCGGCGGAAACAGTCATGCGTATCAGACGATGAATGAATCAAATAATGATATGACCAAATGCCCCCCCCCAAAAACACAAATAATAACACGTAACTAAGTTCAAACATAAGCTCATACATACATGGAGGAAGTATGATGGGTTGAGAATGCAGAATGCAAACATAAACCCCATAGGCCGAAGCATCAGTCAACCACGTGATGTAGGATCTAATTCCCCCTCTCCCTTCCGCCGGGCTTACCCCTCCTGCCCCAATACACACACACACACACACACACAAACAGACATCCACCCCCACCTGCATTTGCTGGCTGGCTGACTGCAGCACCTCCCCACTCGCCCGCATCTCAGCCAGCGACATCACATGAGCCCTCACCTGCAAGGACGCATGTGATGGCGCACACTGCTCAGGGGCTTCACCTGTGAATTGATACCTAGCAAAATTACGAAAATTACGCCGCCTCACACCTCCACAAACCCAACTCCCCACCTTACCCAGTACAGTGGGCCCCAAAGTCCCACCCCAATCCCAAAGCTCACCAACAACAATACAAGGCCCTTTTACCCTCCCTGGATCCCACCCGCCCCCCTCACCCAACCCAGGCCCCATCCCGGGAGATACCTCATCCTGCAGCCGCCTCACTTCCTCATGTGCCGCCTCCACCGCCGCCTCCAGCTCCCCCGTGCGCTTGGCATTGCGCCGGGCCTGCGCGGCGGCTCACAAGCAGGTGTCCACGGTAAAAAGAGTAAACGGTGGTTAGCGGGTAACGGTTCAAAATACACTTACCCCCCCTCCCGCTAATGCGAAGAGGTCCCGACCGACTAGTCCAACGAGTGTGTGTGTGTACTTTGGATACGCGAGTGAGGTACCCGACGGGCTATGTCTGGTAGTTGTCGGGATGGGCGATTGGGGAAGTAAATCAAGTGAGCGCCATCACCGCCATCATCACCGCCGCCATTGCAAAACCTCCCTTCCTCTGCCCCCCCTCCTCTCCATTCCCCCCCCCAACACACACACATGCACCTTGCTGAGCGCTGCGTCCCGCTCCTGCCTCAAGGCCTCCATTGCTGCCTCATGCTGCCGCCGCAGAGACTCCAGGGAGGCTGACACCTCCGCCAGTTTGCCCTCCAGTATGGGGCGGACCTACACAGACGCCATGAATGACCAAATTATTACCGAACAGACATGTGCGTGTGGATATGTGTAGGGGTGTGTATAGGGATGGGTGTACAGCGGGATGGGGTGGGGGGCAGCTCAAGAGCGGTTACAACATGGAACGGAGTAAAAGTGTGACGTGAGACGGCCCATTCCTCTTCGCTATGAAGGTTTGGCTTCTGTTCCAAACCTGCTCTCCCCCTAACCCCCATCAGCTTCCATATCACGCCCCCTCTCCCCTCCCGTCTCCCCGCTTCCGTACACCGTACCTCCTTAAGCCGTACAACGCACTCCACCTCCGCCGCCAGCGCCGCCTCCAATGCATCCACCTGCACGTGTAACGTTATGAATTCGTTTATCATTGTTTATCATTTCGTTCCCTCCCTTTCTTGTTCATATATGCCCTCTACGCCCTTTCGCGGACAGTCCTCATCCAGTTTTTATTGGCCCCCTCTCCCTGGTCTATCCGCTATTACGCGAGCTCCTTCCCCCCCCCCTGGGGCCCCATACCTGCGCCGCCAGCTGCGAATTGGTCGTCTGCGTGACGCCTAACTCGTCCAGCTGAAGCGCCAAATGATCACGCTGCCGAGATAAGCTAAGGATCTGGAGCCAGACATAGGAAGAGTGGCGGGCGAGCGAAAGGGCTCATGGGTCTGTCGGCCAATGGCTCGGTCGGTCTTCAGCTTCTTTTTTAGGCCGCAAAACGACCCGTGGGTCATGTTAAGGGTCAACCAACCCACTCCTTCGGGTCTACCATGAGGGCGATTACCGTGGGGTAGCTGCTTAATGACGTTTTCCACTGTACGTTTGCGAGCCCCTGCCTCCCTCCCTCACTCATTCCCAGCTTTTCAATCGTTTACACACAAATACACATACACATACACACACACATACCTGCTGCTCCAAATCCTCCCGTATCTCTTGCGCCCTCTCAGCGCCCCCCGACGGGTCGCCCGCCAACAACCGGTCCTCCAGCCGCCGTCGCTCCAGCCGCAGCTCCTGGATCCAGTTTCGGAGCCGCTCGTCTTCCTTGGAGCTGGCCTCCCGCCCGTGGCCCTCCAGGGTGACCTGGGGGAGGTCATGTCGGGAGCTACTGGAGGGGCCGTGGCTGCCGGGGCCGAAGAAGCTGCTACCGCTGGCGGCGGCAGCGGCGGCCTGGGCCTGGGTGCCGCCACGGCCGGCGGCGCCTTCGCCGCTAGCGGCAGAAGACTGACCATCCTTGCCTGCAGGAGGAAGCTGCTGCTGCCGTCGCTGGTGTTGCAGCAACGACGCCAACGTGGTCACAGCCCCCGGCTGGCTGACGGAGTGGAGCTAAGGAAGGGGGGACGGCAGTGGAGAACCAGCGGCACCGGTGGAAAAAGCAACCGAATGGTCGTTGGGCTAAGTTCGTCTGGTTTAAATTTGACTTCCTTTTGACTTCATGCGGCTATTTTTTGGTGGCGCTGTATCGGATTGGGTTGTGTAGGGCCGTCGTTAGTAAACTTGCAAAACTGGGCTTTGGGCCTTACGCACTTACATATCTGCAACGGATACGGAACTTTTCACACGACACCACCAATACACAACACCACCACACAGCACACATAGCACACACACACACACACACATCCACGACCACCAGCCCCAAGCTCCCTCACGCCCGAGCTATGATGACGTCATGCTGCAAACTCACTGTGTCGCCGACACTCACTCACCGGCCGCCCTGACCCCGACCCGGTCAACGGCGTGGCCGCCGCATCGGCCGAGCTCACTGACCCTTGGGTCTCTCCCCCGAGCCCCGGCAGGTTCTTCTTGCCCTGTCCACGAAGAAGGCCAACACCGCTGCCAGCCCCGGCGCCCAAACCGGGGGCTGCGCCGGAAGCCACTTCGCCGGTCTCGGCTGCTCGGTAAGCTGCATCAAGTTGCTGGCCCAGCAGGGCTAGCTGGCTCTGCAGGAGTACAGAGGGAAGGTGAGGGAATGTATGATACAATAATAACTAAAAAAATAATTGTTTCATTTTTACTACTGTAGGCTGACTAGGCTTGCCTGCCCATAGAGTGCTTAACGTGTGCCGGGAGGTGACACTGAGAGGGGAATGGGGGAACATCACGTGAAGCACGTGCCTCATCAGTGGCTGGAGGTGATGAGATGGCTCTCATCTTCAATTATCAATCTTCGCGGCTCACTAGAAACCGGAAGTTAAGCATGAAGTGGTGTAGTTACGAGTATGCACCCACACGTGTAGGACCCGCCGTCAGATGATGCCGCATTCCTTCTCTCCAATGTCTGGGGCATTCCTTATGTGCCGATCATTTCCAGCAGTTTGCGCCCATCCGCATCCCCATCGACATGGACACGCACGCAAAAATAATTAAACCACGTGGGCTGCAGTTCCTTGAAAATGCGCACCTGAAGCGCTGCCACCTGATTATGAACTCCTTCCTCCAGGGCGCCACTCGGGGTGCTCCGAAACCCAGGTCGGCCAGGCCGTGGCTGATCTGCTGACGCGGTACCCGTGCCGTACATGCGACGACCAGCATCCGTCCCCAACACATCGGTTGAGCCTGAAATGACGCCGTCGCTGCCACCAGAGCTGTACGGCATACTCATGGCATCTAAGGATGTGATTGTCGAGTCGTTGTAATGGGCGTGACGGGCGAGTTTGCGGCCGCGGCTGGCCTCAGCTGGCCTCGGCTGGACACTCACACCGCCGCTAATCCCTCCGCCGTTGGCTGTGCTGCGGGTGAGTTGCTGTGGCTGCCTATTTTGGGAGCGCATGGGGATGTCCTGACCCTGATCCTGAGCTACATTTGGACTCTCGCCACGCTCCAGCTCGCGAATAACGAGAGATTCTACGAGCCTGTTGCAAGGATTACAACATCCCGTATCGTCATCATTCACTTTGGCGACGTGCTGGAAAGAGAACCGTTCATCAGTTGTATAAGCTTAATTTACATTGCGTCCATTGACTCCATATATTTCAGCAACGGCGGGGCAAATGTGGTCAGCATGAAGCAGTAGCAGGTCTGATAGGTTCGCAGGACTAAACGTCCTTCAGCTAGTTCAGACATAAATGCGTGTTGTAAAAATACGATTGAATAATGATAAGGTGAAGTCATTGCAGCAACTGAGGTGAAGTACCTGTGTAGCTTCAAGAGTTGCGACGCTGTGCGCGGATCGGCCGGTGCCGGTCCAGTGTTCCTGATGCCGCCTCTAACTGACCGATTACGACCGTCAACGCTGAATGCTCCCACTCCTAAGGCATCGCCATCGTCTCTTTGCATTTAATTATGTTCTTGTAACTCAACAACTAGGCAGTAGCATATATTAGGTTGCAACGACGCTAAAATGTTTCACAGTTAAAAGTATGCACTGCCCCATTGAGATGGGACCGATGGTCAACTCAGGGTCGCTGGTGCACCCGAGCTGCAAATGTCAGACGAAATAATCCGAAATGATGAAACGAAAACTCCAGGGCCTCATTTACATTAAAGTAACTGACCGAATCAAAAACACCTTACCAGGTCCATCGACTAAAAAGTACGAGCGGCTTAAGTTTCTGTTTCCGAGTGTTCATCACAACTGGCCTTGTTAACGTGATGGACCACATTGTTGGCTTTTGAGTGTAGCATTGTTTTAGGGTTATCGCATAGTCCTTACAATTTGCCAACGGGGCCAAATAGGTAGATTTTGCACAAGCTTGTTGCAAAATCGACAAGCTTCACTGAATATATCTACATTATATATAAAAGGATTCATAAAGTTTGGTTCCAGTACCTCTCCTCTCCTCGAAGTGACAACTAGCACAACCCTGCGTGGGAACTCTTAGATTACAGTTGTGCAATGTTTTGACGTATAACTTCAACTGTGAATTGTCGCAGCAAAGCGTATCAGCAACTGCTCAGGCCGATGGGCTTGACCGCGTCGCGCCGGAGCTGGCCTGCAAGCGCCAGGATATGAGGCCTCCGAACACGAAAAGAGACCACCGGCGTAATTAAGGGCCAAGAACTGAATCCATGTCAGGCTACCCGAATAGCAACGTGGTGGTGGCGCACTCTGCTGTGACGCTTCTGGGCAGCACCACAGACCTGGGCGCATTGCGGACTCACAATGCCCTGCAGCAGCGCCAAGCTCAGGTGGCAGATGCCACTCGTCGACTCCTGCAGTCCGAGACGGTGAGCCAATTCCTCCGCGCCACTGCCACTGCCACTGCCACTGCCACTGCACCGCGGGGTTAGGCTACCCGGAGGAGGCAGGCCGGAAGGAGGCGGAAGGGATGACATATGCGTCGCGGGGGACTACAGACTAGCCAAGACCATACCCAGATGGCATTGTGCATGGCAGAAAGGGAGTAGGGCCTATTGTGGGAGAGCAAATTAGGTCACATCAATCATATAAACGCCATGTGACGCGCCATGCGGAAAGCGAAACACCAGGGTGACACTGAGGGATGCTGCTTGTAACCTGATGGGATCTTTCTTTTCCTATCGCATTGTCCACATTCCCGCCTCCCCAACCAATCAAACTAATTCCCAGGGATCATTGCTGCTCTCCAGGATCCCGGCTGCATTTTAACAATTCAGCTTCCAAAGCGTGAGACCTCCATGCCGCATACCTCAAGCATGCGTAGCCCGTACTTCCGTACTTCCGTACTCCCGTACTCCCGGGGAAAACAGCCATCAAACACAACCTGGCCCCGACACGGCCCCGCGCAGCGCGTGTGCCCCAGCCATTACGTCCATGGCATCATGCCACAGTCTGCTCGTGGCTCTGTTCCTTCCTTCACTGCGCCATTCCTGTTTTCATTCGCACTGTGAGACCTCGGCTCTGCAAACTGCGGAACCGTAAAGAGCACTTAACCGCCAAACACTTCGTCCTGGTCCGTCACCACGTAGGGCCACTACAGACCTCTGCGGGCGGCGAAAAATCGCCCTGCGGTTGTCGATATCCATATGAATTAATTTGTGGTTTTTTTATGACTTTTTATGACTCATGTCTTCCTTTCTGTCTGTATGTGTGTAGTTGGTTAACATGCTTCAAGAAGCGGGTGTGGAGCTGCCGAGTCTCGAAGACCTGGAGATGTGGGTATTTCGTTTAGGGAGAAAATTGAGTTTTGGAGCTGGGAGGTTGAGATTGGGTTGGCAAAGAGCGAAGGGTGGCCAGGTGACCATACATCGTGGAATGAGGATTCGCGGATGAGTCATGGAGCCCTGCCCGGCACTTGTTTCCTAGAGGGGAAAACCTTGGATCGAGACGCCTGTGGCAAATCCTGCTTACCAGGTCCGATCCAACCGAAAACCGATAACTGTTCGACGGACCGCTCTAACCAACGCTTTTTGTTATTGGTTTGTCTGCAGGGGCCGGCGGCGGGGGGCCGGTCGTGGCGACTGGCGCTCCGCGCTGACGAAGAACCATGGGCACCCTAGCGGCGCCGGCGGCGGTACGGACATCAGCGGCTCCGGTGACGGCGCGGCGGCGGCGGCGGCGGAGGGTGAGATGTTGCTGCCCTCCGTCTGCGTAACTCCCAATTCCGCGCCAGGCATTTCGCCTCCGAGGTCGCCCCGGAAGAAGGAGGCGCGCGGCGGCTGGCGGCAGCATGTGACCCGTGGGGACGGGAACGACACGTACGAAAAAAATCCTGTCGTACGACGTCTGAAAAAGCTCCGGCACAAGGTGTTGTACGGCAAAGTTGGCGAGAAGGCATATGCCAGGTGAGGCTGAGAATGGGAGAAGAGCGGGAGGAGACGGAAAGGTGCCCGCCTAGGCTGCTGTCGTTGCCCTTCAGCTTCCCTAGCAGCTGAGCATTTATTCTCCCCGTACGCACACAGACGCACAGAAACACACGCACACGCACGCCACTCCGCAGGTACAAATCCACTCTACGCGCCAACCTGACCTGGCGAGACATCCTTCGGCCCAACCTGGCCGCCGCTAAGCGAGGGGGCAATGCCCAGCCCGGCTTCAGCCGCTGGCTGGACTCTGCCATCACGGAGGAGCAGCGGCGGGCGGTGCGGGACGAGGCGGCACGAGTCATTCAGGTGCGGACTTGCCAAACAAACAATGTCACTAGCAAGGGGTAAAGCTATAAGGAGTCCCGTGACGTGATGTGTGAGTTGGGGGGGCGCGAGTGATGCAGCAGTTTATTAGTAAGATCTGAAGTAAAATCCGCCCCAGAGGTTTTACAAGGCCTACAAGACAAATAACAGGATTATATGCGTTCAAGGAAAAGCCACACATGCGGTGCGCTGTTAAAGCTACCGATGTTCCAATGCCGCAGCAGATGGCGCATCCCTCATTTGGGGGCCGTGGGTGGAAGGGAGCTGCACATTTCAAGAGCGCTTCTGCAGCTTCTGCCTCCTTTTGTTGGTTTGAGGAAGACCCCTTCCCCTTCCCTTCCTGCCCACTCCTCCCATACACATACATACACACATACTCACATACTCACATACACACATACACACATACTCACATACTCACATACACACATACTCACATACACACATACACACCACAGCCTTTCTAACGCGCCCGCACCCCCCTTCTCGATTCAACCTCCGCCTCCTCGGGGCCCTCCGCCAAAAGGCCGCCTGGCGCATTTTCAAACGCTTCCGAGTTAACACCGTCATGCGCCATGTGCGGGTGCGTGACGAGGAGGAGGAAGGGAGAAGACGACTAGACGAGGCACTGACACTTTTCACTGCTGCTGCTGTTAATGAGCACACACATTACCAACCCCAAGCACCACCACCACCACCAGCGCCGCCGCCGCCGCCGCCGCCGCCGCCGTGATATAACTGAGTGAAAGTCCGGAGGATTAGGATACCGCAGTGAAGGAAGGCATAACAATTCATGAAGTACAGCAGTTGGGGGAAACGGGGAAACGAAAGGTGGATTGTGTAACGAATGGGGTTTCGGTGGGGAGTTTGCGTACGCGTGTATCGTACAGCTCGTGCAGTGAAGCTAGATGCCGTACATCCCACCGGAAGTGGTTGATGGCTGTGTATGTGAGAAGCTGGGTGTGTCCGGGGGTTGGGTTTCCGAATGCATTCGAATGAGAATCCGTTGTGGGCCGTATCCCCAGTCATCTCCTTCCCGGTCCGGGGTCTTCAATTCTCCTGTTCGATAGAACTTCGAGATCGGCAAGTACGACTGGAGTGACGACGAGTCCGTTCCCTCGGACGAGCTGCCGGACTGGTGGGACGAGTCGAGCGCTGAAGACGGGGAAGAGGAGGACGAGGACGAGGGCAAAGAGGGTGGGAAGAAGAAGAAGGCGAAGAAGAAGTAAGTATGAGCACAGTTGAAATGAAGGACAGCCTGTACGATACCGGCTGTCCTTATACCTGCATGCAGACCCTTGTCCCTGAGATCTTTACACCTCCCCGTTCTGCCCGGCATGGCGTTCCCGTGTCACTCTTGGCAGGCCTGGCATGAAGAAATCCGCTAGCTTTATGAAGAAGCGCTCAGTGCTGGCAGCAGTGGCCGGCGCCATGGATGAGGAAACCATGGGGGATGCGGTCACTGCGGGTAGGGAAAGGAGGAGGAAGAAGAAGAAGAAAAAAGGCGCTGGTGGCGGTGACGGAGATGATGGCGGCGATGGGGAGGAGGGCGGGGAGGAGGGCGGAGAGGGTGAGGCCGAGGACGCCGCTGGCGAGGCTGCTGGTGAGGAAGGCGCAGGCAGCGGGAAGAAGAAGAAGGGCAAGAAGGGCAAGAAAAAGGGCGGCGACGGCGGGGACGACGCCGGCGGCGGGGAGGAAGGCGAGGAAGGTGCCGGCGCCGGCGGAGAGGAGGGCGAGGCGGAGGGTGATGGCGGAGATGAGGGGAAGCGAGGGAAAGGAAAAAAGAAGAACGGAAGGGGTAAAGGCACTGACGGGGGTCTTGCGGGCGAGCCCAGCATGGGGGTGCTGGGCTCGGAGGCCAGTCGTGCGCAGGAGCACCCCGACGGTGGCGACGGACCGGAGCCCGCGGCGGAGGATTCCAAAGCCAAGAAGAAGAAGGGGAAAAAGGGTAGCAAGGGCGTCGAAGCGGCGGCGGTGGGGGGTGCTGATAATGACGATGAGGGTGATTTGGCCGCTGCCGAAGCTTCAGTAGCGGAAGTTGCTCCGCCACCACCGCCGCCGCCGCCGCCGCCACCGGCCCCAGAACCAGTTGCACCCAAACCACCGCCACCGCCACCGCCACCGCCGCCACCGGTGGAAGCCAAGTGAGTTCCTACCTACGGTCATGGCCGTGGGGACTTGTCGGGTGCGTGGAGCTGATAACGATCTTGCCTGTGTGTATATGTGTCGTACAAGTGCCTTCGTATCCGACTGCACCTGACATTGTAGGTGCGTAAGGGCGTTTGAGAAAGGTTTTGGGTATGATTTGTGTACGCCTTTTCTAACGGGAGGGGGGGGTGGCTTACGGCATATGATTAGCACTCTTCTTGGCCTGTGACGTCGAAGGCAACAAAACCGCCTGACTTGGTTGGCTGCTCGGTCATTTGGCGTTCATGCGTATATGTGTGTGGGTTTCAGGCCGCCGCCACCGCCGCCACCACCCAAGGAGCCGCCGCCCCCAGCTCCTAGTGTAACTGCAGCCGCTGCCGCTGCGGCCGCAGCAGCAGCCGCAGCGGCGGCGGCGGCTGCTGAGGCGGCGGCGGCGGCCGCCGCCGCCGCTGCAGCCGCCATTGCCTCAGGCCCGCCGTCGGTGTCGGTCTCTGCGTCGGTCTCTGCGTCAGATGTCGGCCGACCCGTGCCCAGCGTCGCTGACGTCGTTTCCGGCGGCCGGCGGCGCAGCAGCGTCAAGAGCACTGCCAGTGGCGGCGTTGACGACGACGGCGGTGATGGCGATACCAACGCCCGCCGCGCCGATGGCGATACTGATGAAGGCGGTGCCGTCAGCGGCGCCGAAGGGGACCAAAAGCCCAAGAAGAAGAAAAAGAAAAAACCCGCTCCAAAACCACGCGTCAGCGACGGGCCTTACGGTAGCTCTTCCGGCACTGGCACCGTCACGGCCACGAATAGTGTCGCCGCCAGCACCCCCCGTAAGCCGCTGTTGTCGGCCCGCCAGCCTGAGCTTCCCGACTGGTCTAAGGTGGGCCCCTCCACAGCGCTGTTCGAGGCCGGCACCGACCAGGAAAAGCGGGCTGCGATCCTGGCGAGGATGGCCCGGGACGGAGGACCTGACTGGCGACCTCCAGGTGCGGATGTCATTTAGGGAGTACCTTTGCAAAGGAGAAAACAATGCAATGTTAAAACGTATCGAGCGCGGCCACTCAATTGGATTTCTACGGTGCTTGGGTTCAGGGGGGGAGGGTGAAGGTGGATTGAAGCAGGGGGGGGAGAGGGGGAAGCCGAAAGAGCGCGGGGGAGGGGCCGCGGGGAACCGCGGGGGGGGATAAGCTGGACTATGCATTATTGATGCCAGAAGGGGGCCGAAGGTGGGGAGCAGATAGGGAAAGGCGAAAACAAATACATGCACCTGAGCTGCACCTGAAACCATGAGCTGTGATGTACCGGGAGGCGGGGAGGAAAGGAGAGGGGGGCCATGACGGCAAGAGGACCGGGCGTAAAGGGGGAGTGGAGGAGGGGAAGGCGAATTTGTTTGTAATATGACAGCGAGATGGTCGGGTGGGAGGGAGACGGGAGGAACGGAGGGTGTGAAACGGGTTTCGGAAGTCTGAAAGGGAGGAGGCATGTGTGTAACGACATGGCGGCATGTATCTTCAACCGCTTCAGTCCCAACACCGCCCAACCCTAAGTCCTCTGGCTTAACGGGTCATTACACTTCACGTTGGCAAACCCTAACATTGAGTTATCTTACCTGCCCTATCTTGTTCAAATGATCGACCTCTGCTGTCCCCTGGGCCGCTAGGTGTTGTGGGTGACTGGTACAGCATGTCGCACTACTTGTACGAAGGAAGCGATCCCGACAAGCGAGCTGAGGCGATGGCGAAGGTGGCGGAAACTATGGCGGCGAATGGGCAGCCGCTCTGGCGCCCGGGGGGCGGTGAGTGCGGGGAATCTGTTGGGTTGGGGTTGGGGAGATGATGCCTTGCTTTCAGCTTACGTACCAGGAAAATGATTTCTGTGATATGTATTACTGTTATTGCGTATATCACAGGAGTTATTTGCTGATAAAATACACATGATGATTTTAATATCATGTATACTGTGTATAAGATATATGGATATATACAGACACAGACATGCACCCACTTAACAAATACGCACATGTATACGCACCAACCTTACCATTTAATATGGTACGCCCTGACGTACTGACGATTGCGCATCTTGAACCCCAACTGCTAACCGCCAACTTCCAACAAACAACCGCCGCAGCCGCCGTCACCCAGTGGTATAGCATGTCCCGGACGATGTACGACGGCAGCGACCCGGCTAAGCGTATGGAGGCGATGGTCAAGGTGGTGGCTCAAGCCCATCAGCACCAGATGAACCCGCTGTGGAGGCCGCCGGGAAGTGAGTGCCGCCAAGGAACAGATTTGACTCACCGACACCTTGTTGACCCCGCTCTCCCTTCCCCCAACACCATGCCCCAATTTCCGACACATACACACATTCGAAGAAGCTTCGAACGTCGATAAGTTTTCCCCTCTTGAGCTGGAAAAACTAACCACCATCGCGGCTAGTCATGCTTCACAGCAGCGTCTTCATCGTCATCATGCCTCGTTTACTCGTCTTTGCCCCTCTTGGATGAGCAGTTACCGCAGACCGCTATTGGGGTCCCTCCACCTCAATAGGAGTTATTCGGGCTTATCGTTACAGTAACCCCTTTCTCTATCTTTCCTCCTTTTCCCCACTTTCCCCCCCCTCCCTTCCCCCCCTGGCGGATCCTTACGCCAGTTGGGCCCGGTATTGGCCGGCCCCGGTACGACAGCGGCCTCTTCGATGGCGAGCAGGAGAAGGAACGGGGTAACTCCCTGCAAAATGCCCCTCCCTGGAGACCTCCAGGTGGACACGAGTAGTGTTAAGAGCTTTGGGGGGATGACAGGGTGGCCTGAGAGCGAAAAGGAGGAGGAGGAGATTCTAAGAAACATCGAAACATAGGCACAGAATGCGATACAATATCCACCTGTACCCCAGTCTGTTCCCCCAACACATCGGTGCTTCCGTATACCTGATGGAGCTCGCGTTGCGCAGTTTTAGCCCATTTCAAGAAGACGAGTTTAAGCTACGAGGAGCCTTAGAGCTTCATTATGCAAGTAGAGAAGTTTCATAAGTTTGTTTCCAATCGCGAGAAGGATATGAGATGGTTATTGTGGCTTATTCAACAACCTGTCAACAGGTCGTACACGTTTCCACGGTATCCCTAACCCCATTAACTTCTACCGTGTAGGCGTGCCGCGCATTGAGTACTACAACTACTACAGCCGCATGCCGTCCTCCTCCTCATCCAGCAGTAGCAGCTCGGAGGGTGAGCCAGGCGAGACGCCCGAGGAGAGCGCCGAGCGGAGGGCGACGAGGCGGGCGGAGCGGAAGGCGGCACGCGCAGCTGCTAGGGGACCGGGGCTAGCGGGCGAGAGTAAGTTCGGGTTTCGGAGCATGAGAGGGAGCAACAGTAGGAAGTCGCTTGACACGCAATGTCGGGTCAGTGCACTGTAATATGTTATTGTATAACATAATATGTTGTCTTTCCTATCTATCTCTCTTATTCTCGCCGGCCGCTCTCGCTGCTGCTGTTTTGCTGTTGTTTTTTCATGTACCAGTGCGCGCGGGCGAGAGCAAGCGAGCGCGGCATCATGCGCTCCTTACGCGGCTTCTTTTTCATCATATGCACTTTTGTGAACTTTGATGATCAAAGATCTCTTCGCCTCAATATTCATAATCTTTTCACAAGCCGTTCCGTTATTTGGAACTCTTGTGTGGGGGTCACTGCACTTACGCTTACACTGCTCCCATGCTGTGTTGCGGGTTTTCATTTTATGTAAAATGTTACAGGTTGTTGTTGTTATTGTTGATGGGTGTGGTTCTGGCATTCCTCAACAGCGGCCCTCCTAACCACCACAGAACGGGCGGAGCCCTGCTTCCTGCCAGCTGAAAGACGGAAGCCCTCATCCATTCACCCGATTTTGTTGAATTCAGCCGAACTCCCCCATCGTCTTTACCCATGCATGCCACCCCACCCCACCCAACATCCCTCCACCTGCCTCAAACCCAATCCCCCAAACCCTTCTCCCACCCCGCCATTTTTAGATTCTGGCAGCTCACTGGGTACTCGGCTGAACGGCCGGCAGCCCTGGCGCTTCACTTACGCGGTCGATGAGGGGTCCGCCCCATCTGGCAATGAGCCGCCGCAGATCAAGTACGACAGCATCATGCGCGACGAGAAGTAAGGAAAGGTTGCGGCATTGACTAGAGCTGATAGGCATTTTTGTATGGCAGGAGTACGAATCATGTTGTTGTCGTACAGAGAGGGAGGTAATTGAGGACGGACGACGGTCCTTCTAGTGAATCCCCCACAGTGAACTCCAGTGGTGCAAGCGGGCGTCTCTCTCTTACATTTATAGGGGTCTGTCACCCGATATGACTGTCTGCCCAGATGGATAGGATAGCGTAGTGCCCTACCTCTGCGAAACCCAAACGACACCCGCGTTTGGAAGATGATTTTGGCGCATAATAAATTGATAAGGAATACAATTTTTCGAAACGGGGAAATACACATTATATACTTTCTTGAATAACTTATTGGTTGATGACAGTTTAACCCAAAACGACGCACAGCGGATTTTAACGGGCAAGTCAAATACGGCAAAAATCACGTTTTTCATCAAATTTCTTAACAAGGCTAACAATATTAAATTTTCAATAAATAATATTGAAATAATTTAGGACAAGACCTTTTGTTTCGAATATAACATTTTTCGGTAAACCGAAAACAATTTATGATAATCTCCAATTAATTTTCTTAACGAGTTGAGACATACATTATAAATGGTATAAATAACAACTAACATAAAATCATCATATGTTATATATCAAATTACTATAAAATATGATAATACTACATATACTAGGCTACGGCACCTGATCCTGGCCCTCACAAGGCGCAGGCATCTTTTCGTAGCTGGTGGGTCACATTCCGTACCCTTGTCTGTTCATCCGCCTGCAGTATACCGGTATATTTAGTACGGCACACATGTACACATACTAGTACACGTAAACGCACATAAATGTATAAGTGATGCCGTGAAACCCTTTTCACAGGCCGGCCCCAAGACCCTGGAAGTACACCGTCAACGTAGAACCGACGCGCAACGTGCCGTACAACATCTGGGGGCCTTACGTGGATCCAGGCCGCAACGCCACGACCAATCCGAGCAAGCACGAGACAATGTTGTCTGCAGCTATGAGGCGAATGAGTAAGTACCTGGGGAGGGAGAGGTAGGATGAGAGGTAGGATGAGCGCTAAAGTCATCGACATCGAAAGACCTAACCGCTAACGGTCTTGTCCCTGCGTGAGGCATCGCATCGCGTTCCATTGCTTTGCAATATCCGCGACTGTTTCTTTCCTTCCTATGCACCCCGAGCTGCTACATCCACCTCTATCCTTCACATTAGAGCCACAGAGTTGGAGGGGTGGGGGCAGCGGAGCAAGAGAGCATTAAGATATGCTTGAGACATGAAACCTCATCAAATGCTGTACGAGTGAACGCATCCGTTCGTACGGGTCACTTTACGACTTCTGGGTCTTGATACCGGGTCATGACGCATCCCGACTCACACACTCATGTGTGCGGCCGCAGACTCCGAACCGGTCGATTTGGTCAACGGTACGACACGCGTACGGGCACAGCGGGGCCCGACAAGCAGTTCTGGTGCAGCCGCTGCGGACGGCGGGTCACAACCTTTCATCGGGGTCGGCGGTGCCGGCGGCTCAATCAGCGGCGCCGCTGCGGCGATGGTGGTTGAGCCGTCGGCGGCTACTGGCGCCGCTGACGGGGCTGACACAGAGCCACCGTCGCCGTCGCCGTACGGCGATGGCGCGACAGCAACCGTCGGTTGTGATGCGGGTGTGGCCGACACTGCAGATGCACACTCGGAGTTAGAGGCTGACACGGCGGCGGCGCGTCGTAGACCCACGGGTCGGAAATCTAAGCCGTTGCGTCGTAATATGTCTATGCCGCATCTCGATTCCCGAAGTGCTGGACCTCAACGTTTCTTTTCCGCACGCCACCAACGCAACCGCTCCACCAGTACAATTGGTGGCGCCGCCAGCATTCCCAGCTATGTCGTACTTTCTCCTGAGGCAGCGGCGGCAGCCGCCAGCGAGGCTGCAGTGTCGCTCGTCGCCGTCTCAACTCACGACAGTACGACGGCGTTGCATGGGCTGCCGTCGGAGCTCAGTGTCATGGGACGGTCTGCACTGCCATCACTGACTCGCGTGTCGGGGCCGGCGGTGTTTGAGAGCAGCGATGGTGGCAGCTGCAGTGGTGAGATCAGCGTGTATGACGAGCGTGACGGGCCCCGTAGAGGTCTAGATTTGGGACCGCGACCTCCCAGCCCCCTTTCCCGAATGTCACCGGGTGTTCCCAACGAGGCGAGTGAAACGGAGGGCAGTCAGGGGCCTGTGACCAGCGATGGCACCGCTGGCGTCGCCACCACCGCTGCGCTTTCGGCGTCGGACTCTGCGGTAGTCGGGGACATGGAAGATATTGCTGCACAAAGTGACGGCGCAGCGGCGGCGGCAGCGGCCATGGCCACCGCCGGTGACGGCAGCGGCGGTGATGGCGACGCTCAAATGGACCTGGCGATGGGGGAGCTCTACGGCGACCTGGCCGTGGCGGCGGCCGCGGCCGCGCTGGCGTTAGGTGAACCGACACGGCCACGCTTGGCACTGCTACAGCCCCAGCTGTCCCTGGAGCATCTGCAGCAAAAGCTGCTACTGCTGCAACAGGAGCGAACGGAGGAATCTTTGGACAGCGACGATTTTGGGGAGGGGCCAGTGGAAGGCGACCCGTCGCTCCTGGACGCCGGTGCGGCGGCGGCAGCAGTTCCGCCAGCAGCGGCGATGGTGGCGGCGGAGGGATCGGCTGCCGCTGTCCAGCTGCCGCTGCCGCCTCCGCCTGAACCATCTGATCCGCCGTCCCCGACGGCGGCGCTGCCGTCACCAGCGTCGCCGGGGCCGCTTTCTGCTTCAACAAGTCGGCTCGGCTTTTTCCGCATGTTGCCGTACGCGAATGGCACTGCCTCCTTTGCGCCGGAGTTGTGCATCAGCTACACCAGCCGCGGCACCATCAAGAGGCGCTCAAGGCACTTGCGAAGGTCGTACGAGGTGCAATCGGCGGATGATAGCGACGAGAACGACACTGGTGGCGACGGTATCAGTGGTGGCAGAGCTCGTTCGCAGGAGCGCAGCACGCCGCGGCTGTATCCGCCCGCTGGTTACCCGATTACCGATGGAGCTGAGCCCAAACGAATCTGTTCAGCCCGCCGCCGGGGGGCCTTTTCCGCGGCTGGAATCCAGCCGTACCCATTGGATCTGGATCCAGCGGTAATTCGCAGTCTTCCGACGAACCTTCGAATCCGAGGTCGTGCACGATCTGCACCAGGTTCGCCCCGGGGAAGCTTGAATCCACAAACACAGCCCAACATAGAATCCTCCGCCCCCACCGCCGTCGCCATCGCCGCTGGCAGCGGTGGGCTTGGCGGAGGGGGCATTGGTGGCGGCGGCGGCGGCGGTATCTCCGCAGCCATGAATATCACCTCAGCGACGGCAGCTGAGAAGTCTTACGAGACAGCGTTTGTTGCCAGTCCTGCCACTCCGGTTACGCTGTTCACTCGGGACAACCTGCCGCCGCTGCCCGCGATTCTGCAGGTAATGTGCTGCGTTGTGTCTTGATGCCCGTTACTAAGCAAACGGCCCGCAGGATTGGTTTATCACCAAGCTCTGCATCTTAATCTTTTATCATCGTCGCCATCCTCATATAGCCATTCCCATGACGTGGCAGCAAACCAGGCGGCTTTAAGAGGGCGTGGTCCGACAAAGACAGCTGGCAGTAGTGCTGTGTGTTGATGTGTTTTGTTAGGCAGCCAGGGCAATGGGAGCGGAGGAGCGGTGTCAACAGCTGTTCTGTTGCCCAGATGATGTAGATAGAAGGGTATATGGAAAGGCCGTGTACCGTTCTGCTAGGTGGGATGTGCTGGTGGACTGGCGTCTTGTCCCTAACCATTGTCGCGAGCCCCCAACCGCCAACTCCTCAACCGCCATCCCTCAAAATCCAGGATCCTCGGGCTCAGGACTTCTTCACGTCGCGCAGCGCCCACATCATCTCAAGCCGCCGTCAAGCCGCAAAGACCTGCGTGCAACCTGACGCGCGGGCTATGTACGAGCTGTTACTGCTCGGCCGGTGTGTACGGAATGATGATCCGTACGGTGGCGTACAGCCTCACGGCCCGAGAAGGCCGCTCGTATCAGTCGGGGGCAGCTCACAGATTGGGTGTCTGATAGATGCACATCATAAGGCCCAGTCTAAATTGGGCTCCGCATGGGCTTCGGAGCGGGGTTCCAGCAGCACCGCCGCCACCAGCACTGCGGCGCCGCCGTTGCCGGCGGCTCAGTACCCTTCGCCGCGTTCTATTTTCGTCCAGTCAAATTCGACAGCTGCGCTTCCCCCAGTACGACAGTCAGGGGTGCCATACCAAGCATCTGGTGTGATGCCGTTAAGTGGCCACCACGCTGCCTTGCCGTTGACGCCACCGCTGCCGCCGCTGCTTCCAGCTGGCATCGTTCCTTCGCCTGAGGTTGTACGTCGACCCACACTGGCATTCGCGACTCTGCCACCGACTGCCGCGACGGCGCACTTCCCGCCGCCGCAGCCACCATCAATGCCGTACAGTCAGTTTACTTTCGCCGCTACATCAGCAGCGCAAGCACCTCCGGAAGTACCGCCGCCGTTGTTTTCCGCAAGCCGCCCTTCCTCCTGTCGGGATCTGGCGGCCGCAGCCCTAACGATGTCGGAGCCGCCGCCGTCACTGCCGCCGCCGCTGGCCCGTGGCTCCAGCGCACTCCGGCTGCTACAACCGCCCGTGCAACGGCAGACGCCACCTGGTGCGGCATCGGGCCCATCTGAGGCGCCACAGGCTGTAGTACCCCCCCCGCCAATTATCCGCGGAGGCAGCCGCAGCGGCAGCCGTGAAGGCGCCCGCGACGCCCTCGTGCGCTCCAGTCTCAGAGATACAGGCCAGAATCGATTGGGCAGTCCACCGACGTACGCCGCAGGGGGACCCATGGGTCACACACTCAATGACGCCAACCTGAATGCCGCCGTCGCATCGGTCACAGCTTCAGTGCCCTTGCTATCGCCAATAGACGCGGCACGACCCGGGTCGTCTCACTCAGAGCTTCCGCCGTACAGCGCCGCCGCCGTCGCCGCCACCGAGACAGCTAGTGGCGGCGCTGCCGTCGATGTGGCGGCGGCAGAAGCCGCAAACCCTCCGCCGCTCGCAGAGTCGAGCTCCTCCTGGAGTGGTTTGTTGCCGCCGATCACGGCTTCTATCATGCTACAGCCGCCGCCCTCTCAGCAACAGCTACTGCTACCACCGCCTCATCAGTCCCAGCAACCGCTGCCCTCCGCTTCAGCAATCCAACAGCTGCAACAGGTACAGCAATACCCACCACACCATCCACAAACACCGCCAGGGCCCTACCTGTCCCAACAGCTGCTGCAGCAGCCGCAACAACAACAACCGCAGCAACCGCAACCGCCGACGCAGCAGCAACAAGAACAACAGCAGCAGCAGCAGCAGCAGCAGCAGCAGCAGCAGCAGCAGCAGGGGGGCTTCAGCGGCCGTAACCCGCTGACCGTGTCCCCCAACTCCCGGTCATCCTCCTCTCCGCCTGCACGTACGACAGCTGCCGTACCGCACGCTGCAACGGCCGCCTCTCCAGCGCTCCATGCGCCGCCGATCGGCCGGTCCCCCAGCTCCACGCCGCGTCTGCCGGCAATGGCGCCGCCGCGTCGGCTCGTTGCCGCACCGTTTGACGGCAGCGGCGGCGGCACTGCTACTTTTGCCGCACCCGCTGCCTTGGGCAGCAGCGCGCTAGACCCCCCCGGTTCCGCTGAGTCTATAAGCAGCACCGTAGCTGTCGCCGGAATCGGGTCGGGGCTGCGGCGTAAGGGCAAGGGGCAACTGCGCGTGGGTCGGGCTCCCCTAGGCCCTCCGCTGGCGTCGCGCTTGCCGGAGAAACCGCCCGGCACATAAATCGACTTAACGGAAAATTGATTGGCTCCGAAACCAGAGCAGACCAGACCCAGGTCAGGTCATATCTTTTACGCGCAGGTGGACTGCAGGGTGTTTGGGTTCGGGATTCAGAATTGGATTTGGATTGGAATTCGGATATTCCGTTAATCATGTCTGGGCTACATGTGTATGTGTTTTCTCCCCTTCTTTCCCTGTCAGTCCAGACACACCGCGCGTTTGTGTATTTCTGTGTTTGTATATTTTTTGTGTTACGTCTCTTGTGTCATGTTGAAATGCCGTACGTGGAGCGGGGCTGAAGATAGAAAGGAAAGACCAGGTTTTGTGTGTTCCATGTGCAGCAGGATGATGGTGCTTGTGATGATGATAATGATGATGATGATGATGGTGATGATGATGGTGATGGTGATGGTGATGGTGATGGTGATGGTGATGATGATGATGACGAGGCGGCTTTCAATGTGCTCTTAACCCGTCTCTCTGCACTCTTTCGTCTGCGGCGGTGTGCCGGTCTATATTATGTCTGTCTGTATCTTTGTCTGTTTGTCTGCGTGCCTAGCTGGGGTCGTACTTGGTACAGCTGGCTGTGGAGGTCACGGAGCTCGGTGGCAGTACAGCAGGTTGGCATCGCCGTTTTGATGCAAGAAATCAACTTGTGACGAAAATAAGATTGGAACGATGATGACCATCATGATGATGCAGCTTCAGGATGCTGGTGGTGGTGGTGGCGGCGGTGGTGGAGTTCCGCACGCTCTTGACCCTTCAACGGTAGGTCCTCATGTCAAGTCAAGTCAATTCGCCAATCCGTAAGTTTGTCATCGGCATTCCGATAACTTTGAGCGACGGTGACGTCAGCGCGATGGAGATGCGGAAGCTGCTGAACGCGGGAGAAGCAAACGAGGAGGCGGAGGGAAGGGGGACGACTGGGTGAGTGAGTGGGTGAGTGAGTGGGTGAGTGAGTGGGGCCCCACGCCGCGCCGAACAGAGCACGCCGCCGTCGGCTCTCTGCAGCTCTGCCCAAGAACCTGCACCGAACCCCGCGCGCGGGCACAGGCATGGACAAGGGCTTCAGAGAGAGAGAGAAGTGGTCGGGAGAGGGAGAGAGAATGAGAGAGAGAGAGAGAGGATTGACTGGCTGTCGTATTGGGGCGCGGTGCAACTCCCGCGCGTCTGTCTGTCTGTCTCCCTCTCCCTGTACCTTTCCCGAAGGTCAACCACTCGCTTTATTTATACGGCATGCCACATGTTTTGCCGTACATGTGTGGATCTCATGGCATTCAAGATGGATAGAAAAAGCGAGCGAACACGCAAACGGTTTTTGCCGGGCTATGTCATGTCGTTCTATGCTGTACTGTATTGTGATATGCTATGCTGTGCAGTGCTGTGCTGTGCACTTGAAATACATTTAGGGAAAGGCGTGGGGGGATTTATGTACGACAGCAAAATTGACTTGAATTGCTTGAGTGGGCTTTTCCTTCCTTTACTACAATTGGCCCTCACTACAAGAAGAGTTCGTTAACCGTTAGAAACATTTCGGTTTGGTCAGTCCGAGCAAAGCACTGCGGGGTGGCCGGTGGTCTTTTCTTATTGGTGGTTGGCGCTCGTCATGTATAGCTCAGGGTTATGGTGAAGAAGCGGATGGAACCGAAAGGTACACCACGCGAAAGTCAGCGACCAGTGGGGGATCAGCAGGAAAGTCCAGCCAGGCACCACGGTTCTGGAGCTGGCGCCGCGGCTGGAAGGGGATTGAGACCGCGCCGGGGCGTTTTGGGGCAAAACGCATTTGAGGCAGTTGCTGCGGCAGGGCGTCAGGAAACAAAGAAGCGGACAAAGAACACAGCATACGGCAATTATGTGTACGATTGGACTGGCGAGGGGGTAGTTGTATGCTATGCTTGCCAGATGGTATGGGTGGTTGATTCGTATGGTTCGCGCGTGTCGGGTGGTCCTGGACCCAACCATATGGCGCAGGTGGTAAGGGAGGTGAGGGGCGTAACGAGCTGAGCTGAGTCCATCGGTTGGCGGGTGGCAATGGGAACTGGCGATGTGTCGTGGGAAGGTGGAGGGAGGGCGCAAAGAGGGGGTAGGGGTGTTGCTGAGGCTGGGAACGGGGGAATAGAGCCGGCATGATGTGCTTGTGGAGGGCATGTTATCGGTCATGGTGGTCGCGTTTGAAGGGAAGGACGGAGTCCCCCTCAAAGTCCAAAGTGAAAGCGCTTTCACTTCAGTCAGTTCGGAGTCGCTGTCTTTAAGTTCGTTTCGGAAGGCCGGATGTGATATAAAGGGCGCAGCTCCGGTAGTGCATTGGGGTGGGGTTCGAATGAGGGGTTGAGGTGCGGTTGGGGTGAGGGGAAGCTGGGCCCTGGAACGGTGTACTCCGGAGACGGCGGTGCGGATTTGGAAGAACGTTCCTGACACTTGCTGGCTTTGTTATATAAACATGGATATGAGAGGGGTGTGTGGACCCGCTCGTGGTGTGTTTGTGTTGGGCGGCCAGTGGGTGGTGGGTACCGCTATCAGAATTCGATGCAATAATGAAACCGCGTGGTTGGCTGCTGGTTGGTGCGTAGCTTCCCGTGAGCCGCGAGGAGAAATACCTTGTGCGGCAGGCACGTGTGTATCGTGCTTGCCACGCACAACCGCCGTGAGCGGGCTTTATTGTGCTCGGACGGCACGAAGTGTTAAAGGGCTGGGCTGCTGGTGGACTGAAGCAGTGCGCGGAATAATGCTGAATTCGATAACTGGGGTTGAATCGAAGGATGTGGGCCACCCTGTAGCAGCGAGCAGGGAAAAGCAATCAGAGTTCCTTTGCCCATCAGGTTAGCGGTTATTAATTATTAGGCCTCTATGCTATACCTACCAGGTGAATAGAAGACACACCACCACCAGCTTACCCACAACCTCTGACACCGACAATATTATCATTATTATTATTTCTGGTGAGGACTTGAAGCACAGCTGATTGAGTGCTGTTGAAGCGGGTTGCAACGTGTTTTTGACGGAGTCATGTCAGTGGCGATCACCTTGATGTAACCAACTATATGGCAGTACGCACTACCATATTTCGGCCCCGCCTGTTCGGAGTCGCAGGCAGCCATACGCACAGGACAATAATTGAGGGTTAGGACATGCGGACTGGATGCGCTTTGGATTGCTGAGGGGGTCAAGGGAAGACAAATACAGTATTATCACATTTTTACAGGTAAGTATGAGAACCAGATAGGAGCCGAAACAGGAGGCGTTCAACCCGCCGGAAGTTCAGACGCAGGAAGTATCCCTTCCTGTCGTCGCTGCACACCACACCCCCAACACCCCAAACCCCTTTCAAATGCAGACGAGTGAAGAACACAACGTGCGTTCGCCTACTTTCTCTTCCATGTGCCGTACCGCATTCCTTCGCATCTTCACTAGTCAAGGGCAGGGCAGCAACAAAGGAAAGGGGAGAGAGAGAGAGAGAGAGAGAGGGGGTGAGGGAGGGGGAGAAGGGGGGGAAGAAGGGCAGGATGGGGGGGAAGACTGATAAACGAGACATGATACCGTTGTAGACGCTGCTGTGAAGCATGGCTAACCGCAATCGTGGAGGTGACATGTAGCTCCATCCAAAACGCTAGGAAAGGTGAAAACGTTGGGAGCGTAAACTAGGTAGCCGCCAAGGCCGCAAGTAGAGCGCGGAAATAATGCAATAGAATTCGTAATAAAGTTTACTGTTGGCCTTACAACTGGTGGCGGCGAAAGAGGGGAAGGGGGGAAAGAGAGAGAAAGGGAGAGAAGGAAGGGGAGACAGAGAATGTACGTGCAGGAGAGACAGGGAGCAAAGAGACAGACCCCTCTCCCTTCCCCATACTCTCCCTCGCTGCATACCGGAGCCGGGCGCACACCTTACACGATGCACACACGCAAATGAATCTAAAACTACTCGTTGGACAAGTAGCACCCATCATCGTCACATCCGCACTCCCCCTCTCCTGCTCCCAGCGATGCTGCAACTGCGCCCAAGTGCCCTTTCCCCCAACTCGCGGAGGACCCCCCTCACTCCCTCCCCCAAGCAGGAGCCGGAGCCGGATAACCAACAACCGTATTCCAGTCCGAGATCCGAGATTTTCTTGGTTTCCCTGCCCACATTGTTTTGCTTGTCTGTCTGTATGTATGTCTGTCTGTATGTATGTATGTCCGCTTGTCTGTATGTATGTCTGCGTTACTGTCTGTCTGTTTTAACCGTCTTCCCAACGCCAACGGGACTAACGGACTTCACAACCGCCTGCCAGCCATCTTAACACCATCCATCTCATCTCCTTACATCTGCTGCGTCAATAAAGCGCTTCTTACACCGCTACCACCACGAAGGGCATCACAAACGACAAAACCCTTATTGTGGAGGTCCTATCGCCGAAGGTCCACCACCTGCGGAGACAAGGGGTGGTATCTGACCACCCCATCCGCTCCGCAGCTCAGCACACCCGCATCCAGCATGCAAAACAAACCGCTCACGGTCACTCCCGACGCGCCGGAGGGCCGAGAGCGGCGAGCGACGGAGCGATCCACGGGCCGAGGGCCGCCGCCGCTACCGCTGCCGGCGGATGCTGCCGCCGCCGCCAGCAGTCCCGGAAGGCCGGTGCGGGTGGTGCAGTGAGCCCGCTCGAGGGAGCAAAGCACCTTTGGGGGAAAGGAAGGGATGGGTGAGTGGGGTGTCACGACGAAGGATGGGCGCCATGACGCCAGCAAATACACATAAGCACACATAAGCACACACCTTGCCCGAGCTAATGTCCACCAGAGCCAGGCTGCCGTCCCGGCCCCCCGTTGTCAGCAGGTTGCACATGCGGGCCAGGGAGGGTCCGGCGGGCTGGTGGTGGTGGTGCGAGAGGGACGCGGAGGAGTGCGGCCGGCCGGGTGCCCCGCCGACCGTTGCAGCCGGCGCTGTCGGTGAGGGCAACGGCGGGGGAGGCATGTTGAGCATCCCGGCGGCGGAGGGGCCCCACTGGGAGATGGCGGTGATAGGGCCCACGTGGGCGCGGGGGATGGTCCAGATGAACTCCCGGGCGGACATCATTCGGAGATCAGTTGCGACCAATTCCCCTGGAGCGAGGGGAGAGGGGGAGATAGGGGGTGGTGGGAAACGGGGGATTGAGAGAGGGGGAAAGAGAAAGGGGAGATTTAGGAGGGGGGCTCGAGGAAGGGTTGAGGAATGGGGGGAGTTTAGAGAGGGATTGGCCGTACGTATCCCCCCAAATGCCTTCAAGTTACGACTAAATGTCAGACCGAACTACACACATGGGCCCTGCTGAAACTCCTCTCTGCCGCTGCACCGATGGACATCCCCCCTTCCTCAGCACCTTTCCTCTCACCCCACCGGGTATCCATCCGCTTACATTTCTTTCTTAACGCATTGCCGTACATTTGCTAACCCCTCCCCCCTTTGCCCCCTTTGATCCAGCCACTTTGGCGGTTGGTAGTTTTGGTAGTCCTCAACCACCCGTGCGCGCGCCCATGAACACCCACCCGATTCGTCCCCGAAGACCAGCACCCCCCCGGCATCCGGTCTCATGAGTGTCAGCACCGTCGGCACCGCCTTCCTGCCCCTTATCTCCGCCACGCAGGCGGCCGAAGGGGGCGCCAAGGAGTCCCACCAGCCCACCAGCCCGCCGCGGTCGCCCTGACCCGCCACCAGGAACTGGCTGCTGCTGTCCCCCACGAAGCTGATGCTGCGGCCGTGACGCCCCACACACTGCCGTGTATTGTGGAAGGGGGGAAGGAGGGAAGGAGAGAGGGGGACAGGAGAAGGTGAAAATGCACACAGGAGGACAGAGAAAAAAGTTCGTTGAGTTTCCTTCGCCTCTAGATAGATAGATAGATAGATAGATAGATAGATAGATAGATAGATAGATAGATAGATAGATAGATAGATAGATAGATAGATAGATAGATAGATAGATAGATAGATAGATAGATAAATATGTGTGTACGTATATAAATTATACATAATATATTAAATTAAAATATGGACTTATAATATATAAAACATGTATATGTTCACACACGGAGACAAACCATTATGTTCGGCGGAAAAACAAAATCAAGCCGTATCGACTATTTCCAATTGCCCCAGCCCTCACCTCTTTTGATCTTGTGACTTGCTCATCGTTCCGCAGTCTCCCCTTCCCCCCCATCCCGGTCATGACACTCTTGCGAGGTCGGCTTCAAGATCCCTTCCCATGCGCTCTTACGTGATGTGCCCAGTCCGCGTAACCCAGGCCTCCAAGACCAATCACGTCAGTGCGCCACATCGCCACGAGCCCGCCCTCGCCGATCCCAGCGAAACGCCCGCCGCTGGGTGTGCTGTACGACAGCGCCGTCACATGACCCCAGTGGGCGGGGTGCAGGTCTAGCGCCGCTGCCACAGCAGCGGCGGTGGCTCCAGCACCGACGGCACCGGCATGAACGGCGGCGCCGCCGCCACTGGCGCTTCGTGCACGCGCCGCCGCCGCCAGCGCGGCGGCGGCGGACGCGCTGTGCGGCTCGAGGCAGGGCACGTAGGCGCTGTGCGATGAGTGCTCTCCGTAGCGCCACTGGTAAACCAACTGACCGTTGCTTCCTGGTTAGGAAACACCGAAATCCACACGCGACTAACGTTACGGCGCTGGGGTTAATGCTGGACAGGGAGAGCACAAGAATAAGGTGATGCTGGTGGTGCATTTTAACAGGGCTCGATGGAAGGATGCAAAACGGTGTGAAATAATCTATCATCCATCCGCCACTGGTTGATAAATATCTTACACAGTTTCCGTACGACTCACCAGATATATAAATATCTCGCTCTGGGTGTGATGCCAATGCGCAAGTGGAGGTTGCCCAGACGGATCCGGGGCCCGACCCGCCGCCAAGGCCGCCAACGCCGCCGTAACTCGGCGGCGGCGGCGCCCCGCCGTCCGCCGCCGGGTCGGCGCCGGTGGTGGCGCCGCTGCCGCCGGCACCACCGGCGGCGGCATCGTCAGTGTAGCCTCCGGACATCATGGCCCATGGGTCGGGCGTCCATCGAACGTGATGGAGGACGCTCTTCGGCGTCGGAACGTGGACGCGCAACAGATGGACAGACAGCCCAGACAGCCCGACGGACAGACGGACATCGACACGAAAACATTTATACGGGTTAAGTTACGGGAGCTTGTTTAGATATAAGGTTAACTAATCGAAACATCCGTACTCCTCTTAAAATGACGAAATTTATTTTTTATAAAAAAGAATTGCGCATACCTGTTATTTTACCTTTCTTGACGCGAGCAGAGAGAGCTCTTTGGTCACACCGCTGCATTTGTAGACAACAAATTAGATCGCAAAACTGCCGCTGCCACTGACGCCTATCTATGCTTAAAGGAAGGTGAGTGTCCAGTAACGGCCGCAGCTCTACGACATGTACAACCGTTCCCGCCAATTTTTAACCCAACATAGCTCCTTCATCCTGCCCGAGGGAGTCCCAGCCCGCCCACTAACCTGCATAAGGCCCATGAACAACGACGAGGGTCCAGCTGCTTTCGACGGCGGCAGTAGCGCGGGGGGTCCCAACAGCCCGCCCACCAGACCGCTCTTGGCTATAGCACGGCCAAGGAACGGCGGCAGTAGCGGCCAGGCCCCGCGAGGTCCAGGGAGGGGCATCAGCGGACCCAGCAGAATCACCCAAACACCATTAACACAGAATTAACGAGTTGAAATGAAGCCGCTAATCACATGCATGCCGGCTCAGAGGAGGGGAAGGCAGATGGCGATGGCGGAAACTGGGCAGGGCTGGCAGAGGGGCAACGGAAACAACCATAGAATGAAGACGAGGAGTCGCAAGGCGATGACGATGGCGATGACGATGACGATGACCCATATACGATGTCTTACGAAACCAGGATCTCAGTCCCGGGTTCGTAACCCCTTCTCCGGAAGTATTGGTCGCCCCCTGGAGGGGCAGCAACACCCCCCCCCCACTGGTCGGCAAGTCATCTCCCGACCCCAAGTGAGTCCCATAAGTTCGTTGATCCTCCCATCCCCTAAACCTTGTATCCCCGCATCCACGCAAACCCCACCAACGCGTCCCGTACCCGTAGCCACTGCGAAAGGCAGCTGCCCGTCCTCATCCGGTACCCTGCCGCGAGGTACGACAATGGAGCGGCAGCGGTCCCCCTCCACTGCCAAGACATCCCACGGCGCCTCGAAGGGCCCCCACCCGCTGGGGCTCCGGAGGGGTACGCCTGCGGGACGTGGGATGGGGTGGGGTGTTTGCGGGTATGGGAGGTGGAGGAGGGTAGAAAGAGGGATGAATAGACGAGATGAATAAATGGTATTTGCTACCGTGAAACGAAAATTACTCGTAAAATAATCGTTGGGGTTCCGGTTGCGGACGTGAAAGGGTGGGAGGGCACGCGAGTGTGTGTTTCAATGAGAAGTTAAGCAGAGGTTCGACAGGAAGAGGAGAAGGAAGGAGCGACAGGGGGACGTGAGGGGTCAGAGGACTTGGCCAAGCGAGGGGTCGAAAAATGAAATAACCCATTTTACGTTTAGCGAATGGTGATAACCAAATTCAGACGAAAATGTTAGTTTGTTGCGTGGTGCTGAAAAGCGTCAAGGTAAATCGGCTTAATAGTGGACCTAGCCCGCCTTCGTCCGTACCTTCTCCTTTTCTGCCACCGTCGGAGGCTCCGGAGATGCTAGTGTACGACATCGGGCTGGGGGGCATAGACGGGTGTCGCCCCGCCAGCGGCGGCACCGCCACCCGTTGACCCGTGGTTCCAGCTGCGGAGGCGTCGAGTCCTGAATGCAGCGGCAACATCATCAGCCCTCCCAAACTGTTAGCGGACGATTCCCGAGAGGCGTGATCCACGGCGGCGCTGCCGCCGTGGCTGCTACGGCCGCGCGTCATCGTAATGCCCGCATTCGGCGGGATCGCAGCGGCGGTAGCGGAAGCGTAGAAGGCCTGACGACTGCTTCCGCCGCTGCCAGGGTGTGGCGGCAATTGCGATGGCGGCGACGGTGGACCAGGCACTCCTGCCGCTGCCGCCGCCTCCAACGTATGCATAGGCATGGGCGGGAAGGTATTTGGGGGCTGTTGCCCGAGCCGCTGCATTTGGTGCAGTGGCGGCTGCGTCTGGGCCGCCACTGCTGCTGCAGCCGCTGCCACTGATGGACCTGGGTGCGGAGGATATGGAGGCGATCCTCCCGCACCGACACTGGCCGAGTAATGGGCTGACGGCGCTTGCGGATGTGGATTGGAAGATCCCGACACGCGCCTACTGCCGCCGCTGCTGTCAGATGAGCCCGCCGCTGCCATCGCCGCCTGCGGCGGCGCCCGTGCACCTTGGACTGTTCGCAGCGGCGGCGGTCGTGGCATTAGCAAGTTGGGCGGCACCAGCGGTTGTTGCCGTACTCGCCGCAGGGCGTTGAGATGTCGCCCTAGTAGACGCAATACGGCAAGCTCATCGATGGGAGGCCCCGGGAGAGCGCCCCCCGCCGCCGTCGCCGCCGCCAGCGCTTCCAGCGCTTCTTGCTGCCATTCCGGCGCCGCCCTTGCCGCTGCACCGCCCGTGGTGCTGCCGCTACCCGAGGAACACAGCGGCGGCGGCAGCGGCGCGGAATCATCCGTCACCTGCTGCAGGCGCTTCTGCACGTCAGACAAGCCGAAGCTGAGGCACGCTGCAACAAGGCGGCTGTAGCGCCGCGCCAGAGCCGGAGGTAGCGGCTGTAGCGTCCCGAGCTTTTCCCCAGCGCCGCTGTCAGTGGCGACGGCGGGCCGCAGCGCAGCCGCTACTAGTAGCGCTTCCAGTGCCGCCGCCGCCAGGCCGGCGGCCTCCAATGCACGGCTTGTCCGTAGGGCTAAGCGCCTCAGTGCTCTACATGTCGATGACGGCACGGGTTTGCCGGACAAGTACTGCACACCAATCCGCATACAGTAATCGAGCGCGACGGCATCGAAGCCGAGCTGTGATTTACCGCCGCCGCCGCCGCCGCCGCCGCCAGCACTCAAAGCGGCAGTGCCGTCGCCACGAGGGTCAATGAGCTGCAGTACGGCCCGTACCGGCTCGCCCGCCAGCATCTCCAATGTGGCCACGGCACAGGGGTCACCGGAAGCTCGCGCCAATGGCATCAACTCCTGTACGAGAAAAGCATTGTAGACATAGTAGACTGGACAACGACCGCTGTTGACACTCGAGTTGCAAATATACTACATATTTTTAAATTTTAGATCGGCGGGCCAGGGTCTGTCCTGCAAGAAGCAATTGTACGGCGAGCACGGCAATCGTACACAGCAGAAGGTCACGTACAGACGCACCTGTTCAATGAGCCGACGAGCAAGGGGTCCTCCAGGCGCAATTCCGTGCGGATCAAGCAAGCGTGTCACCAGAAGCGCCAGTTGCGGGTCGCGTCGCTCCCGTACGAGCACGCTCACGGCGTCGTATTGCTGACCGGCGAGGATGAAGAATGCGGCGGCGAGCTCGTACCTGAACAAGGCATGCTGAGTGAAGGTATTGGACCGCGGAATCGGAAGAACTATTATTCCAGAACTGTACTGCAACTCCCAGATTTCCAACCGCAAAACACCAGCCACAAGACCGCCCCCTTGGCGGACTGCGTTGGCGATCCCGTCACAGCCTCGGCTGGGGCCCTTTTTTCCTGTGTCATTTTACATCGCATTCTAGCCCTTTTTTGCTGGACTGTGAGGGGCTTCAGATGGCCATCTCCCGCCTCCAAAAAACACACACACACACAGTCACACTAACGGCGGGGAGGGTTTCGTTAGTGGAATGGTAGTTTCGTTGAGGAATGGTATTCCCTAGACCCCCCGCCCGCTTTGCCCCCTTTCCCCTACCTGTGCTGGCCCAGCAGTGCGAAGGCGTTCTTCGCCGCCGACCTCCGCGGCTCCTCGTGGCTGAAGTCTCGCAGAAGAAAGTCCGCCACCTTGAGGTTGCTGGACTGTCTGTGTGGGCCGCGAAGAAACAGCGCTCAAATAGGGCCCTATGAGAACCAGGCGCCTCGCCGATACATCCAGGACATCCAGGAGTCGGTACGGTAAGTAAAAATAGAATGCCGTACACTACCAAGACCGGTACACACGACAGCGGTGGGTTTCAAGAGCTTGGTGTCACTCACTTCATTGCGGCGTTAAGTTTTACGACCCATGGGTTACTCGCCGTTGCCGCCGCGTTTTGTTGGGATTTTGAGATCAGGGGCTCTCTTGGAGACCCCCAACCCCCGGCTTTCCTCATTCACTTTGCTTTGAAGACGCTCGTCATGTTGGTGGGGGTTTTGTAATGTGTGTGATCATGAACGGCAGCAGCAGTACCAGGTCTTGCCTAGTCGTCTTCCCGCTTCCTGCTCCTCTCCGACCCTCCTCTCCCTCCTCTCCGACCTTCACGGTGGTAAGTCCTCCTTCCTTGATTGCCAGCACCAGGATTCGTTTAATTCGCCTTTCTTCCCCCTCCCCCCCCCCGCCGGGCCCCCTCCTGCCCCCTCCTGCCCCTCCCGCACCCCCCATAGACGCCGTACCTGAAGAGACTGATCAGCAGCGCCTTGCGGCCCAGAGCCAGGTACAGTAACGCGCAGTCGTACGGCTCCTTACGCCGTGCGTATTGCGCCTTGGCCAGAGCCTCCGCCTGCTCGCGAACGGCCCGTGGGTCCGCCAGCCAGAAGCCGGCGCCCACCTTGCGCATCAATGGCCAGGAGAGCGCTGGACGTGGCGGCCCGCTGTGCCCGCCCCCCAGCCCTGGCCCTAATCCCGCATTGCCGCCTGCCAGGGACGCCAGCAACCAAGTGACATCCGGATGGGGGATAAGACATACACGTGGGTTGTTGGGGTTGGGAGGCGGGGTTAGCACTTGGCAGAAGGTGATGGAAGAACAGGATGCAAAACGAAATCTGTTGCCGAATCCCCTACCCGGTGCCCGGAGGACCTCACCGCCCCTTTTACCCGATTTGTTAGATTGCTTCTTTTATCCGTACTCCCCTTCCCTGGACGCCCTGGGGGTCTCCCTCCTGCTTTCCTCACCGCCGCCTGCCATCATGCCGGTAATCCGACTGTCCGGCGTCGCCGCCGCCTCATCGTCGGCCGCTGCGACCCATGGGACTGTCGGCAGTACCGCCTCCAGCAGCTGAGCCTGGCTGCCACTGGCAAGAGCCGTCATGCAGCTGTGCATACTTAGGCCCGGCATCAATCCACACAACCGCCACCAACTGTGACCACCTGCGGAGAGCAAGCTAGTGAGCGAGTCAGGACGTTTCTATATCGTGCCGGAGGGAGAGGGAGGCGAGCCGGCGAAAACTGGTGCTGCTGTGCTGGAAAGGGTCTTGTTATCATATCACGAACGATGTCATCCCATTCGTACTAACCCCGTATTTCCTCTGTCAACAACCCTTCTGACATCCCCCGCCCCCCGACTCACCCTCCTCCGCCGCCCCAATTCCACTCGCTTGTGTGCCGTACACAGACTCCGGCATGGAGCTGAAGGACAGAAAGCTCATCACGCTAAGCACGCTGCGGCTGCGGTTGACGGTACTGCTGTTTGTACGGAATCCTCCAGGGGGGCCGCCACCCGCCTGCTTGCGGGGAGGAAGCCAAGATGACGGGGGAAGGGGGGCGGGCGGGCAAGGGGGAATGATGGGGGGGGGGGTGTTGGCAGCAGAGGAGCGCAAGCGAGAGCAGGTGTGCAAGATAGAGGTGGCGAGGGGTGGCGCAGGTGGATGGTTGAGCGGCAATTTAGTGCAAAGCAATATAACCAGATCTAGGGAAAGGATTCGAACGCGATGATGCTGGTGGTGATATCGTACACCGCCAAAGAGGCACAAAGAGAGAGAGTCCAAAGTACCAACATTTAAAGCACCGTACGCGAAGTCGATAAGGCCCAAGTGCCGATGTGGAATGACCGACAAAAGGGGGGAGTAGAGGGGTTTGTGTTTAGGGGTGACCAGAAGGAGGGAGGGAATGACAAAAGGGGATGAGGTCAGCGGTTGAATGGCGACTTAGCTCCTTAGCACTACGTCTTGGCTGGTCGCGGGACATGCGCCGCTCGACCTATCCTCAAGCTTTTCAGATGCCGGCTTAAGTTCATTTAATGTTAAATGTTACAGAGTGGTGGTTGTGGTGGTGATGGTGGTAGTGATGGCGGTGGTGGTGGTGGCGGTGGTGGTTGTGGTGGCATTCCTCACCAGCGGCCCACTAACCCTTAACCTTACGGGCGGAGCCCTGCTCGGCTATCGGGGGACGGGGGACGGGGCCCTATGAATGTTTGTGCGTGTTTTCATATCAACTAAGAAACCTAGACACACCACAAATCAACTAAGGAATAGAGGTAAGTTACCTTAGAGCCGTACAGATTATACGATGGTCATACGGTATATATTGCAGCCAGCAGGGCATGCGAGACGTTATAATAAGTGGTGTGCCGTACCATCGTACCGCGACCGCACCGCGGTGCCAAACACTTACATGCGACAGTTGGCCGTACGACATCGCGGACTTGGTCACTGACCCAGAGGCGCGTGCCGTGAATGCAAATGAGCAACCACGTGAACTGCTGCTGGCGGCGGCATCCGCGCCGCCGCCAGCAGTTGCCGGCGGTAGCGGCAAGCCGCTGCGCCCAGACGGCTTTCGGTGCAAGCCGCTCATAGCGACGCCGCTGCCACCGTCGCCAAAGTTGTTCAGGTTTGCACCGCCACCGCCGCCGCCGCCAGCTGCCGAGGATCCCGCCGCTGCCGGTGCGGGAGTGTCGGCGGTGGATGGAGTCGCCCTGCTGACCGAGACGGGGCTGCGAAGAACATTTAGGGGGCGCATGTGTGTGTATGTGTGCGTTTTGGCGGGGGGAGGGGGGGAAGAGACGCGGGTGAGCCATGCGATAAAACATGAACCACCAGTGACTCAATGACGACATGTGAACTCAATACTCAATAACAACAATTAAACTTTACCTGCTCCACTTACATTTTCTTCACCGCTTCGCTTTTAAACGTACTTCAAATCAGAAATATGCCCACCACGGTTCACCAAACCCCACCGAAAACACACACACACACACACAGATGCGCGCGCGCGCTCGCGCAAACCCCATGGCACGTACCGAAAGAGCTGGCTAACCGCCGCCGCAAACGCGCCATCGTCCTTGCCGCTTTCCGCTGCCAGCGCTGCTGCCGCCCCCTCCGCGGCCAGCCGTGCCTGGATCAAAAACACACGGGCCGGGTAGTCCAACCCCACCGTCACGTCTGTCGTACCGGCTGCGACTCCTAACGTCGTCGCCACAGAGGGAGCGAGCTGATCAACCGATTTGCGGCTCAGCGCCGCCGCCAAGCGGCAAAGCTCTCCGCCGTCATCTGGTAAAAGTCCTAACGCTGTCAACGCCACGACGGCGTCGACGACGGTGACGTCAGGTTCGATGCCGGCGTTCCCCTCCGCTTCGCCTGTCAGTGCTTCCGTACCGCCTGTGTACGGCGACTTCGACGGCGGGTTTTGGCCTAGAAGGCGGTGCAGCTGCGCCACCTCCGCCGCCGTCAGGAGCAATTCCGGTAGTGTCGGATCTGGCAGGGTGGCCGGCTCCAGAACACGTGGAAAGATGATCATGGAGCGATCGGCGTCGTCACCGTTTTCGCCGCCAAAGCAGGCACTAACAGCGGCACCAAATTGGTCGCCGCCGCCGCCGCCGCCGCTGGGCACGAAACGATTGTGTGAGACCATCGGAGTGATAAGCGGCGTGGCCGCTGGTGTGAAAAGCAGCGAGGAGCTGGCGGTCCGGTTTGATGGTGCTGTGGAAGGCCCGGCAGCGGCAGCGGCAGCAAAGGTTTGCGATGTCACCGTCGACACCATCGGCGTCAGCGCTGCCGCCTTCACCTCCGCGTTTCCTGCAGACATGTTGCTTAAGGGATCTGATATTGCACCTGTTTGCAGGACCGACCGCAGCGGCGGCGGTGGATAAGCAAACGCCGTGGCGTGCGTCCGTACTGACGCCGTGCCGGCAGCTGTGGTATGTACGGCATATGGTACGGCACCTACATGCGGTCCCGAAACTGGAAGTTGGACACCTGAGGTGCTGGCTAAGGCGCTGTTCGATGGATCAGCAGATGACGACGGAATGTTGGATGACGTCACGTCACCGCCACTGACCCCAGGGTCAGTGGCATTTTTGTCTTCTGGTTCCTGCAGCACCGCGAAGCCGCTGAAATCTCCAAACGCCGACATGTCGAGCATGCCTGATAGCATAGGATCAGACGTCTGCTGCGGCAGCGGAGAAGGCGGCGGCGGCGGTGGTGGCATCGGTGGCGGCGGCGGTGGCGGCGGCACTGTCAAGCCGCTGCCGCCAAAGCCGCCACCAGCAAAGTCACTGAAGGCTGACATGTCCAACATCCCCGTGTGCAATCCTGGCTGGGGAGATGACGCCATCGGCGGTGTTGGGTAAAGTTGCTGTACCGATGCTACCGATATCGGGATCGATCGTGCGGGATCTGGCACAGTGCCGTCAAGCACGTCAGCTCTCCGGGCGGCTTGGGGGAAAGCGGGGGAAGATTTTGAATGCGCAGCCGATGGCGGCGATGACCACAAGGAATCCTGCGGTGGTAAGTGCGGTACGGGATCGGGTGCGCAGGTGCCGCTGCGTCCGATGCCGAAATCGCCGAAGGCCGACAAGTCGAGCATGCCCGTGTGAAGAGCTGACGGCCAGGGATTCTGCGGCTGATGTGGCGGCGGCATGGGCGATACCGTGGTGGCGGAAGACAACGTAAAGCCATTAAATGATGATATGTCAGGCTGGCCCGTCTGGAGGGTCGATAGTGGGGATGGTGGATGCGGTGGTGGTGGCGATGGTGGCGGAGGCGGCAGTGCCGCCGCCGCCACCGCCACCGCCTCCGTGCCTGAGGACTTGGGAATGAAGTCCCCAAACGCTGACATGTCCAGAAGACCTGTGTCGTAAGCAGAGGCGGGTGGAGGTGGCGGCGGATTATCTCTGGAGCCGGCGGCGGTGAAGGCGTCAAAGCTGCTGAAAGCCGACATGTCCAATGTCCCCGTCTCCAGTGCCAAGCGACGCGGCGGTGACTCCGGCCGCGGCGGCGCCGTCGCCACGCCTGCTGTACCCCGAACACCGAGAGCACCATACCTGGAAGACTCTGAGAGGGGTGGTGGCGGCGCCGCCACCGCCGCCGCCCCAGCGTTTGCGCCGCCAAAGTCACCGAATGCGGACATATCTAGGACGCCTGTCTCCAGGGAGGACCCGCTCACAGACGATACTTCTGGCCGTGGCCGTAGCATTGGCACTGCCTGCACCATCGGCACTGTCGTACTTGCTATTGTACTGCCAGATGTGCCATTCGTGCCTAATGCCAACCGGCCCATGGATACGGACATTGCCACGCCTTCACTGCCGCTACGGTTGGCGGGAATAAGGGGGCGCAACGGCGCGGATGGGTCATCGACTCTGCTGCCGCCGCCATCACCGTGTGCTATGACGCTGTACGGCACTGCGGCCGCCGCGGCGGCGTGCAACACACCAGCTGCGTCGGTGGTGGCGCCGCTGTTTGCGGCAGCTGCCGCTAACACCGGTGCTGTCAGCGCTAGCTGGAACGCTCCCAGGCCTCGCGATGTAACGAGCCCATCGCCAAGCAGCTCTGACAACCCAATCACGAGCGGCAACCGACCCATGGGTGGCCTCACAATCCGATTGGCCGACCCATCCAGGCCACCGCAGGCGCCGCCGCTAGCCGCGCCGCCAACTGACGAGCGGTGGTCCGCAGCGTTTCGGAGCCAATTCAGTAAGCGGCGCAGCACATGACATGCCGTCGCCAGCTTGCCCTTCGCGACCAGCGCGTGTACGACACCTGGATGGTACGGCGGCAACGGACCGGCCGCATCTGCCGCCACTTCCGCAATGGTGGGCTCGGGACGCTGTTCACCGTCTCGGCAGTCGAGCTTGTTGGAGAAGCACAGCAGATGGTTGCCTGTTGGCATAACGACAAGTATAGCGGTTTGCAGCTGGCACTTTCTCGTCGCCACATAGCAGCATAACCTAATATATAAATTACAATCGTTGCAGGATCGCCATAAATTCTACCAGCATAGAATCTTAGCATCGCTATCCTGAGCTCCAAAATCGCAACCGGTCCGATATCGCCCTTCTTGCGGGGTACCCTAACCGCCACGTGAGCAAACACAGCGTTTAGACGCTCTCAAGGCTCAGATCCATTGTACGATAGCTTTTGCGGTCGCCACACGCTGTCGCTGACTCCTAACCCCCTTCCTAACCACCTCGTCAGGGGGCACCAAAAGGAACGTGGGTCGTTCGTATGACCCATGGGTCGGTTGGCAATTACGTCCCAATTACCCCTCCCCAACCCTCACCCCTCGTGGGTTCCTGTGACCCACGGGTCCACCGCTTTTCCCTAGCCTTAGCGTCGCCTCTCCCACCTGCCCCTGCCTGTATTGGAGATCTGTACTGCACCGTACCGTACCTGCCGCCATAGCTATTGCCCCGCCACGAGGGGACCCGAACGCTGCTACTGCCGCCGCTCCCCAGTACGACGCAACTTGCTCCCAGCCGCCGCCGCGGTCCCGAACCAGCAAGGCAACTCTCCCCGAGGCGTACCCAACCGCCAGGCAAGCGCTCAAGCCCGCCGCCGCCAGCCATGACAGCGCGCTGACGGTGTCATATACCGGTACGATATCTTCCAAATCGAATCGTCCGAACGTTGCTGCGGCGGAGGTGCTGCCATCGGCGTCGGACTCGACGGCGTCTTCCCGCAACCGCCAAATGTACAAAGCCTCCTCTTCCTCGCCGTCACCGCACGTCGTCGCTGCTGCTGCGTAGCCTGAGATGTCGTCCAACGCCACGGCAACTACCATGCCCGCGGCGGCGGCGTGGCCGCTACAGTCCCGGCCGCCGCCATCAACGGTTTCGCCTCCACTCCCCGAGCTCGAGCGCCGCCGGAAGCCGCACGGCAAGCTCTGTACAAGCTCCATGCCAGCAGCGTTGCCGCCCCTACTATTGCCGTCAGGTAGCACCTCCGCCGCCGTTGCTGGCCGCCAAAACTGCACGCGTCCATCTGACGTGCCCGACATAAGGCATGGCACGCGACTCCTGCCTCTGGTACTATTGCTGTTACTGCTATTGCTATTGCTGGCATCACCGGCGCTACTGCAAGTGTCGCTGCTACTGCTGCTGGAGGCTACGATGTCCGCATCGATTGGCGTGGGAAGTGAGGTGCAGCAGCAGGAGACAATGGCAGATGTGCGCGGAATCCCCGGCCACTGGGAGCCCGCAATTCTTTCCGGCGCAAATGGGCCGGCGGTGCTGTTCATCACAGCCGCGTCCACTGACCCATGGGTCGTTGTCAGTGCGCCTGCCAAGTCGTCCACGTGCTGCAAGACGAGCTCAACACTCCGAAACCCGGTGGTTGGGCATGGCGGTTTAATTGCTAACCGCCAAGTCAACCACACGTCTTGCGGCGGCGAGTGCCGGTGAGTGTGTTGACTTCCGGGATCAAGATCATACGACGGGGCTGTCCCGATCTCCATCGCGCCGCCACCCGACGATCCCCCCCTCGCCGCGGCACCGCCACCGCTACCGTTGCTGCCGCCAGGCCTCATTGCGACCGGCGCCCACACATTGACACGGCTACCCAGAGCTACCAGCGTCGACGTGGCGTACGGCACTGCAGCGGTGGTATCATACGACACCTCGTAAAGCGCCCGTACGGCGCCAACACCTGGCGGCAACTCCACACGCAACACCTCTGCCAAAAACGTCGCACCCCAGGTGGCAGCGTTCGGTACGACACCCTCCGCCACCGCTGTCGTACATGGCAGCGACACCGCGTAGACCAACAGCCTGTCGCCGTGGATGCATGCCGCGTAAGCGAGCATGTAATCGCCGTCACCTCCGATGCCGCCACCGCCATCTATTTCCTGCGGCTTTGATGGTGTACGGCTGCAGCACGACAACCAAGCCACCGCCGCCAGCTGGCCCGGAGATGCCAAAAGCACCCTCCTGGCGGACACCGCCGCTGGCGCAACGCAAATCGGCAGCTCACACAGCGGCGTCAGCGACCAAAGGGCTACACCGCCGGTACGGTCCCGTATCAGCGCCACATCAGCGGCGGGGTGTACGAGCATAGTGGAGATGGTTTCGGGGCTGCCGGTCATGGCTTGACGCGCCACACCGGTAACACGGAGGAAGGTAGCGGTGTGAGCGACGCCCCCAGGTGTGGTGGTGGCAGCTGGGGAAATCTGTTTCGATAGTCGAACCATCGGCAGTTATTAGATATTAACCGTCAGATCGTTAGGGTTAAGTTAATTCAGTTGCTTGGAGCGTTTTCGTTTACGAAAGTCAGGCACCCATTGAATCTGGTGTTTCGTGCTTAAGTTTAACGTCCCATGGGTCTGGTATCTATCATCTATCACAACCCCTACCCCATTCGAGCCAGTCCAACCCCTCATCCGTTCCACAACCTGGCACATTCGCACCTCGTAGCTGCGAACCTCTGCGTAGGCGCCCTGGGGAAAGGGTGGGAGGGAGGGGGGGGGACATACACACATGCACATACACACACGCACGGCCGTTAAGAAAACGTTAGCACATCTGATCCAATACGCCATGACAGGGACGAGGATGGGATGATGGGATGGGGTAGGGTAACTGAAGCAAACCAACGAGTACCACCATGACGAGACTGGTCTTCCCTCTTTGATTCTCCCGTCCTCCTCTATTTCATTATTTATATAGTATTGCTGCTATTCTGAACCTTTCATTTCTTCGTTTCTCCATTACGTACCAGCACTGCACCCCCTCGCCACGCGCTGTTTCATGCTTCTTCCCTCACCCCCACCCCCCCTTACCGCTGCCCCGCCCCTCACCTGCATTCCGATACACGAGTCGGCGGTTTGCAGCAGGGGCATGCCCCCCGGGTATGTCACGTAGGCACAGATGGCGTAGTCTCCTGGCCGCAGAGCTGCCGTGACAGAGGGCAGCAGCTTCCCCGGTTGCAACCAGGCCACGGAACGGTGCTCCAGACCCCAGAGAACGGCCTGATGGGTGGGGGAGGGGAGGGGATAAGGATTAATAAGGGACCCATGGGTCATCGGCCATATAGGCCATATCAGGGGTGCATAAAACGCGCCTGAAGGATTGGGTAGTTGGAAGGATTGGAAGGCGAGCGGGCAGTTCAAATGGTCCGTGAGCCCAACCCCTGGATGATACGATATTGTTGTTGTAAGAAATAAGTAACCAATCAAATCCCGACCCAGCGAGGAGGGGGTAAGGGGGAGGGGGTTAGTTCGTGGGGCCGAGCTGGGCGTAGTGTTTGGCTCATGCTATAACATAACTTTTATCCTAGACATGTTTTAAAGGAATATATTATATTAAAGGACTAATTGATATTCCTGGTAAGAACAACGATTTTCCTGGCCAACGATACTGGCATTCTGACGTAATATTCAGCATTGCGAAAAAGAAGCTGATGCAGTGTTCCGGTAACAAGCTCTCAGGCAAAGAGCAACCTTGTTGGGAACAACCAGAGAGACTCATCGTCATGTGGCAAGTCCTCTGGGTTTCCCACCGAACTTGCCACCCATCTGTCGTCCCAAAGTCGGGGGCACGTTTTTTGCCGGGAGTGCATTGGTTCATCAAAGACCCTAGCACACCTGCCCATTCACCCACCCGCCCAGCGCAGGGTAGCGAAGGGGCGCATGCAGCGCCCGTGAGAGGGTTCCTGTGCCCCGTGGGTCCGTTTGTTATGTTAGCGTACGACGGACAGTCTCCCCACCTTTGGCGACGCCGTTGTCTTGGCTGAGGATACTGAGCCCCGTGGCAGTCCCGACAGCACAACAGCCGACAGCCCATCCACTGCCCATACACACACAGCTTCGTCCAGCAAGGCCGGTCCCGAGGCGGGATCTGATGAGGGACGTGGAGGGGGAGGCCGAACGGGAAGACGAACAGACGGGACATGACACTGGTGTTGAGGGAAGCGCAAATTATCGGAATCATGCGGGATATTTGTACGGGTCGTACGGTACTGTGTGCAGACGATTTCGTCCAAGGTTGATGTCGACAGAGTGGAAAACGGGACAGGGGAAGGTAAAATGTACGGAAGACCTGGGGCTGAAGCTCAGATATGTGATGTACGAAATCCAAAGTGCGAATCTTGGATCTGATGTCGTTGGCGGAGTGGAAGGAGAGGGGACGGCAGAGGATTACGGCATACACATATTGGGAAATCCCCTATCCCCGATTACAGAATATCCTCGGGGGAGTCAACGTAGAAACGTAGAAACGCAGCGACGCCAAGTATTTCCCGGAGCACCCACCTTGGGAATCCCCCTCGTCACTCGCCAATATGCCCACACTCGCCACAATCCACTGAAGCCGACTGCCTCCGCCGCTACTGCAGGCCCCCTCCCGCTCGCCGCTTGTTGGGCCCTCCCCACCATTGCCGATGGGCGGCGACGCCGCGTCCTTGCTGCCTTCCAACTCAGCCGCCGTCACTGCCGCCGCTGCTGCTACTCGCGCTGTGGCGTCAACAGCGTCAGCGATGCCGCTGCCGCCAAGCAGCGGACGCGCCCAACACGCCCTCATGCCGGGCCGGGAGGAGGGCGTGAGGCTCAGCCCCGGCGGCTCAATCACCAGCGTCAGGCAGAACTGACTCATGGACAGCGGCGGCCCGCCGGCGGCGGTGGCGGAGGACGCCACGTCGGGAGGCAGCATGTTCTGCATCACTACCTCCACGTAAATCCGAATAACCCAATCAGCCCCTAGCGTCATCAGCGCGGGCGCTGTCGACGGCGCCGCCGGTGCCGCCGCAAGGTGCTGTGAGTGTGCGGAGGCGGCGGCGCCGCCGGTAGCTGATGCCGAACTCCCCGGCCCGTTCGCGCCTCCGTGTGCAGATCCAGGATTGGGTCCATGTCCAGATCCACCGCCAGCGGCGGCGGCGGCAGACCGAAGTCCCGCCAGCGGCGGGCTCCAGTCCATCGATAGCACCCGTACAGGATGCCGTACAATCTCAGCGCCGACGGCGGGACTCGTCCCATGGTGTGCGCCGCCACCGCTACTGGCCTCGCCGCCACCGCCGCCGCTGCCTGGCTGGGACGGCCACCAGATCGTGACCTTGTGCGGCCCACCACTGGCGGCTGCTACAGCTGCCGTTGTGGCGCAGGGGCTGTAGCAGTCTAAGCTCGCCGACGCCAGTGTGTGTGTTGCGTCCGCGCGCACACGCCAGGCCTCCTGTACGGAAAATTGCACAGCTGCCGCCGCCGCCGCCGCTGCCATCGGCGCCTGGCTGCGCTGATTCGTCCCTAGAGTTTCCTTAACCACAAGTCTTAACATTGTGACATTGTTTCCCGAATCTGTGAGGAGCAGTCCCCGAGCGCTTTGTGTGAAGTCGAGCGCCGTGGCTGGCATTGCGGTGCGATAGAGGCCGCTGAGTGCGAAGGCGGTGCTGGGCAGGGGCAGCGAGGGGACGACGCGACTCGGCAGGTGCGCGGCAGGGCCCTGCAAGTGGCGGTGATGGCGGGGAAGGTGTTAGTCGTGTGATGGTGGTGATGATCGAGGGGGAGAAGCCTGGGAGGCGGGTGGACACAAAACACGTTTACGCGTGTAACACACACACGCACACACACGCACCGGGGACACATACAGCCACCTACCTGGAAGAACGGCTTTAATGAGAAGATGTACACATGTTGCTTTGTTGCGGCTGCCAACAGCGCCTCCGGGCCTCCGCCCCAACACACACGTCCGAAGCAGTCTGCGCCGTGATCCAGGGCCACGCCGTCAATCAGCAGCACCGGGGCGAACTGGCCCAGCGAGGGAGAGGGGGAGGAAAAAGAGGCTGGGGAAGCTGCGGTGGAGCTGCCGCCGCTGCCGCTGGCGGCTGGGGTGCCGGCGGCGCCCCCGGATTGCGCCGCCAGCGCCGGTTGCAAGCTCTGCGAGATTCCAACCGGGGTGGAGAAGTGAGTGCGCAGAGAACGGCGTAGTTTAAAATGGGGAATCTGGCAATCGGATGTTCGTAATCTTCACACTAACCCTCGCGACCATCATAAGCATCTCATAGTCACGTTAGGACACGCGACGACGGCGACGGGGTGCACTTGTGGGCACGTGCTGAAAGGGGATTGGGCGTCATGAGGACGTACGGCAGACGCAGACGGCGAATAGGAATGGGCAAGGTGAGTGTGTCGGTGTTCGTTGCGGCGCGGAACGGGGGACGGGGGACGGGGGACGGAGGACGGAGACAGAAAGAACCACAAGAATAAAAACACACGTGACCCAGCCGCCATACCAACGGAGGACAACAGAGAACCCGCTGCATGCTCCAAATTCTTCTGGACGTTGCGCTCCCGCACGCCCATGCGCCACATCACACGTGGTCTTCATCAATCGATGAAACAACCCATGCTTTGCATTATAATAAATATTTATAACTTATTAGTAATAATCCACCCACCACCATGTCTCGGAGGCGGGAAAATTATTAGTAAATGACTAAGAGAGAAGGAACCGTCTAGGTACACACCAGACAGCACTTGTGACAGAGTAAATTGTTTTCCTAGTATTGGCAGGGATTGATGGGTCGGGAAGTCGGGAGAGTTTGTGGATGTCTTGGCAGAATAGGCCAGTGGGAGCGCGACGCGGTGAGGGGGCATAGAAAGGATGAAGTGAAGGATGAAATGGAGTGGGAATAAAATGGGGCGTTTAGGTGGGAAGTCCGGGCAGGCAGGCAGGCCATGACTGGTGGAGCTCTTACACACGATGGTCGGGACAGGAGCTTTGCGCAGGATGGCCAGGTGATCGCTTTCGTCATCGGGGTTTCCTTACCTACGCCCTGGCCTCGGCCCGAGCCCCCACCACCTCGGCCCCACCCTACGCCCTCATTCCAAAACCCGTAGCCCCAGCCTCCGCCATCTGCCTTCAGCCAACAGGCCCACTCCAGGCGTCTTGCCTGTTGGACAATTATCGCGCCATCTGACACGGCGTAAGCGCAGTACGTGATACCAAGATGACCCTCCACGCAGAAGGTAACGATGTTGCTGCAAGGCGGTCCTAGCGTTCTGCTAAGTACGCGAGCTGTAAATCGGATTTCTTCCATATCGTAAATGTATCCCGTGCAGGGTGTGTACACGCCACGGTCACACAACTGCCCGCGTCGAGATACGAGAATGGAAGCAGAGGTGCCTATCCTCCGGTACAGCTATGCTTTATGTGCATTGATCAAGGTCAAGATTGCATTAAGAAGCATGCACATGAGTTTGAGAGAGTTCAGCAAATATCTCATTGTATACCCTAAGCTTGCAGACATGAAATTAATTTGTAGTTGAAACATAAACCAAGAGCAAAGCATAAAACGTCTGTAACTTATATAAGCGCCAAGTTACCGCTACATTACCAATATGACAGGTACAGTGCGAAGGACGAGCGGTTCTATGCTGTCGTTCATCGTCTGCTCACATATATAAAATATCTCTTTCCAATTCGATCTTATGATAAATTAGGCAGGCTGTTTGAAGCTTGGTTTTCCCCTCGAGAACAATAAACTACCCTTGCCAGTTTAACGACACAGGCAATGCTTAACTTCAATGATTCCAGAATCGTCACATCTCAAACATGATTGATCGGGATTTGATTGTAAAACTTGCCGATTTGTGCAACCTCGTCTTGTCGGGGCGCCGCCACCCGTTTTAGGGAGGTGTAGACATCTAGTGCAGCTGGTGCACCCATTGACGATTTTAGGGCACTCTAGTTGTGGATTGTTCCTTTCAGCCCTTCCGTGAACTAGCGCGGCGCTCATGGACGCAAAGCTGTTGGAAGCCATCGGGCCGTTCAAGGATTATTTCGAAATCCAGGAGGATGGGAAAATCAAGTGCCTTGTCAACGGCCACTGCTTTCCCGCCATTCGTCCGGAGCAGATCGCGGCGTTCGTAAAGTAAGCTATGCCACCTGGCGGCCGGGGTTCCGTCGTACAGGATGGTGTGCGGGCCGCATTGGTTTGGGCACATGCCGTGCCGATCGGCGACCGCGAGCGCATCCTTTCATGCCAAGATGCATCTGCTCTCTGCCCTCATCCCTGCATGCATTTACCTACACAGACAAACACTCGGCCAATGCGTGCCGTGCGGGCCGAGTGCCCCCGTCAGACACGATGTATGGAGCGCACGCACGCGCGTACACGCACATATATGCGTATATACATAGATAACCATACACATTTCGTGGCTCAGCCATGTCGTGCAAATGTGTTTCCATCCGCCCAGTTCTCTTGCGCTTCACGCTTTACGCGTCCTGCAGTACCTCAGCCCAACAAAGCCATCATCCGGACATGAAACGAACTCCCACATGGGCTCCAAACCCCCCCCCGGACCATACCCCTAATCTCACAGTAGCAGCGTCATCTACAGCGGTATCATGTTTCGTTTATTCGTCATCCCCCTGCTCTCGTCCCATCCCCTGAAGAAGCTTTGAAGACCAATCATTTTCCCTCCGCCGTCTATCGGGCAATCTGTCCGTCCATCCATCCATCTGTCCGCAATATGATCCGTTGACACCATCCGTCGTGTTACCTGTAATCGACCCAAATGGGTCAATGTCTCAATGTCAATGTCGACCTGGCCAGATTGCCAAATGTGCCTCATTGGCTAGTGGCTGCATGTGTTTTATCAATCACCCCACCCCGCTTACCGTCATCCGACCTTCACAGTGGTTAGTCCTGGTTCCTTCTGTACCAGCAGCAGCTAGCTTGCTTTAGTCGCGTTCCCCCTCTCTTACCTTCCACCATCACCACCACCACCATTAAACCCAAACCACAGCCACGGCGAGTGGGCGATTGGTAATGGTGGTGTGACGCACCTCCTCGGGGGGGGGGGTGAGGAGTGCGATCTTCGGCTGTCTTCCCCCAATGACACAAGTATGTAAAAATTACACACGCACGCTCACACACTCGGTTCTCTCTTTCTGATGGATTGATAACTGGTGGATCGTTCATCTGATTTCCCAATCGCCCTTCTCCATATCAACACCAGTGGCGCCCGCTTCGCCAAGCTCAAGATCCGGTACGACGCGGAAACGGCGCTGACGAAGTACGAGCCGTTTATCGTCGTCAGCAAGAACTTCCCGTAAGTCACCTGACCTGACCCTCTCTGTTTGAGGTCAAAAAACCCTAATCGCTCATTCGTCCGTCGATCTCCTGAGACCCATGGGTCTTTTCATCGCCTATAACCTATCCATCTCCCCACCCCTGGCGGGTCCTATGTCCCTAAAATGAGTCAGTTGCATGTCACAAATCCAAGTCCCGGTGGTGCTGCCGCTGTTAGCTTTGTGAGGTTATCTGGCTGTCTGTTCAGTCGGGTGCGGAAACGTATTCCTCATTCAGATCCTGCCTGCCTGTGGTCCACCTCGCGGCTCTGATTGCAGTCCACGGTTGTCGTGCCGCCCCTAGCAAAACCCGCAGTTGCCCCCACCCTCCCGGGTGGGCACCTGCTGGAGGTCGGGAGTCCTCGCGTCACGCATGTGAAAGCATTGGGGGAAGGGCTGAGGAGACCGACCTAAAATCCTAAAATCCTAAACCCTCCACCAACGTCTCACGTTTCGACTGGATCTGGTTTGATCTGAGATTCTTTTGTTTTCGTTTTGCCCACCTCTTTACTTCTGGCAACACATACGCCCACACACAGTCACATGTTGTACTGCGCCCTGACGGGTCAGCTGCTGGAGAAGAGCTTGGCAGCCGTCAAGAAGCATATGGGAGGGAAGCGCTTCGTGCGGGCCAAGGCGCGGTTCGTGACTGACGAGCAGGACCTGAAGCCGGAGCCCAGTCTGAGGGAGTTCGGGATCATACTGGTGTGGATGGGGAGGGGGAGGGGGAGGGGGAGGGGGAGGGGGAGGGGGAGAGGATCGAGATAGAGATAGAGATAGAGAGACGGGGGGAAGAGGGAGAGGAGGAACGGGAGAGGGGGACAGGGAGAAACGGAGGCAAAATTGCGGATGCGGAGAGGAAAGGGGAGGGGGAGGGGTACCTGAAAATACACAGATTAAGGAAGTTGTTGATTCGTTGTTTTTATTTTTCCTCCTTTAGTCCACTTTTTTAAATTTGTCTCAACTCGATATTTGTTTTCTCCACAGCCGGGGGAGGAGGATGACGGGAAGGGCGACAAAAGCCGCCAGAGCAAGAAGCAGCGCAAGGCGGGAGCGGCAGCGGGTGACGAGGATGAGGAGATGGCTGAGGTGGGTGCAGGATTTCCTGGGGCTGGAGTGGGGGGTTCACTGACTATGAATGCGTCTGTGTGTGTGTGTGTGTGTTAATGTGTGGTTGTCTTGAGAAAGAGAGGTGTGGATTAATTGGGTGGATGGGTGGATGGGGGGATGGGCGGGTAACCGGGTGTGGATGGCGGGTCATGTTGGCAGAGGTAGATGTTCGGTTTGCAAACGGCATTGGGAGGCTGGAGGCTGGAGCTGGGGAAAGTCGAATATAACGAATCCTTGTGCTGAGATTGGAGAAACGAGGACTAACCGTGAGAGTCGAATGAGGGGTGAGGGGTGGGGGGAACAATCAAGGTACTGACCGCGCGGGCCAGGGGCATATGGTGTGAATTGATTACGCAATTGAAAGTGTATGGTATGGGGGACCTGTGGGTGGGTAGATGGGTGGGGGTTCAAATGACATTCCAGGGATCCTGCGCCTGGCCCTGCCCTTGTTCTTGGCCCTGGCCCTGGCCCTGTATCTGCACCTGCTCTTGGCCCCCGCCTGCACCTGCTCCTCATGCTGCGCCTAGTCCTGCGAATCTTCGCCCGTCCTTGCCCGGTGTGTTTTGTCTGCGTATGGCCAACTCCTGTTACCATGCGTGTTGCCAGCCGGATGGGCCGAGTGAGGACGAGGACAGCGAGGAGCCGGCGCTTTGGGTTCCCCCGGGAGAGCTCAGAGGAAGGGGTGCGAAGAAAGGCGCCAAGGGCCGGGCCGGTGGTGGTGGTGGTGCGGAGGAGGAGGAGGAGGAGGAGGAGGAGGAAGACGAGGAGGAGAGTGACGACGACGAGGACGCAGGCGAGGGGGATGTTGGCAGCAGCGGCAGTGCGGAGGAGGAGGAGGAGGAGGAGGAGGAGGATGCAATGGAAGCTGACGAAGACGGTGGAAGGATGGAGGAGGACATGGAGGCAGCAGCGCCGCAGGAGCGGCCAGGACCAAGCGGCAGAGGTACGGTAGGGCGATGACGTCATGTACGATTACGTCCGAGATGCAAGTATGGGCTTATGGGCGACGGAAGCCTTCTGAGCCGCACGAGCGGCGGATGGGATAGGTTACGGATGGTGGGGTGGTTACGGATGATATGGCGTTTTGTTACCTTGCGGTCAGAATTGTGGTCAGACTTAGGGATTGCAAGTCTGTTGGGCATTAGTTTCCCTGTATCAAGACATGTTACATGGATAGGGGCCAAACACGGGCGCGGGATGACCGCGGGGCTCCTACCTTTGTTCCAGGTTGTGAGCCCTTCCAAGGCTGCTTGCGCCTTGATGGGATTGTGGCATTTGGGTTATACACCTCACCTCACCTCACCTCACCTCGCCTCGCCTCACCTCGTTGGAAAGGTGTCTGACGATGTGTGTTTTTGTCTCTTCTTCCGGACCCTTTTGTACCCCACCATCTCACGGGGATGTGATTCGTCCTAAACCCCTCCCGGGAGCACCAGGAGCAGCCCGCGCACATGCAAACGGAGTTGCCAACGGGGCAGGAGGCAAGGACAAGAAGCAGCAGCAGCAGCAGCTGGCAAAGCCAAAGCAGGGGCAGGGCATGCAAACGCAGCCCCAACAAGCTAAACAGCAACAGCAACAGCAGAAGGGTCGTAAGCAAGAGCGAGGAGGGAATGCTTGGATGCTCGGGGTGCAGGAGCAGCAAAATCGTCGGCAGCAGAAGCAGGAAGAGAAGCAGAGGCAGGAAGGATCTGCGGGATCGGGGCCACCTACTGGGGGCCGGCAGGATGGGCAGCCAGGCGCGAAGGGAAAGAAACGCAAGACGAGCAACAAGCAACGCCGGAAGGCGGCGGCTGCAGCTGTGAGTGGGGGCCGAGTTATGTATGGTAGTTGACGGGGCGATGTGTGGGAGTAAGGGGGCTGCGCGAGGGAAGGGTTCAAAACACAGCTGACACGGTACGCGTAGTCATGTGCCGCATACGACTGCTGAATACGGTCCTCGAGTCCTCTTCGGGCTAACGTTAGTTGTGAAGTGCAGATCGGAAATGCACAAAGTGCGGGGTCATTCTCTTTTGTCGTCGCTCTTTGTGAGGCTATGCGTGCAGATGAATTGATATGATACGGGTAGGGTACATGAAAGGGAGGGAGACAGTCTCACTGTCTGTATGAGAATGGGTGTGTACGAATACGGGTACGGGTACGGGTGTGGGTATGGGTCTATAAACATGTCTTACTCTGTGCCAAACGGCCGACCGCTGCCATCTGCAGGCTGCGCCGCAACCCGACGACTTTGACTTCGACGCGGATGCCAGTGGCGGCACTGGCGACGTCGGGATGCTAGATGTGGAGCCACAGCAGCCGGAGCCGGACGGACCCACGGGTCCAGGTACCGCCAGAGGGGGCGCCAAACCAAAGTGAGTGGGGGCCCCGCATCGTGTAAGGGATGTCGGTGCAAATGATGTATGTTATGCTGTGCCTCTGTGTATGTCGTACGCCCCGGTCGGATGGTTTCCAATGTGGATAATCACCTGATGTGGTTGCAGGCATAATCATCTAACCATAACCATGCGATGTATATGAATATGTATATATGTATATATAATTGCACACATATGTATAATAGTACATCATGTTGTAATTACTATTTTGTGAAGAGCAGTACTTTATCAAATGCTGGTCGGCGGACGTTTGGCAAGCCGATTGGAAACAGCCGTTACGCCCTCGAACCCTCTTTGTCCATCTGTCCGTCCATCTGCCCGTCCATCTGTCCATTCATTCCGAAACCTCCCTTCCCTTCTAGAGGCTTCACGCCGCTGTTCTGTCACGCGGCGTTGCATCCCGCTCCCTCTTGCATCTCTGGCTGTCGGTGGCTGCTGGCTGCAGGAAAACGAATGTCAACCGGCCGGCGAGAGCGAAGAAAACGCGAAAGGAATGAGTTAGGAGCCAATTGGCAGCAGCAGGTGGAGAGGCGCTTCCTTACGGCTGTCTGTCGCGGCGATGGTTTGTGATGGCTTGTAAAGGCGTTGGCAGCAGGGCATTCACTAGCCTTATAAGAGGGAAGGGGGGGGTGAGGGTAGGGCCGGCTAGCCATCACCACGTCGTGATTTACTATTGCAGCTGTCACGGTTTGCACTGTTCAAGACTCAACAGCAGCTGTCACGGCTTGCACTGTTCAAGACTCAACAGCAGCTGTCACGGCTTGCACCATCCAAGACTTAACAGCAAACAAGCACATCGGGCTGGACACAGGGAAACGCCGCGTGCAATCAGAGCCAAGCAAGTCGGACTGGACACAGGGAAATGCCGAACAAGCACATCGGGCTGGACACAGGGAAACGCCGCGAAAACAAATGAACAAGGTTGGGCTGGATAACATGGAAATCATCAACCTTAAATCACTACTGTACCACATGACTCGCGCGCACAGATTTGACCAAGTAATAGGACCGCGTACAAGGCTGATAGGCATGACAGATACTTCATGTCTTCATGACAGAAACAGCCTAAATAAGCAAGACCTAGATTCCACCGAGAATACCAATCGTTAAGACAGCAATCTAAACTACGGAAGTCAGGCCGAAACTTAACAGGGTTTGCATAGAATAGTAGTAGGCATTGCGTCACCCGGAGCGTAGACGACATCACAGGAAAGGTGTATAACGACACCTCCAATGGACATTACACGCGCAGCATAACTGATGTCTGCTATGTGGCCTGATGTTGAGTGCGCGGTATGCAAGGTGGAAGACGGCATTCTCCTGCACGCAGCGGTGATGGCGGCAATAACGTGCGCTTTGAAGGAAGAGCTTGCTCCTCTTGAAGACAGCCTCGCAGCCGCTATCATGGAGACCTTCGTATTAGGTATGCCGCGTCCTAAAGGATTTGTCTTCATTCCGTGCGCCGTGAACGAGGTGAAGTGCCTCAAGGACTTTCTCCTTGGCGACGCGGTCCACCTGCTACCAACGGGTGAAGGTGAGCGTTGGTGCACGGTGGCTTTGGGAAGCTGGGGCCACACATCGATTTGTGGACGCAGGGGATGCACCTTGACGCATTTGTTTTCCCAAATGCAGAGGACGTCTCTCCCCGTGATGCAGAGGACGTCACTCCCTGTGAGGACGACGCGTGTAAACCACCTGAAAAGACAGGTACGGGTCGGAGTGCAGATTGCCTGTGGATCCTCGCCTTCTCATGCCCTTTCCGTGCTTCCTGCAGCTCACAACATCACCAGTGCCCGGAGCTCTCACACATCTGAAGGCGCCTTGCCAGGCGGTAAGGATTGGGGTTGTATCGAGGAGCTCGGCGCTGGCATAGGGGATCTGGACAGGTCACCATGACAGCGTAGCTGATGCGATGCTGTGCATGCAGGGGAGGCTGCTGTTGCATCCACAACCCTGGATCCCGTGTTGCCTGCGGGTGGAAGTGTGAATGCGAGAGCAGGCCCAGCGGAGCACTACAAGGGGAGGGTGGTCCCGGGCTTTCCACCGAGGCCCCAGCAGGGGTTGTCGCGTTCACGTGCCGGATCTGAGTAGCCATCTGGTCCGTGGGACCGTCACTGAGCCTCGTGCATGTCCTAACATCGCCTACACCACGCAGAGCAGTACCGTGCGGGGGTACTGGGCGGCTCGGCTCCGATTGCCTGTGTCCAAGTTTTGACCTGGCGCGACCAGCTTTGCGCGCCTGACACCATTGGAATGGCACTGGTGGCAGTGTTCAGCGGGGACACACTGCGGAGCGCTGGGCCACTGGGCGTGGTGTACGCTGATCTCCAGGAGGCCCTTTCCCGCCAGGACCAGTCTGCTTTGAATAGGGCACAAACTGCAGCGGAACACTTCTACTGGAGCTATTGCCTGGGCTCGTCTTGGGCAAGCATATGTGTGTTGCGGACATTTGGAAGGTGATGGCGTCCGTGCAAGGGAGCAGGCTGGGCCTAGGGGAAATGGCTGTTGGGAGGTGCGGCTGAGGCAGGAGCAGCCCTTCGAGCGGCATGGCAGTTCACAAACAAGAAGAACGATGCCCTCCAAGAGCAGGTCAGGCCCGTTCATCGCTTGCCTTATCATACCTAACGGATCGTGCTCAGCATCACATTCTTCCTTATCAGGTTATTGGAAAACTTGGTATTGTCGCGCCATGCCCAGTCCACGACTCTGGAGCTGACATGGCCACTTCAGACAACGCGGTTAGTGCAGCAAATTTTCCGTTCTTGCCACGCTGATGCGGTCTTGTATCTAACCTCGTTTGCCTTCCTGGTACTCGATGAAGCGTTTGAGAGTCATTAGCAGCAAGACCCACGCCATGGGGAGGACCGGCTTGACCTTGCCTTGGATGGAGGCATGCCAGCGATTCTCTTCTGCCGGTAGGTTCAGCTGACTGCCGGTACACTCGGCTGTCTCTGGCTGCTGGAATTAATCTATGATGACTTGTCGTGCAGGGGCCGTGGACGGCGCAAAGTACCTGACCTCGTGTTTAAGCAGCTGAAGGACATCTGGGGCCTTTCCCAAAGCCAGCTTGAGCTCTGCCAGGTAACTTTTTATTAAAACTTCGCCTAGATACTGCTACTGGCTGCACTGCCCAGTGCTGCTTGCATCAAACATGTTAGTCGTGATACAGGACTGTTCGGCGGATATGCTACCTGTACTATGCTCTGTACGAGACAGTTGTATGCCGTGCGTGGCGGCCATCTTGCGGGCACCCTGTTTGGGAACCGTACCGAGGTGGCTGTTTGTGACGTGTTGGTTCTGAGCGACGAAGATGGCGTTTGGTACGGGCGGGTAAGCACGCACCTGTTGTCGGGATTCTACTGTCTTGCTGTGTGTGTGAGGGGGGGGATGGGGTTCCCGGCACTGACACAAATGAACTTGGTTTGGAACACAGGTACAGCTTCTGCTCAGCATTACACACACACAGGAGACCCATGACTTGGTGTATGTGAGGTGATTCGAAGCACCCGAGGAGGACTGGAACAGGGAGCTTCACCTCCGACCGTTGCAATGGCACAGGTGTGGTGGGTGGCAAAGGAACGGCAAAAAAAGAGGTCGAACTCGGCCTAACCCAAAACCGCACCCTCACCCCCACCCCCGCTGCAGGAAGCCTGGGGCACCACATGCCTCCTTTGGGTGCATCCCCTTGGAGTCCGTCATCGAGCGTGTTTGCATTGTTCGGACCCCGCGGCCAATTGTGGGAAAACGTGGGGCCTGTGATATGAAGCCAGTAGATCCTAAGGATGACGACAAAACGTCACAGTTTGTGTTGAATAAGCTCGCTGGGCCGCCCCCTGAGGAGCTGCTGCCCGTAGTGCCAGACGAGGTGGCAGAAGCAGTGAGGGAGGAGGGGATGGGAATGCAGCTACGTCCCTGCCAGGTCAGCGTGTGACTGGGTGCCGCCATCGCTGCTATGGAAGTAAAGGCGAGGGGCTGGGAGCCCCTGCGACTGTCAGAACACAGATAAGGGTAATCCCGTGAAATAAATTATTCTGACGGTGAAGATGGTAATATTGGTTATTTTTCCTGAATTTTAGCACTGGCTTTAATTAGGTTCTTAAAAATTCTATATAGATAGTCAAAAGTTTTTCTCTGATTGTATTGATTTTTTGCCACGCCCAGCAGAGGTGAAGGGAGACGGATTGGTGAAGTAGGGTGGCCTTATTGGAATGCCAATTATTCTGGAAGTAAAGGTGTGGGGCTGGGAGAGAGGTGAAGGGAGACAATTGGTGAAGTAGGATGGCATTTTTCAACAAGGCCAAGTTGGGATGTCAGCGATTTGTGAGAATGATGTGAAGGAGGAGGAGGCCGGGACAAAGAGAGGACGATGGCAGGTGGCGCTGTCAGGCTATGACTGTACAATATGTACCCCTGTAATGTATACAACCGGATAATGATGAAATCCCGTACAGCAATTGCATGGCCTCCTCCGACCGCTGCAAACTATAATTTGATCAGCTATAGCTGGCATTGACTATAGCTTGGACGACTTAGCTCGACTATAGCTGGACTATAGTCGAAGCTATAGTCGATGTCAGCTATAGCTGACCAAACTATAGTTTGATCAGCTATAGCTAGCATCGACTATAGCTTGGATGACTATAGCTGGAAGTCCCTAGCTATAGTTGGACTATAGTCTCATACTATAGTCGATGTTATTATCGTCTAAAAGAATCGTCCATTGGTTGGATATAGTAGTATCGGCTATTTCTGACAATAGTCCAACTATAGTCAGCCTCCAAAAATACAGACGTATTTGGGTAAATCAAGTTCATTTTTACCTAAAACATGTATCTTATTTAATAATATTAGTTGTAGTAAATATAATACAAACATATATACATGGACAGGGGTTATTCTTCCTAAAACACAGCTTTAACTCTTTTTTTCCACTCCACTGTAAAAATCCTTTTCTATATTTTTAAATGACATATTATAATCACTTTTAACGAAGATTGTTGCAGATACTTTTCGACAGGTCTACAAATACTCGTCTACATGCTGACGTGTGTTGGTTCAAATCCGGCCAGAGGTACCAATACTTTTAAAAACTAATACTGGAAATATATACTTTTATCAAGATTTATTCTTATCGTTTTTGCGCCGATATAGAAAGCTATACCTCCCAATTTCTCAGAATACATGGTCTATAAAGTAGGGCGCAGTTAAAGTTATGTACAACTTAAAATTCAATATTGGATATCTATGTGTTTATTGTGTAATATTTTTTATTTTATTGGAGTGATGCCTGTTTTGAGGCAACGCTCGTTTTTTCAGCAGCTGTCACGGTTTGCACTGTTCAAGACTCAACAGCAGCTGTCACGGTTTGCACTGTTCAAGACTCAACAGCAGCTGTCACGGTTTGCACTGTTCAAGACTCAACAGCAGCTGTCACGGTTTGCACTGTTCAAGACTCAACAGCAGCTGTTGTTGTGCTACGGTTCATTTCCCGCCGATGCGTAGGTCGATGCGACCCTACGAGGCGAAATGCTATCTTGATGAACACATGAATGATCATTGCATATGAATAAACCTGCATGATATAAATGTATTCGCATACATTTATATATGCATTTGGCATGTTATCATTATCCATCGCGACATCGCATCATGGCAAATCCGCCTAGCATGCATGAAATACCGAATCATTGAAGTGCGCATTATGCTCGTGCTATGAAACGATAAGTAATATTATTTGACATAATATTACTTCATTACAGCACACGTTGAGAGCGTCGCACTCGTCGCGATGCATGCCTTGCAACCGAATATCGTTATTCGGACCCTTGCATCATGCGAATGCCGGAAAGGCTTATACGTTGTTATGCGTAGACACCGCCTATACGCAGTAGGGTTGTCACACCTAGGATTGGCCTCCTAGTGTGAATCGTACGGCATTGCGATGCTGCGAGTATAACCGATGCGAGGACGGCTATGCAAGACAAGACATTCGATACCGGAGAACACTCGTGTGTTCTACATTATTATTACTATACGCTATTCTGCTTAGCCCGAGCTAAGCCTAAACTTCGCTATCCACCGCCGCTTGATGATTGCTTGCTTCCGGTGCTGACGGCGATTACGTCCATTGCACTGCTTCGATCTGTAAGACTGTGAGTTATATCTCTTCCTGTCTTGAAGTCTTCCGCTGTCTCTGTTTGCTCTCGCTTGTCTTGCTGTACTTGCAAGTGCTCGCGCATCGGTGTCGAAAGCCTTCAGACGCGCAGATACTTATGAGCAAACACGAAGGAGAGGTACAACAAATTGGTATCGAGACAGGTTCGTTGCCTAACTGTCTCTCTTTGTCTAATCGGAAGTAGGTTCTTTCTATGGCGAGTTCCAGCGATGAACCACGAGGACCGCTAGATACTTTTACCGAAGACCTAGGCCGCGCCGTTTTGGACGCCGCCGCTTCCGGTTTGTAATTGTTTAATTGCTTTTGTCTAGATTGCTGCACTTGTTGTGTAAGTATACGCTCTGAGTCGCAGGTAATCTCAGTGCACCGGCATTGCTTGCAGCAGCGACTGAGACCGGCTTTTGTCCGGACCAGTTGGCGACTCTCATTGCCCAAACTACGGAGATCAGGACTCAGCTGGGCAAGTACTTGCTGAGTTTACTGAATCTTCTCAAGAGTACTGTAGGTAGGCTCACCGAATAGATAGAAGTCGGCTTCTATTACACAAATCTAGGGTATCGCTTCGTGCTCCATGTCCGTGGAACACGACGATACGCCGCACACTAGCCTAGCTAGCCAACCCGATTTTGTTGTGGCTGCTAGAGCTCCGGATAGAGGTCTTGAGACTGTTGGCACGCGAGCCACTCAAGATCCCCTTGTCCTTCAGACCCCTGCTCACTTAATTGTGCCGCATTCAGCAGTTAACACCAATATGGACAACACTGCTGGACCAAGGGTTCTGCCATTACCTCAAGCTCGAGGGCATGATGACATCCCTGAGGTGATGAGATTGTCAATTCCCGTTCCTAGGCTCAATATCTCGCTAACTGAAAAGACATCAGGACATAGCATAGCCGATGCAACTCGTGTGTACGTGCGTGACGCTAAAAAGTATCTCCAGGCTGTTCATGGTGGCGATAATATGGTATCAGGTGTCTCTTCGTTGGTAACACCCTCGAGGGCTCAGCGAAGGACTGGTATCGCGAATGGACCACCGCCCGGGGCGACTATGCTTTTGACGAGATGATCGCCGCTTTGCTCGCACGGTTCGCTACTGAGGTTCAAGCACGTGATGTGGAGGCTCGTAAGGTTTTGGCAGCCAGTAGCTACCACATGCGTCGGGGTGAAAATGTACCTGCGTACCAGTCACGCTTCGAAGCACTTGTGACCCCCATTGCTGATCTCACCGAAACCGAGCGTGTCTTTTGGTTTAAGCGAGGCCTGACGAAACTTTTGGCTAAATGGTGCGCTACTGACTTGGCTGGGGTGCCGATCAAGTCGTATGATGCCTTGGTCACTTTTGCTAAGGGTACGGAGATACGACTCCTTGCCGGTGAGGAAGAAGTCAAGTCTGTCCCTCGTGCAAATGCCGTGCAAGTGCAGGATCCGCTTGTGGAAGCTGTAGCTCTCGACCAGGAACTCGGAGCGACCCGCCCCACGCCTACTGCCGTGACGTGACGCAGCAACCGGCAACGCAAGGCGCGCGGGGGCGCTAGCTCGGGTGTCCGCAGGTCAGGAGGAGCAGGTCCGAGCTCGGACCCGGCTAAGAGCAGGAAGCGTGGTGGTGCGCCGTCGTCGGCAGCCGCACAGCGCTCTGACCCCAATGCGAAGCGGACTCGCACGGATGACTCGTTTATGCCAAAATGGAATTGCAATCGTTCCGAGTTCGAACGTCTGAAAGCGGCCAATGTTTGTCTACGGTGCGCGGAGAGCCATCCTACGAAGGATTGCCCGTTACTGCCGCCGTTTGTACCTCAGCCGAAATAGGGGTTTGCCTGGGTTCCTGTGGAGGGGGCACCACCCGGGATTTCTGAACTAACACGGGGTCGGTGGTCATCCTTACGGCCAGCCATGAAGGCATTGTTGCCTTGCGTACTTGGACACATCGAGCGAGTCATTGCGCGACGCATCACGCTTGACGGACGCACGGGACTTCTCTGCTTCGATCCGTTGTGTAATTTGTTTACACCACGCCGTCCCCTGTCGTCTATTGATCTGTCAAACCACGTGGTTTTGTTCATCCCCTCGTCTCTGCGTGAGATGTCGGAACAGTTGGCCGTTTACAGGAGATGTAGGCGTCAATATCCAGGCACCGCCGCATGTGTATTACTCCCCGCTTTCTGTCGGCGCAAGGCAGAGGCATCGTTAAGGGGTATGCGGTGTGTCCACCGGTTCGAGCCGGGCACCGTTTTGTTTAATGGTGTGGATCGGGAGGGTATGCTGGCTCCGTGGCCAGGGACATCCTACTCGGTTGACGTTTGGTACGAAGCTCCTGATGAGGGTGCTGTAGGTTACGGACCCGCCCTAAGTGCACTGACGTTATCTGCTGGGCAGTCGCTCGTAGATAACCGTGTCCCAGTGGTTCAGATCGGTTTGAATGGCCATACTCTGAAGGCACTTGTTGACACCGGTGCCAGCGACGACTTCATCTCTGTCGCAGAGGTGAATGCACTGGGGTTGACCCCAGAGTCGTCTGATTGTCCACAGGTTACCCTTGCTGACGGGGGTAAGCATCCCATCGTGGGCAGGATTACCCTTAGCCTATCGATAGGCCCTTTGCGTGTTGTGACCCGGCCGTACGTGCTGCAGGGCTTAGCAGAGACTGCACCGTACATAATGGGGTCTTCGACGTTACGGCAGTACCGCGCGCGCATCGACATGGAGACCGCAACCCTGCATATGTGCAAGGGTACTCTGTCGATTAAGGTACCTTTCCTGTCGTTCGAACATGTCACACCAAAGGAGGGCGAAGCTGAGGCGGTGCCTATGGTTAATTTCGCTGTGACCGCAATGGCCACGCGAATCAAACCAGAGCTAGTCAGGCGTAAGGAGGCCGTCCGTCTGTTACGGAAGGGTGCCCACGGACTGCTTTTGAAGCCGTGGGTGGGCTGTTGTGCCACCACCGCGCAGATTTCTGTGGATCCTGAGGTTGAGGCCCTACTGTCGCAGTATGAGGACGTCTTTAAAGATATCCCTGGCCTACCACCTTTGCATCCTGTTGATCACACAATCCCTCTCATGCCTGGAGCGCAGCCTACGGCCCGGCCAATGTACAGGTTGAGTCCATTGGAGCTGGACGAGGTGAAGCGCCAGGTGACGGATTTGCTTGCAATGGGTATGATACGCCCCAGCACATCCCCGTATTCTGCACCGATTTTGTTTGTCGGTAAGAAGGATGGGACCTTGCGCATGTGCATCGATTACCGGGGGTTGAATGCGAGTACGGTGAAAAATCGCTACCCTTTGCCATGCGTTGACGACCTGTTGGATAAGCTGAAGGGATCGGCTTATTTTTCCTCGATTGACTTGCAACAGGGCTATAATCAGATCCGCATCGCTGCCTCTGATATTCTGAAAACCGCTTTTCGGACGCCCTTCGGTCACTTCGAGTATACGGTCCTATCATTTGGTTTGACTAATGCCCCTGTGACGTTTCAGGCGGTTATGGACCGAATGTTTAGGCCGTTTATCGACAGGTTCGTTGTTTGCTACCTGGATGACATCTTGGTTTATTCTAAGACGCGCAAGGAGCACTTGGAGCATCTTCAGCTCGTGCTCGACGTTATGAGGCGGGAGCAATTGTTTGCTAAACGCGCCAAATGTTTTTGGGCGCAGCCTCAGGTGGAATATTTGGGCCACATTGTGTCGGCCACCGGTGTGAAGATGGACCCGCGGAAGGTCGCCGTGGTTCGCGATTGGCCCGCGCCTCAGAACCTCACGGAGCTGCGTAAGTTCCTTGGCTTGACCAATTATTTCCGAAAGTTCATTGAAAAATATTCCATCATTGCGGCCCCGCTTACTAACTTAACTCGCAAAGGCGTTTTTGTTTCGCTCGAGTCGTGGACGTCGCGATGCCAGCGGGCATTCAAAGAGCTCAAGCGAACCGTTGCCGAAGATGTCACCCTTGCATTCCCTGATTACTCGTTGCCGTTTCGTGTTGAGGTAGTGTCTGATGCCTCAATATTTGGAAGCGGCGCTGTATTGTTACAGGAAGGGCAACCGATCGCCTTCACAAGTAAGAAGTTTTCTGGTGCGGAGATTCGCTACACCACCGGGGAACAGGAGCTTCTGGCAGTGTTGCATGCTTTAAAGGAATGGCGCTGTTACCTTGAGGGACGCCCATTTACTTTAAAGACTGACCACAAGCCCCTAACGTTTTTGCAAAGCGTTCCGATGTTGAACCGCCGTCAGGCTAGGTGGATGGAATACCTAGCTAGGTTCGACTGCACCTGGGAGTACATTTCTGGTAAATTGAATATTGCCGATGCTCTCAGTCGACATCCGTCGCTACACGCTGCAATTTTGGCAGCGCCCGTCTTGCGACCGCATAACGAGGAGGTGCCGATCGCGACGGACCTCGCGGAGCGGTTGAAGGTTGCCTACAACGCAGACGCCTGGTTCTCGGAGCCGGCTAATGTAGAATACCTTCGCAAGCAGAATGGCCTTTGGCTACGGACGGAGGGTGCAGCTACGCAAATCATCGTTCCGAACGACGACGCGCTACGCTACGACATCCTTGCGCGGTTCCACGAGGACCCATTAGCAGGACACCTTGGTAGCAAGCGGTTGGTCGAGTTGGTGCAACGTTCCTTTTGGTGGCCTCGTTTGGCTAACGATGCGGCGAACTTCGTACAGACATGCAGTCTGTGCCAGCGCAATAAGGCTTTGTCTGGTAAGGGTCATGGGTTGTTGCAACCGTTGCCTGTCCCGGATGCGCCTTGGGAAAGTGTTTCCATGGACTTCGTAGTCGCGCTGCCCAAAACTGAGGGGGAATATGATGCGGTGTTCGTAATGGTCGATCGTCTGACTAAGATGGTCCACCTAGCACCATGCACATCGTCCTGCAAGGCTGAACAAACTGCACGTTTGTTTTTCGACAATGTGGTTCGGTTACACGGGGTTCCCAAAAACGTGATCTCGGACCGCGGTGGGCAGTTCACGTCTAAGTTTTGGGAAGCGCTCTGCAAGCTAGTTGGCATGCGCATCAACCTGAGCACGGTGTATCACCCGCAGACTGATGGTCAAACCGAACGCACAAACCGCACGTTGGGTGATATGTTGCACAATTATGCTGGTCGCACACCACTCGTTTGGGATACATATTTGACTGCAGCAGAATTCGCGCTTAACAACGCTGTTAACCGCTCTACAGGCAAAAGTCCGTTCTTTCTTAACTATGGGTTTCATCCCGCGCTACCCGTGTGGCGTGAGTTGGAAGTGAACGTGCCTGCTGCTAAACTTTTTGCCAAGTCTTTTATGTCCCGAATCACAGACACGAAGTCGTGTTTGGATGCGGCGCAGCAACGAACAACGGAATATTACAACAAATCCAAGCAGGATGTGACGTTTTCGGAAGGGCAACTCGTGTTGCTAAGCACCAAGAACTTGCGTTCCTTGGCCGACGGATCCCGAAAACTCTTACCCCGCTGGATTGGTCCGTATCCTGTCATGCGCATGGTTGGGAATGTGGCCGTGGAGCTTGCATTGCCCGCTGATATCACCATTCACCCCACGTTTCACGTATTGCTTGTCCGTCCTTATCGTGGTACGGAACCCGTCCCTGAGCCTGCTAACGCCCCCGCAGCGATCGAACCAGTTCCCAAGACCTGGATCGCTGGTAAACAGAAGTTTTACGATGTGGAGCGGGTGTTAGATTATCGCGCGCGTCGTGTGGGCCGACACCAACGTAAGCGGACAGTACACGAGTACTTGGTCAAGTGGACAGGGTATACCAGCAAGCACAACTCATGGGAACCGGCACGCAACTTCTCGCAGGACATGAAGCCCCTGCTCGAGGAAGCCCGCAAACGTGCCACGCAAGCCCAATGACCCTGCAGTCGATGCTGTATGAAGCAGCGAGGACGCTGCATACGGGAGGGGGATAATTGTTGTGCTACGGTTCATTTCCCGCCGATGCGTAGGTCGATGCGACCCTACGAGGCGAAATGCTATCTTGATGAACACATGAATGATCATTGCATATGAATAAACCTGCATGATATAAATGTATTCGCATACATTTATATATGCATTTGGCATGTTATCATTATCCATCGCGACATCGCATCATGGCAAATCCGCCTAGCATGCATGAAATACCGAATCATTGAAGTGCGCATTATGCTCGTGCTATGAAACGATAAGTAATATTATTTGACATAATATTACTTCATTACAGCACACGTTGAGAGCGTCGCACTCGTCGCGATGCATGCCTTGCAACCGAATATCGTTATTCGGACCCTTGCATCATGCGAATGCCGGAAAGGCTTATACGTTGTTATGCGTAGACACCGCCTATACGCAGTAGGGTTGTCACACCTAGGATTGGCCTCCTAGTGTGAATCGTACGGCATTGCGATGCTGCGAGTATAACCGATGCGAGGACGGCTATGCAAGACAAGACATTCGATACCGGAGAACACTCGTGTGTTCTACATTATTATTACTATACGCTATTCTGCTTAGCCCGAGCTAAGCCTAAACTTCGCTATCCACCGCCGCTTGATGATTGCTTGCTTCCGGTGCTGACGGCGATTACGTCCATTGCACTGCTTCGATCTGTAAGACTGTGAGTTATATCTCTTCCTGTCTTGAAGTCTTCCGCTGTCTCTGTTTGCTCGCGCTTGTCTTGCTGTACTTGCAAGTGCTCACGCATCGGTGTCGAAAGCCTTCAGACGCGCAGATACTTATGAGCAAACACGAAGGAGAGGTACAACAGCTGTCATGGTTTGCACTGTTCAAGAGTCAACAGCAGCTGTCACGGTTTGCACTGTTCAAGACTCAACAGCAGCTGTCACGGTTTGCACTGTTCAAGACTCAACAGCAGCTGTCACGGTTTGCACCATCCAAGACTTATCAGCAGCAGTCACGGTTAGCACCATCCAAGACTTAACAGCAGCTGTCACGGTTTTCACTGTTCAAGACTCAACAGCAGCTGTCACGGTTTTCACTGTTCAAGACTTAACAGCAGCTGTCACGGTTTTCACTGTTCAAGACTTATCAGCAGCTGTCACGGTTTGCACTGTTCAAGACTCAACAGCAGCTGTCACGGTTTGCACTGTTCAAGATTCAATAGCAGCTGCCACGGTTTGCACCATCCAAGAATTAACAGCAGCTGTCACGGTTTGCACTGTTCAAGACTCAACAGCAGCTGTCACGGTTTGCACCACCTAAGACTCAACACGCGCCCTTGGGAAAACCAGCACTAGGTCAAGCCCCATGGCGGTCCGGCACCATTTAAACGTAGCCCCCCCAATGCCTACGTCATGCAATCGGCCACCGCCTTCTCAGTGGCGCAATGGCCCAGCTCAACTTCACCTCTATTTACACGCTCCCATCCTAGATGGTGCATTATGTCGATATGCTTAGAATGTGGTGAGGTCATGGGATTGTTCCCTAGATATTCGTGCCCCTTGGGAATCCACTTTTATCTCAACGAGAGGCTAACTAATCACCGGAGGGAACCAACTAATATTACGTTTTCGATGTCGGGATAACATAGCGCCTCACGCACCGCGCTCGACAGCACCTGATACTCTGCCTCCGCAGATGAAGCGGCCACAGTGTGTTGCAGTTGACTATCCCAACTTATCGCTGTGCAATTAAACACATAATCAGTTGTTGACGTGCGGGTTACGGTGTCACCCGCCCGATCTGAATCACAGTAGCCATCCATTTTCAGTTCCTGCCCTCCAGCAAAATGTAGTCCCATCTTCCTGGTGCCAGCCAGGTATCGCAGCAAAACCCCTTGGGCGCAGTCATCGCAGCGTGCGTGGGTTTTGCTATGGATCGGAAAAGTGCACTTAGGGCATACGCCAGGTCAGGCTGCGTGCTTAATACAAGGTATTTGAGCTCTCCCACCAGGGCTCAGTACGGCGTGGGGTCCTCCAGCAGACCGTCTTCTGTGGCAGCTGGGTTGACTAGGGTGCCCATTGCCAGCGGTGTCGTCCTTGGGTTAGCCTCCAGTATCTGGCGCCGCTCCAGGATCTGCTGAATGGCTGAAAGGGGGGAAGTGAGCTCCAAATGTATGTATACATGGCTGTATGAACGGGTGTTACACTGTGGGCGACTTGCCCTGAACGGACAAGCACCGGGGGCCCTGACCGGGCCGAACCACAGCTCAGGGGGGAACACACGGTTTCGTCCTGCCGTGCACTCCTCCCCTCGCTCAGCCAACAAGGGGACACAGACGTCACGAGCCTCAAGCCTGGCTACCCAAAGGAACAGAGCCTCAGTATATATGTATGTAACCAGCAGGACCCGATGGCCTACCATACAAGTTATATCATCACTTGCGTCGATCAGGACCTTTTCATCATTTGTTACATCATCTTTATCGAAACTATTACATATGCTGTTACTGCTGCTGTGCAAATCCTAACCTTCTTCCTGAACTGTTCGAGAAACATTGCACGGTCTTGCGTCGTCCTAGCCCCCAGCAGCTCCCTTACAAGCACTTCAATCCACTGGCGTGGCGGTGCTCGTTGCAAATTTGCCCGTGGGTCAATCTCTGGCTGAGGATCGATGCACGTCCATTATTTTATGCCATCATATTGGTCGAGGTGGCGGTGTCTGGGAGGCTAGTATGATAACCACGAGCGCGTGAGAGAAGTGCGGCAGGGTCGGTGATATCCTGGCAAAGATATAAGGGCTGGGATTCCGTGGGTATAATTGTTGAACATATGGTTGTTGGTGCTATGGCAGTGGCTAGAACTAAGGTGCTAGCTATGCCGGTTTGCATGTGAGCGATTGTGCAGGGGCACCTGGCGGGATCCAGCCGACGCCACCTCTCCCCCTCCCACCGCCAAAACCTGTGATGGCAAGTGGACAGGAGGCGGAGGTGCCCATTCACCTCAGTACCCCGGCCAGGGTCTTCCTCGGGCCTTGTCGTACGTTGCATGTGCACCCCACGGCACTGGCGTGGTCCTGTGCCGGGCTTCAGTCGGCAGTGGCCGTCCCGGTGAAGGGCAGTGGACGCCACCACATCCCGTAGTATCAAGGATGGAAACGGAGGTTCGCCACGCGCTTTTGGTCAGGGGCTTACTTGGACATGGCTGCCGAGATGGCCAGGGCCGGGACTAGGGCTAGGGCCCGCCATGGGGATAATCACGTGCACGTATGAGTGAATGCATACATGGCTTACAAAATGGCCTACGACGGTATGTGCCGGGATCAAGGAAGGTCCATTTAAAAGCAAGCGCAATCAAATTAAGAGATCCAGCCAGTTGTATTGTGTAGGCTTAATTGAGAGATTCTGCTGTGGTGGATACCCCGAGGTCTATTAATGTTTGCAGGCAGGCGGAAAGCAGCAGGAGCAGCAGCTCCTACAGCTGCAGGCCGAAGCCGCTAATGAATGGAGGACGAATGGATAAACAGACGTACGGTGTAACAGCTGAGTGCCGCAAAGGCCTCCCGCGATCCTGATGATGAGGTGCTTCCTGCACCTTATATTGTGAAAGCGTGTGCCGTACGCATTTGACAACTACAGACGGACTGTTGCTGTTGTCCGTCGGCTGGTGATTATGATGGTAACCTAGAAACTTGCCGAATTCGTAGAAATAAGAGCTCACGTAGCTACATACTGTAAGCATCATAACCTTGTCGTTCACTTTCTACAGAAGCATGCACGATTGCTGCAAGCAGGAGGTTCGCATGGGTTGGCCAATATGTAATTAGGCAGCGGGAAAATGCCGTGTGTTGCACCTTGCTGTCCTGCCGTTACTCAGCAGACACCCCTTTATTCATTTCCTTTACCACACCCAACAGGTCCTTTGTGGTGCCCCCCTGATCATAACTTATTGTCATCCTCAGATATACGTACACCGCTATTGAGGTGCCACCTCGCTGGCAGCCCAAGAAAGCTGCCCCTAGCCGTGATGCTCATCATTAACCTGACCCATCCAGCCATCTGCACAATGGCCGGAAATAAGTAATACTTAGTTTAGTCCACCTCTCTAGGCTCGCAGGCACCAAAAGAAGGGCAACTAGACACAAGTTGTAAAATACAGGAGCCCCATCTTGGCCTCAGCCCCCTGCTGCCCGGCAAGCATTAGCACATAGACGCCCCGGATGTCGGACGAGGTCTACCACCAGGAAAAGCTGTGAGGCTGTTCCGGCAGGCAACAAGGCAACTTACGTACATATAGGTTAGGTAAACGGCTCGCCATCGTAGAACGGCTGGCAACGGTATAATGGTATAATGGTCTTACACGCCAGGTTCCTCCATACCTCTCCGTCTATAATTCCAAACCGGGCGACATATGCATTTGACATACAGTCAATTAGCAAATTCCGTCGTGGCTTTCTGCCCGCGCAAAGACCGACAATACCATTTAAGCAGTGGTGCTACTGCCCGCAGATTGGTTGGGCCGCTTCGTTGCCATGTCTTGAACCCCATGCGCATCCCTTCAAACGCCCCCCTCCGCTAACGCCGCCATCTCTGTGTCCCCCGGACCTAGTTCTACAACCACGGGCGCGTACTCATCATCATCATCTCCAAGCATCTGTACGAACGCACATTCAAGACGAGGATTACAACGAACCATTCCAGATAGAGGGTTAGCAGAGAACACGCCAAGCCATGTGGACGTCTGGGGGCATCTTGGAATTTGAGCCGACAGGTTAGGCACTATTTGGAGGACGGAGCGCAGTGGAGAAGGCAGGGAAGATGCGGCAGGAGCGAGCGGACGAGCGACGGCGAAAAGGAAGGCACCGACCTTTTCAACCCTAAACGTCAACAGTGTCACGCTCTGCAACGCTCACGGGGTATTTTCCGTCGAGGGAGCTCAAAAGGCACCTCTCTACGCCCCCAACGTCGATATTGGACTGGGAAAACAATACCCAGGAGGTTTAGCACGTGCATTCATCATTACGCTGGTAAGCTTCCACATCCGCGGGCCTCTCACCTGTATGCCGTCGAATTGCCATCCCAACGCCCGATCCAACACAGCACGTAACTGGGTCATCTGCATCGAGATATGCGCAAGGGCCCACCGGAGGCCACGCAGGTCCGCGTTTGTATGGAATGAATATCCACCGTGGGAGTGGATCAGCCCATGTGTGACAATGAACATAAAAATGCATATGGGGATTCGGTTGGGTTGGGTTTGAGTAACCAACGGGACGAATGGGGACTAAGGCATTTCGCCTGTGCCATGTCTTTCAATCTGTCTATAACTATAATTTGTCTTACCTTGCGCTCCCTAACACGGTCCCAATGCTGAAGCCGCCCCAACTGCACCAGGCTTTACCTATTCCCTATTCCCTATGCTACCCCGACCACCACTCTGCCGATCGAGGTTTCACACCCTTATCCGCCTCCCCACCACCTCACTAGTGCCCCTGCACGCCATGAATCGTACCTCGTGCTGTATTCGGGGATCCACCACCCCCGGGCCGGCCTCTCGAATCACCTCAATGAAGGCGGCCAGGTGGTGGCGCAAGAAGCAGTCGCGGCCGCTACCCCCCAGCAGCACCTCCTCTACCAGCGATGCCCCTTGGGTCGCAAACCCTGACGCCACCGCATCATCGCCCTGTGCACCGCTGATGTTGTGAATGATGCGTCGCGGCGATAGGCACACCACCACCGGGCCGGCAAAGCAACAATCCATTTCAACACAGCATGCCAAGGTACAGGGAAGGATGCGGCGTGCAATGCGGGAAAATGACATATTCAAGCAAGTGTAACTAAACCGGCGGGTTGAGGCGGTATGACAATTCGTTAGTACAGCAGCTGAGCACCGTAACATCGCATTGCAATGAGAAGAGGAGAGCAACGATCCCAGTCCCAGTATCCTACGGCACACGACTAAACGCGCATCACGCTCATGGCATGATGACGTACAGCAGGTAAAGGATTGGAAGACGGTCGTGGGGCTGCATAAAGAGTAAGAACGTTGCGCATACCCTTTTTATTTAAAACGCCCAAGCACATCAGATTCCGGTCCATGTTCTTTACCCGTTTGCCCAGGTCAAAGCACGGTCGCACCAATTGGATGAGCGCCTCGGGGCCGCCAACGGTGCTGCGTCCGACAGGGCGATGGACAGCTGGGCGCGAAGCGCTGCGAGGAAGGTTGCGAAAGTTGCTGCATGGACTCCCAACGCCGCGTGCTCACAGTTAAGCAGAAGCGTCACCAGCGCCCGCCATTGATCGAAACCTACACGCGAGTGCGTGGGGTGTTGAAGGGCGTAGCGTAGGGGCAGAAGATGATGAGCAAAACAAAACAGACATCCCAAGCCAGGCAGGTGCCGAAGACGACACACATACGTGTGGGCGACCGCGGGAGGCACAATCCACGGTGGGTAGGATCTACAATCAATTAGAACTGAGGCTTACGTGTGTCTCTACCTGGGGGGGGGGTAGAGGTATCTGTCAGGTGGTGATAACAATTATGAATATGAATAGGGAAACCAAGGAAATAAAACACAGGAGGCGCAAAGTCGGTGAGGCACGTGCGCACGAGGTGGCAATTGATACTGCCGATTTATTTACAGGTGCGCATCTCTCACGTGACATCTACATCAATACTAAGAAACATCATGATGGCTGAGAGATGACGTTTCGGATGCGGGCAATCATTGTTCAGCGGAAGCTGCGATGCGCAAACGAGTTGTAATAAGGGAAATAGCCGAACGCAAAACACGACCGTATGGCTAATCTTGTAGTATGTTATTCAATATCGCTCGTGCGTGGGCGATGATAAATCTTGAAATATTTCGTTGCCATCTCGTTCATTACCTGCTGCCATGTTCTCCCTTTTCCATGCATTCCGACCTTCCCCCCGCTCAGCCTTTCGCTACCGCATACCCTCCTCCCTCCACGTTTGCAACGTGGAACTAGGCAAGAAGTTACCCCGCCGCCGAGGAGAAGTAGTAGTACCGGTTCGCAACTTCCTAGCTACCCACTTACCCTGCAGAGACTGCCCGAAAACGAAGGCGATGAAGGCAAACTGCATCTCTCCCACTACGGCCAGGACGTCGCCACCCCAGCGTGCCGCCGCCAACGCCTCCAGTTGGCGGCTTCGGTCCATATTGAGGGCAGTCAGCTGCATGGGGTTCAGTCCTGCACTGGTCAGGCCGGGCCAGGGAGGGAACAGGAGCGGGACGGCGGTGGCGGGTCCGAGGTGCAAGCTGCAAAAAGCTTCCACACCTAGTTACCTTAGGCTCGTTTACCAACGTTAAGGCGGAGTAATGAGACCCCGTCCCCATGTCACAGCTTACGGTAAGTATCAAGCGCCTGTGCGGGCTCTGTGCCCTCATCCGTTTCCATACTACGAACATACAACCCAATACCGGTTCTGACAAGAAACGTCCATGAGAAGAACCTCACAACCCTCACCCCACACGATACCCGGTCTCAGTCTTAGCCTCGATCTCTAGCTGCGAGCATCACTCCTCTCACACCATCCTGCCATCCCCATGCACGCACCAGCTTCTTTCACCAGTCGGGGGATCTCCGAATAAAAGCAGAAGCGATGCCCCAAACTGAGGCGGTGGCTTCCACCTGCAGCGCCGTCGTCCCCGGCCCGCTGTGAAGGACGCCGTTCTTCCGGCCCTCCCCTTGCTTCGGCCCCACCAGTGGTAGTGTCCACCGCCATATCTTCGCCCAAATCTCCCGAAACCGCTGTGGAGGACCGGGGCTCGACGAGCCTTCCTGCTTTGGCTGCTCCCGCCTCACTTGCCTCCGTTCGTATTTGTGTGGCCGTCGCCCTAGGAATGTCCCTTCCCTCCTGCGGACGACAGCCAGGCACGTTTATGACATTCGAATCTGCTACAGCGGGATTAGCAGCCGTTGGTTCCTTCTGCCGGCAGAAGCGGTTACCTGCAGATGCAAATCTCTTCTCACCACCCCCGTACCCTATGTTTGAGCTTTATGCTTTTCTCCTACCGATGTCAAACACATCATCCAACAGGTTATCCAATATACTCCTAACTGCATCGGTTCGTCTCTTTACTGTGCAAACCCACAGTTTGAGCTTGCAGCCTGTAGCCCCCGCAACCTCTTTACAAAGCAGGTGCCGCGAATCCTTTCCTGGGCCCGTTATTGTACGTACAAACCTTTTATTTTCCCTTTTTTTCATTTTCTCTTCTGTGACATGAGTCGCCTTTCGTGGTCGCCTGTTTCATATTTCCCGAATCATAACTCTTAATCCCCCCTTTTAATCCTCATACCTACCGACCGGTTCAGCTCTCACGCCCTCACAGTGCCTCAGTAGTCAACACACGAGCTGCAACACAGTCGAGCTGGTTCTTCAGCCAGTCTTCAGACGGCCCTTTCACAGCAAAGGTTCGCATCAGGCCAACAGCATCACCAATGCTCCGTCATTGGCAAGCAGGGAGTACCAAGTGCCAAACCTCCACGATAGCAAACAAAAGCCAGGGAAGGTCAGGAGGAACCCTCGCAACCCTTGTTTGCATTTCCCGGATCCACCACTCACCCTCAGTTGCTGCTGCAGCCGGACTTCAGCCTCCGTCCTCGAACGACTGGAAACACCCTCGCCTCGGCCCCCAGGCTCCAGGCCCTGGTCATCCAGCACCACCTCTGCTGCCGTACAAATGTTAGCACCGACTGGCTGGATGACGTCGATGACGCGCGCGTCTAGGCAGCTCGTTAGATTCCGCCACTGCTGCCAGGCGTTAAGGTTGTACGGCGCCAATCCCCAGTCAAACTCGTACCGTCGCACCCCCAGGCCGTACCGATGGGCCTATAAGGCAATAATATCAAGCAGCGAGAGGATTCAAGCCTCAGTCCAATAAACTTCACCTATTTTGTGGAGATGTCCCGTCCTGTCCTTTCCCTGCGTTCCCTGCGTTTACCCTGAGCACCCTTGGGATATCTTGGGATATCCAGCAAGCTTGAGACCTCCCTGTCCAGGTTCCCAAGCTCGCCTCTGACCTCCATATCTTTCCGCATGTCTCAGAATATGGGTCACAACATTGGCAACGGCTTCCAGACAAGACGTGCCCTGGTAGTACTCCGCTGTCATTTCCTGTGCCCCCCCCTGGCTCAAGGGGACGGTGTGTGGGACTGTGGATGACACCAAAGTGCCAAAGCTCCGAACCTTGGCACTCTGAAACCCGCTGCATCCCTTCCCCATGGACGGAAGGGTGCTATTGCCAGCCTTATCCAGGCGACAAACAACATTCAAGGACTCAGTCCTGGTGCTCCCAGGTCGTCCCCCAGTGATATCTGAGGCCTGTGGGTCCGCTGGGCAGTTTGCAGCTACTTACCCGCACACGCGCCTATGCACGTTGTAACGCCGTCTATGGGATATACGATGCTTGGGCAGGTCGCATTCGCACACAAGCAAACAAAGCCGTCTCTCTATCTCTCTAATTTTCTCTCTATCTACATATTCGTGAAAGCCGGCCTGGCTAGTGCTCAGCGGTCCGTCTCGATCTGGTCGGGTGACTCATATCTTTGGGGCATCCGTATGAGCAGGTAATATCAGAGTTCAAAACGCGGGGGTAATCGGCAAGTGATACCGCAGGCAGCTGAAAGTTCCACTGACCGAGTTCTGGCATAACGTAAAACACCTCATTACGGATCACTGTGATCGGCCGTTTACTAACCCAGCCCCCTTGCAACTCGTTTCTGCCTACCTAGCATGTCAAATATATTCATTTTCACCGAAGGCTCCCGACAACCTACTTGAATTAAAAATGTTTCGCGGTTTTTCCATTAGCCCGACTGCCTTCAGCTCGTGGTTTGCAATATGCACAAAAGGGTGGTCTGAACAACTAAAGGGTCCGCACCTCGTCTTCCGGAGGTTCCACGAGCAGCTCCTCACCGGCGTCGTACCGCCTCACGAAGACGTTGTCTGTAGAATTCAAACCGCCTGCTACACCAGCGGACAGGCTCGACCCGGTGGTGACGGTGAAGAAGAAGCCTGCCACAGGGCCCATGGACCCGCCGCGGTGTTCAGCACCCGGAACGCTGTAACAGGCAAAGTGAGGTCCAGGAGGTATCATCTTTATGCCGCGGAAGCGAGGACCGCACCGAAAGGCCTGTGGCGTTGAGATGCGGGACGCCCATGAATGGTGTTAGAGACAACAGTCCGATTTAGTCCGTTCAATTAATAATGTGCAATATAGCATTAATATCACCCATCAATACGAGTTCTAACTGCAGCGCCGCGCAAAAGGAAGTCCGTGCTGTCCGAATAGTCAGTACGTACCGAAAGGACATTAATACGCACCATATGATCTATTCCAAAGTATGCACCCTCCGGCAACCCGAGGACTAACAGCACACCGCCGTGGTCGACCAACTGCTTTGCGACATCTGCGGCAAGGTGCACTGAATAAGGCGTGTTTCCCGCCATGGTCCAGCTTTGGTTAAGGTATTAGCTCTTTATATACAATTGGTAACCAGTATCGTCCATGCACCGCTAACTCAGTACTGTTAAGCAGGTCTGGTATAGACTTACTAACAGAGTGTTGCTGCTGGGCCTTATTTGTAAGTGAGCTGCAGACATACTAACAAGGATTGTTGCAACCGCTGTTATTACCTGTTCGAGTAATAGCCGATAATATTTTCTATGTCTTTTAGTCTTTTCTCTTTTTAAACAGTTGTAACGTTTTCGAATTAGGTACTCTATACAGCAATATCGGTGTGTAGTCTTTCCACCTGCACTGTAACGAATCCTCTTAGTGTAAGGCCGTCGGGAATTGAGCCGTCGACGGCAAAGTGTGCTGACTTGCTAGTAAAATTCTGCTTTCATTTAGATGGTCTTGTAATCAATTTGATTTCTTTTAGCTCTGCTCGTTTTTAACATGTTATGCGGTAGCCCCATGAATATCTTAAAACATCATTTTGTCGATTATGTGCTCCACAGTCCTCGAGTCTGCATTGCGGTGGCAGACAAGGTAGACCCAGGAGGGTAATAGCGGAGTGTAGAAGAAACATACTGGGCAAGGCTGCTGGGCCGTACATCGTTATTGTCCTTCGCCCCAAGCCCTGTTGTGCGTGCTCAAGATATCCAGATATCCAGATAGAACCCCCTATTAAACGCATGTAGATCCAAAATCATGTGTTTTAAGATACCAATTTGAATGGGATGTTACACTGTGGGCGGCTCGCTGTGCACAAGCGGCACTTACAAGCGCCAGGGGCCCCTAAGTGGGCCGAACCACAGTGCAGGGGCATCGTCTGTCCTGCCGCAATCCTCACACCCTGGCTCAAGCCTGCGGGCGTTCCCATACGCAAGCACACACAGCCTGCCAGTCCTACAAGCATTGGAACAAATCCTGGCCAACACAAAGGAAAATAACAGGAGATCAACAGAGAGAACAAGATGCCTGCTTGACCTTACGAGGGCTCTCTGGACCGCTTGATGGACAACCACTAAGATGAAACCACCAATTATCAGAACCAGACTCAGAAGGGCCAGCCTGTTTGCCCGCTCCTGTGACACTACCTAAAACAGCAACGACAGCTGGCACTAAAATTGTAGTATCCTGGGGTATCTAGGGGTACTGTGAAAGATCCTGAAGTATACGTCTGTATTTTTCCTGGTCGACTATAGCGTGCAGCATCGGCTAATAGTCGGCCGGGGGGCATAGTCGATCTATAGTCGACCTCAACTATAGTCATGTACTATAGCCGACATGGTCTATAGTCGTCCGACTATAGTACCGACTATATGTTGTACAGGCAACAGCTAAGAAATTTGAGATTCTCACAGCGTTTTTTCATGCCACACTGCTTAGGTTAGTGCCTACAATGTATATCAGTTGTTGCTCTCGGAACAAAAGCCATTGCCATTTCTGTTACAATTGCACTGTGCTAATAAAGGCCTAGGTCAAGAACCGAAGGCCTGACGAACCAAGGAAAGAAACCCTAAACCCTAAAACCCTAAAACCAGCAACACTTCGGGCGACGCGACAAGGGATGGGCGGGCGGGCGCGTGCTGAACAACAAAAACAAGATAAAAGGAACGGCTACACACGCGAATAAATACAGCCCTGAGGACACGGGCTGAGGTAAGGCCCTTAGTTTAAACGCCTTACCTAGGCCTTACGCTTAACTAACCCGGTTTCCTAACGCAAGCCCGCATTAGTTGTTGCTCTCGGAACAAAAGCCAAAGAAAAGATACCAGCGCTTAACGGTTGAAGTACTGAACTCCAAACGGCGCAATCCGGCCAACCGCTTGAGGGCCAAAAAAGGCTAACGCTTTAGGGCAGGAGCGAACACGTAAGTCAAGATAAAGCACGTTCAGCAGACATTACCCTACCTTTCCAGTTAAGGGGCTTGTACTGGAAAACCGGGATACCCCCCAACTCCACCACACGTGCCTAACAAACTGAAAAGGAGGCAATCCGGGCGCAGGGACAAACAAAACCCCAAAACAAATAAAAAAGGCAAGAAAACTGGAGAGCTAACCGAAACTAACGGTAACACCTCATACAGCACCCAAGCACTCTCCGGACTCAAGGCTAAGACTACAGAGGAGGTGGGGGAAACGGAGACCTGAAGACGCTCCCAACCTTTTCTGAAGGCCACAAGCAAGGTATTGTCTCCCGCACAAGGCTTAGGATAACCCAGAAGGTCGTGAGTTGTGTTAACAGCACTGAAGTATGGCTGTGCGGTACACGCCTAGACAGTGCCTTTTGCCACAAGAAACTGACCCCACAACAAGCCTGCATAGTAGGATGCCGGAAGGAACTCCAAGCCTTCCATCACACAAAAACGCACAAAGGCCGCAAAATGAGAACCATAAGACCGCCAAGTACTAGCACCAACCCGAGCCATCACGGCCTGCACTATCTGTTGGAGACGGCCGAATGATCTAACCCTGCAGCTCCCGACTGAAGATGAGAAACCAGCAGGTCCGAAACCACGGGAGTATCAGTAACCAAACCCAGATTAAGGCCATATCTAGGGGCCACCCTAGCAACGGCATTAGCCTCAAGAGAGCGAGCCCACTCTACCACTGCACCCGTACTGCTACGACCTGCCAACTCGGAGAAGGAAGGAAGGTGCTCGAACCTCCCATCCCAGGAGCAAACAGCACGGTGTTGGATGGGAGGAAAACCAGGTCCATTGCTGACTCCATGAGTTGCTGCCACCAAGGTTGAGCTGTCCAACACTCTTAATCAAAGATTCGAGGCCGGCAGCAGTCAGCTCTGCAATTGATAAAGCTGTCATTAAAATTCCGAACTCGTAAAGCAGTGAGCCTGCATGTTGTACGCCGGCTCGATCACCGCCCATGCCGAAGTAGGCCTGAGTTTACCAAAGCATGGACAATCATCATATGAGCATACGAGCGTGATATATTCGCATATAACTAGCTAAATTAGCATTTCGCATCATTACTTGTGACATTGCACTGTCGGTCAACATGTTTGACTCGGAGTCGACATCGATGCACGAGACCATTACGTCATAATATATCAAGTAATAATATTTCAAATATTATTACATCATTCGTATCATAAACCACACGCGTATGCGGAAATGCGACGATCACGATGGTTGGTCGGCAACCGAATATCAATATTCGGACCTTTGCATCCTGCATACGTTGCATCCATTAATATCACGAAATACGCGATATTTAAGATAGTGCTATGATAGTACTCACACTTGAGATCGGGATCCAGTGTGACTTGTACTGCACATCGGTATCGCGAACGTGATAGGAGACCGAAGTCGGCTCAACGCTACTTTGGATAAGTAATCGCATACTTATCTCCATCTCATTGACATATATACGTTATAATTATTTATTATTGGCCTGAGCTATTCTGGCATTTCATCTTCAGCCGGATGATGAACGCTGCCCGTGGGGTCTGACGGCAGATTACCATTCTGTGATTGAGGATCATTGTAAGTTGAATCTTTCCTTGCTTTCAAGTCTTCCGCTGTCACGTTACTCGCACTGGAGTGTCTTGCTGTTCGTAAGCACGATGCACTCGTAGCTAACACTCAGACGTCCAGGAAGGATACAACAGTTTATTGCTCTTTTGATAAGATCCAGTGATGCTTGTGAATCAGTGGCAATTGTTAAGGCCATATCCATGCAAGTTCATTCATATTCATCATGCATTCATCAAGTCAGCACATTGCCTTGTAGAGTCACATTGACCTACGCATCGGCGGGAAATGAACCCTGGCACAACACAACCAGCATGATTGCGCAACATATCACCCAGCGTGTGGTTTGTGTGTTCGGTTTGCCCATCAGTTTGTGGATGGTATGCTGTGCTCAGGTTGACTCGCATGCCAACTAGCTTGCAGAGCGCTTCCCAAAACTTAGATGTGACCTGCCCACCACGGTCTGAGATCACGTTTTTGGGAACACCATGCAACCAAACCACATTGTCGAAAAACAATTGTGCCATTTGTTCAGCTGTGCAGGACGATGTACATGGTGCTAGGTGGACCATCTTACTCAGTTGATCGACCATTGCAAACACCCCATCATATCCCCCCTCAATTTTGGGCAGCACGACTTAAAAGTCCATGGAAACACTTTCCCACGTCGCCGGGCTTGCGATCACAAAGTCGCCTGTTCGAATCTGGGTCGGGGCTAAATGGTGTAGGGGGAATGCAGCTAGGATAGCCCGATTTTACGGAGTCGGGTCCGAGTCCGCCCCCGGTGTTAGAGAGGGTTAAATGCATAGCCCGTGAAGTGCGCATCTGAGGCCCGTAATTGGGCTGATGGTGCGGGGTGGTATGACACCCACCTAAATGCCAGTAGATCCGAAGGGGCTGGTACATGGATAGGGGCTGTAGAGAGCAAGGAAACTCTGTGTAACCAAAAAACAGGTGATCTCTAGCGGCCTCAGATGAAGACGCTGAGGTACGTGTGCCCACTCGGTTAAAATTCCGGAGATCCCCATAATGCACGCCAGCCCGCAAGGGCGGAGTAACCATAATAATAATAATAATTCCCAAGTCGCATCCGGGACAGGCAACGGTTGCAACAACCCGTGACCCTTACCCGACAATGCCTTATTGCGCTGGCACAGACTGCATGTCTGCACAAAGTTCTCCGAATCCTTGGCCAAGCGAGGCCACCAGAATGATCGTTGCACCAACTTGACCAACCGCTTACTACCAGGGTGTCCTGCCAATGGGTCCTCATGGAACCACGCAAGGATATCATAGTGTAACACGTTGTCGTTCGGAGCGACGATTTGTGTAGCTGCACCCTCCGTCCGTAGCCAAAGGCCATTCTGCTTGCGAAGGTATTCAACATTAGCTGGCTCCGAGAACCAGGCATCTGCATTGTAGGCAACCTTCAACCGCTCCACGAGGTCTGTCACGATCGGCACCTCCTCATTACACGGTCTTAAGACGGGCGCTGCCAAAATTGCAGTGTGTAGTGATGGATGTTGACTGAGAGCATCGGCAATATTAAGTTTACCGGCAATGTACTCCCAGGTGCAGTCGAACCTAGCTAGGTACTACATCCACCCAGCCTGTCTGCGGTTCAACGTCGGAACACTTTGCAAAAACCATAGGGGCTTGTGGTCAGTCTTTAAAGTAAATGGGCGACCCTCAAGGTAACAGCGCCATTCCTTTAAAGCATGCAACACTGCCAGAAGCTCCTGTTACCCGGTGGTGTAACGAATCTCCGCACCAGAAAACTTTTTACTCGTGAAGGCAATCGGTCGACCTTCCTGCAACAATACAGCGCCGCTTCCATACACTGAGGCATCAGACACAACCTCCACACGGAACGGCAACGAGTAATCGGGGAATGTGAGGGTAATATCATCAGCAACGGTTCGCTTGAGCTCTTTGAATGCCTGCTGACATTGCGACGTCCATGACTCGAGTGAAACGAAAATGCCTTTGTGAGTCAAGTTAGTAAGCGGGGCCGCAAGGATGGAGTAATTTTCAATGAACTTACGGAAATAATTGGTCAAGCCTAGGAACTTACGTAGCTCCGTGAGGTTCTGAGGCACAGGCCAATCGCGAACCACGGCGACCTTCCGTGGGTCCATCTTCACACCGGTGGCCGACACAATATGGCCCAAATACTCCACCTGAGGCTGCGCCCAAAAGCATTTAGTGCGTTTAGCAAACAGTTGCTCCCGCCTCATCACATCGAGCATGAGCCGAAGATACTCCAAGTGCTCCTCGCACGTCTTAGAATAAACCAAGATGTCATCCAAGTAGCAAACAACGAACCTGTCGATAAACGGCCTAAACATGCGGTCCATGACCGCCTGAAACGTCGCAGGGGCATTGGTCAACCCAAACGACAAGACCGTATACTCGAAGTGACCAAAGGGAGTCCGAAAAGCGTTTTTTGGGATATCAGAGGAAGCAATGCGATCTGATTATAGCCCTGTTGTAAGTCAATCGAGGAAAAATAAGCCGAACCCTTCAGCTTATCTAACAGGTCGTCAACGCATGGCAAAGGGTAGCAATTCTTCACAGCGCTCGCATTCAAACCCTGATAATCGATGCACATGCGCAAGGTCCCATCCTTTTCCCGACAAAAAATATCGGGACAGAATACGGGGATGTGCTGGGGCGTATCATACCCATTGCAAGCAAATCCGTCACCTGGCGCTTCACCTCGTCCAGCTCCAATGGACTCAACCTATACATTGGCCGGGCCACAGGCTGCACTCCAGGCATGAGAGGGATTGTGTGATCAACAGGACACATAGGTGGAAGCCCGGGAATGTCTTTGAAGACATCCTCATACTGTGCCGGTAGGGCCTCGACCTCAGGATCCACAGAAGTCTGCACGGTAGTGGCACTGCAACCCACCCGTGGCCTCAAAAGCAGTCCATGGGCACCCTTCCACGGCTTCCTTACATCCGACTAGCTCCGGTTCTGCTCGCACGGCCATTGCGGTCACAGCGAAATTAAACATAGGCACCGCCTCAGCTTTGCCACCCTCTGGTGTGACATTTGTGGACGACAGGAAAGGTACCTTAAATCGACAGAGTACCCTTGCATAGGTGCAGGGTTGCGGCCTCCATGTCGATGCGTGCACGGTACTGTCGTAATGTCGAAGACCCCATTATGTACGGTGCAGTCTCTGCCAAGCCCTGCAGTACGTACGGCCGGGTCACAAAACGCAAAGGGCCTAACGATAGGCTAAGGATAATTCTGCCCACGATGGGATGCTTACCCCCGTCAGCAAGGGTAACCTGTGGACAATCAGACGACTCTGGGGTCAACCCCAGCACATTCACCTCTGTGGCAGAGATGAAGTCGTCACTGGCACCGGTGTCGACGAGTGCCTTCAGGGTACGACCAATTAGACCGACCGGAATCACCGGGACACGGTTATCTACGAGCGACTGCCCGGCAGATAACGTCAGTGCACTCAGAGCGGGTTCGGAACTTACGGAACCCTCATCAGGAGCCTCGTACCAAACGTCAACCGAGTAGGATGTTCCTGGCCACGGAGCCAGCATACCCTCCCGATCCACACCGTTAAACAAAACGGTGCCCAGCTCGTACCGGTGGACACACTGCATCCCCTTTAACGATGCCTCTGCCTTGCGCTGACAGAAAGCAGGGAGCAATACACATGCGGCTGTGCCCGGATATTGACGCCTACATCTCCTGTACACGGCCAACTGTTCGGACATCTCTCACAGAGACGAGGGGATGAACAATACAGCGTGGTTTGACAGATCGATAGATGACAGGGGACGGCGTGGTGTAAACAGATTACACAGCGGATCAAAGCAGAGAAGTCCCGTGCGTCCGTCAAGCGTGATGCGTCGCGCAATGACTTGTTCGATGTGTCCAAGCACGCAAGGGAGCAATGCCCTCATGGCTGGCCTTAAGGATGACCACCGACGTGTAAGTTCAGCAATCCCGGGTGGAGCCCCCTCCACAGGAACCCGGGCAAACCCCTATTTCGGCTTGTTGTATCCTTCCTTCTTCAATCATGCACTGAATCTGCACGTCTGGATGTTAGCTACGTGTGCACCATGCTTAAGAACAGCAAGGCGATTCAATGCGAGTTAAGTGACAGCGGAAGACTCAATAACAAGGAAAGATCCAACTTACAATAGTCTTCGATTACAGATTGGTAGTTGGCCGTCAGACCCCGCGGGCAATGTTCATCATCCGGCTGGAGATGGTATGCTAGAATAGCTCAGGCCGAATATAAATGAGTATATCGTATATATGCGAATTAGATAGAGTTAAGTACGTGAGTACTTGATCCAAAGTAGCGTCAAGCCGACTTCAGTCTCTAGGCGGCCGTCCTCGCACCTATCACGTCGCAATACCGATGTGCAGTACAGGTCTCACTGGATTCCGATCTCAAGTGTGAGTACTATCTTAGCACTGTTATGAATATCGCTTAACCCGTGATATAAATGGATGCAACGCATGCAATATGCGAAGGTCCGCATATTGATATTCCATTGCGACCCAACCATCGCGATCGTCGCATTCCCGCATACGCATATGGTTTATGACACAGATGAGGTAATAATATTTAAAGTATTATTACGTGAGATATTATGCCAATAGATAGGTCGCGCATTGATATCAGCCTCGAGTCAAACATGTTGACCGACAGCACGATGTCGTAGATGATAATGCGACATGCCTGATTAGCTAGATATACTCGAATATATCATGCTAATATGATTATATCATGCTTCATAATGCTCGAATGTATTGCGGCCTACTTCGGTGTGAATGGTGATCGAACCGGCGTACAACAGGGCTTAGGGGCCAATGGCGGCAGCAATTGGCAATCCTTGGTAGAATGGCTCTTCGAACACCGTAGGCAAACATTGGCTGTCTTCCGACGCTCGAACTCGGATTTGTTGCAATTCCATTTCGGCATAAATGGGTCATCCGTGCGCGTCCGCTTTGCATCGGGGTCAGAGCGCTGCACGGCTGCCGTCGACGGCGCGCCCCCACGCTTTCGGCTCTTTGCTGGGTCCGAGCTCGGACCTGCTCTCCCTGATCCGTGGACACCTGAGCTAGCGCCCCCACGCGCCCTACACTGTCTGTCCTTGCGTCATGCCGTGACAGTAGGCGCAGGGCGAGTAGCTCCAAGTTGCTGATCCAGAGCCACAGCTTCCCCAAGCGGATCCTGCACTTGCACAGCATTTGCACGAGGGATAGGTTTGACATCATCCTCACCGGCAAGGAGTCGCACCTCTGTTCCCCTAGCAAATTTTACCAAAGTGTCGTACGACTTGAACGGCTCCCCAGACAAGTTAGTAGCGCACCATTTTGCCAAAAGTTTCGGTAGGCCTCGCTGGAACCAAAAGACACGGTCATCCTCGGTGAGGTTAGCAATGGGTGTCACTAGTGCTTCGAAGTGTGACTGGTACGCAGGTACATTTTCACCCCGACGCATGTAATATGTACCGGCTGCCAACAACTTGGGAGCCTCAACATCACGTGCGTGCACCTCTGTGGCAAACCATGTGAGCAAAGCAGAAGTCAACTCGTCAAACGTGAAGTCAGTCCTGGCAGTGGTCCATTCATCGTACCAGTCCTTCACCGTGTTGTATCCTTCCTTCTTCAATCATGCACTGAATCTGCACGTCTGGATGTTAGCTACGTGTGCACCATGCTTAAGAACAGCAAGGCGATTCAATGCGAGTCAAGTGACAGCGGAAGACTCAATAACAAGGAAAGATCCAACTTACAATAGTCTTCGATTACAGATTGGTAGTTGGCCGTCAGACCCCGTGGGCAATGTTCATCATCCGGCTGGAGATGGTATGCTAGAATAGCTCAGGCCGAATATAAATGAGTATATCGTATATATGCGAATTAGATAGAGTTAAGTACGTGAGTACTTGATCCAAAGTAGCGTCAAGCCGACTTCGGTCTCTAGGCGGCTGTCCTCGCACCTATCACGTCGCAATACCGATGTGCAGTACAGGTCTCACTGGATTCCGATCTCAAGTGTGAGTACTATCTTAGCACTGTTATGAATATCGCGTAACCCGTGATATAAATGGATGCAACGCATGCAATATGCAAAGGTCCGAATATCGATATTCCATTGCGACCCAACCATCGCGATCGTCGCATTCCCGCATACGCATATGGTTTATGACACAGATGAGGTAATAATATTTAAAGTATTATTACGTGAGATATTATGTCAATAGATAGGTCGCGCATTGATATCAGCCTCGAGTCAAACATGTTGACCGACAGTGCGATGTCGTAGATGATAATGCGACATGCCTGATTAGCTAGATATACTCGAATATATCATGCTAATATGATTATATCATGCTTCATAATGCTCGAATGTATTGCGGCCTACTTCGGTGTGAACGGTGATCGAACCGGCGTACAACAACTATCCCCCCTCCCGTATGCAGCGTCCTCGCTGCATTGAACAGCATCGACTACATGAAATACTGGGTCTGCGTGGCACGTAGACGAGCTTCCTCCAATAAAGAGGTCATATCCGGCGAAAAGTTACGTGCCGGCTCCCATGAGTTATGCTCGCTTGAATATCCAGTCCACTTGGCTTGATACTCGTGCATTGTCCGCTTACGCCAGTGTTGGCCCACACGGCAAGTACGATAATCTAACACCCGCTCCACGTTGTAAACCTTCTGTTTACCAGCGATCCAGGTCTCCGGGACTGGTTAAACCGCTGCAGGGGTGCTAGCAAGCCCAGGGACAGGTTCCGTACCACAGTAAGGCATACGAGGGATACATGGAACGTGGGGTGAAGCATACCCCTAGCAGGCAAATCAGTCGCCTGGCACTGCATTTCGTCCATCGTAGTGGGCTCAACCTGTACATGGGTCGTGCAACAGGTTGTGCTTCAGGTACTGTTGTGTCGGCCTACAAAGGCCCGGTCCAAAGATGACCGTCGGCGGTCCAATCTTTGACACGACCCGTAGATACCTCAGGATACTACAGGGACATCATGAAAGATGTTCGCATGTCCTTGCAGCAAGGCTTCGACCTCAGGATCCACAGAAGTCTGCGCGGTGGTGGCATTGCAAATGCAACCAAGGCCTCACAAGCAGTCCATGGGCACCCTGTCGTGGCATACGAACAGCTCCCTCACGCATGACTGGCTTGGGTTCAGTTTGCGCGCCCATTGCGGTCGCAGCAAAGTTAACCATGGGCACCGCCTCAGCTCTGCCCCCCTCTTGTGTGACATCTGGTACCCTTCGACAGAGTCCCCTTTGCATAAGGGTGGCAGACTGCAATGTCGAAGCGCGCATGGTACTACAGTAACGTCAAAGACCCCAATACGTACGGCGCAATGTCAGCAAGATTTTCAGCATGTACGGACGGGTCACAACACGCAGAGGACCTAGCAACAGGTTAAGGGTAATCCTGCCCAGCAACGGGACATTTACTCCCATACATGAGAGTAACCTGTACCCAATCCGACGACTGTGGGGGCATCCCACGGCATTCACCTCTGCATAATAGGTGAAGTCGTCTATGGAACGGCAAGTGCCTTCAGCGTGCGGCCAGCAAGACCGACCTGAATAGCTGGGAGACAATTCAACGACTGTGGGGGCATCCCACGGCATTCACCACTGCATAATAGGTGAAGTCGTCTATGGCACGGCAAGTGCCTTCAGTGTACGGCTAGCAAGACCGACCTGAGTAACTGGGACACAATCACATGTTGGAACCGACTTTGCGGACAACAGCGGAACTCCCAAAGTGGGCTGTAAACTAGCAAAGCCCTCAGCAGGAGGTTCATACCAAACGTCAGTAGAAAAGGGCAGTCCGGGCAACGGAACTGGCATTCCCTCCATATCCACACCATCAAACGCCACGGTGCCTGGTGCAAACCGGGAGACACGCTACATACCCTTTAGCAGAGCCTCACCCTTGCGCTGGCTATAGGCAGGGAGCAAAACACATGCAGCGGTGTCTGGATATTGACGTGTCCTCCTGTACAAAGTAAGCTGTACAAACAGCTCACATAGAGATGAGGGGATGAACATAACGGCACTTTTCAAGGACCAGAAGACAACAATGCCTTCATAGCTGGTCATACAAACGACCACCAACTACACGTTTGTTCAGCATTCCAGGTGGAATCAACTCCACATTAATCCGGGCAATCCCCTACCTTAGCCGCATGGCCAAAGGCTGCAACAACAGACACCCCTTCTTGAGGTAGTCCACTGCACATCTCCAGCAAAGAGTGGCCATCCTCCGACGCACAAGCTCGGATTGCATGCACTCCCATTTTGCCAGTCATAGGTCCTGCATTTGCATGGCAGACACATGAGGCACAGCTTTCAAAGCATTTTGTCCAACTAAGATACATATCTCAGCTCTCAGGACAAATGGCACCAAGTCCACTTGCGACTGGACTCTTATCCCTATCAAGTCAGTGGCACCTTGTCTAGCCAAAGACCACGACAGATCTCACTGGAACCAGAAGATAGAAAGAGCCTCAGAACGTGATTGATACACAGGTACTATTGCATTTTAGCGCATGCTATACAAGCCCGAGGCTAATGTACGGCGTGCCTCCATATCACGTGGCTGAACTTCTGGGGTAAGGCGTGCAAGCAAGGCGGCAATCAACCCACCAAACGTGAAGTTTTCCCGTGCAGTGGCCCATTGGTCTTACCATGTCTTCGTCACACCTTCAAAGGGAACTTCTGACGAGAGACATCACATGGCGTCATGTTCACACCATGGCACAACTGCAGGTACTTCCTAACATCACGTAGATAGGTACGAGTTGCAATTGCAGTGTCACGCCCAACATTCATATCATGTGAGATAAACAATTTCGGTGCCGGGATAACAAACCTCTTCACCTCATTACCGTCGACGAGGTCTTGCATTTGAGGTGACAGCAAACCCCGTTGATCAGCAGTTCCATTGGTAACCGCCATGGCTGCCGAGTGTTGTGCTACGGTTCGTTTCCCGCCGATGCGTAGGTTGATGCGATCCTACGAGGCAAAGTGTTATCTTGATGAATGCATGAATGACTATTGCATATGAATGAACCTGCATGATATAGATGTATTCGCATACATTTATATATGCATTTGGCATGTTATCATTATCCATCACGACATCGCATCATGGCAAATCCGCCTAGCATGCATGAAATACCGAATCATTGAAGTGCGCATTATGCTCGTGCTATGAAACTATAAGTAATATTATTTGATATAATATTACTTCATTACAGCACACGTTGAGAGCGCCGCACTCGTCGCGATGCATGCCTTGCAACCGAATATCGTTATTCGGACCCTTGCATCATGCGAATGCCGGAAAGGCTTATACGTTGTTATGCTTGGACATCGCCTAGACGCAGTAGGGTTGTCACACTTAGGATCGGCCTCCTAGTGTGAATCGTACGGCATTGCGATGCTGCGAGTATAACAGATGCGAGGACGGCTAAGCAAGACAAGACATTTGACACCGGAGAACACTCGTGTGTTCTACATTATTATTGATATACGCTATTCTACTTAGCCCGAGCTAAGCCTAAACTTCGCTATTCACCGCCGCGTGATGATTGCTTGCTTCCGGTGCTGACGGTGATTGCGTCCATTGCACCGCTTCGATCTGTAAGACTGTAAGTTATATCTCTTCTTGTTTGAAGTCTTCCGCTGTCTCTGTTTGCTCGTGCTTGCCTTGCTGTACTTGCAAGTGCTCGCGCATTGGTGTCGCAAGCCTTCAGACGCGCAGATACTGATGAGCAAACACGAAGGAGAGGTACAACAAATTGGTATCGAGACAGGTTCGTTGCCTAACTGTCTCTCTTTGTCTAATCGGAAGTAGGCTCTTTCTATGGCGAGTTCCAGCGACGAACCACGAGGACCGCTAGATACTTTTGCCGAAGACCTAGGCCGCGCCGTTTTGGACGCCGCCGCTTCCGGTTTGTAATTGTTTACTTGCTTTTGCTTAGATTGCTGCACTTGTTGTGTAAGTGTACGCTCTGAGTCGCAGGTAATCTCAGTGCACCGGCATTGCTTGCCGCGGCGACTGAGACCGGCTTTTGTCCGGACCATTTGGCGACTCTCATTGCCCAAACTACGGAGATCAGGACTCAGCTGGGCAAGTACTTGCTGAGTTTACTGAATCTTCTCAAGAGTACTGTCGGTAGGCTCACCGAATCGCTCTGTACTCTTGCCTTTGCGATAGAAGTCGGCTTCTATTACGCAAACCTAGGGTGTCGCTTCGTGCTCCATGTCCGCGGAACACGACGATACGCCGCACACTAGCCTAGCTAGCCAACCCGATTTTGTTGTGGCTGCTAGAGCTCCGGATAGAGGTCTTGAGACTGTTGGCACGCGAGCCACTCAAGAGCCCCTTTTCCTTCAGACCCCTGCTCACTTAATTGTGCCGCATTCAGCAGTTAACACCAATATGGACAACACTGCTGGACCAAGGGTTCTGCCATTACCTCAAGCTCGAGGGCATGATGACATCCCTGAGGTGATGAGATTGTCAATTCCCGTTCCTAGGCTCAATATCTCGCTAACCGAAAAGACAGCAGGACATAGCATAGCCGATGCAACTCGTGCGTACGTGCGTGACGCTAAAAAGTATCTCCAGGCTGTTCATGGTGGCGATAATGATGGTATCAGGTGTCTCTTCGTTGGTAACACCCTCGAGGGCTCAGCGAAGGACTGGTATCGTGAATGGACCACCGCCAGGGGCGACTATACTTTTGACGAGATGATCGCCGCTTTGCTCGCACGGTTCGCTACTGAGGTTCAAGCACGTGATGTGGAGGCTCGTAAGGTTTTGACGGTAGCTACCACATGCGTCGGGGTGAAAATGTACCTGCGTACCAGTCACGCTTCGAAGCACTTGTGACCCCCATTGCTGATCTCACCGAAACCGAGCGTGTCTTTTGGTTTAAGCGAGGCCTGACGAAAACTTTTGGCTAAATGGTGCGCTACTGACTTGGCTGAGGTGCCAATCAAGTCGTATGATGCCTTGGTCACTTTTGCTAAGGGTACGGAGATACGACTCCTTGCCGGTGAGGAAGAAGTCAAGTCTGTCCCTCGTGCAAATGCCGTGCAAGTGCAGGATCCGCTTGGGGAAGCTGTAGCTCTCGACCAGGAACTCGGAGCGACCCGCCCCACGCCTACTGCCCCGACGCAACGCAGCAACCGGCAACGCCAGGCGCGCGGGGGCGCTAGCTCGGGTGTCCGCGGGTCAGGAGGAGCTGGTCCGAGCTCGGACCCGGCTAAGAGCAGGAAGCGTGGTGGTGCGCCGTCGTCAGCAGCCGCACAGCGCTCTGACCCCAATGCGAAGCGGACTCGCACTATGACTCATTTATGCCAAAATGGAATTGCAATCGTTCCGAGTTCGAGCGTCGGAAAGCGGCCAATGTTTGTCTACTGTGCGCGGAGAGCCATCCTACGAAGGATTGCCCGTTACTGCCGCCGTTTGTACCTCAGCCGAAATAGGGGCTTGCCCGGGTTCCTGTGGAGGGGGCACCGCCCGGGATTTCTGAACTAACGCGTGGTCGGTGGTCATCCTTACGGCCAGCCGTGAAGGCATTGTTGCCTTGCGTACTTGGACACATCGAGCGAGTCATTGCGCGACGCATCACGCTTGACGGACGCACGGGACTTCTCTGCTTCGATCCGTTGTGTAATTTGTTTACACCTCGCCGTCCCCTGTCGTCTATCGATCTGTCTAACCACGTGGTTTTGTTCATCCCCTCGTCTCTGCGTGAGATGTCGGAACAGTTGGCCGTTTACAGGAGATGTAGGCGTCAATATCCAGGCACCGCCGCATGTGTATTACTCCCCGCTTTCTGTTGGCGCAAGGCAGAGGCATCGTTAAGGGGTATGCGATGTGTCCACCGGTTCGAGCCGGGCACCATTTTGTTTAATGGTGTGGATCGGGAGGGTACGCTGGCTCCGTGGCCACGCCTATCCTACTCGGTTGACGTTTGGTACGAAGCTCCTGATGAGGGTGCCGTAGGTTACGGACCCGCCCTAAGTGCACTAACGTTATCTGCTGGGCAGTCGCTCGTAGATAACCGTGTCCCAGTGGTTCAGATCGGTTTGAATGGCCATACTCTGAAGGCACTTGTTGACACCAGTGCCAGCGACGATTTCATCTCTGTCGCAGAGGTGAATGCGCTGGGGTTGACCCCAGAGTCGTCTGATTGTCCACAGGTTACCCTTGCTGACGGGGGTAAGCATCCCATCGTGGGCAGGATTACCCTTAGCCTATCGATAGGCCCTTTGCGTGTTGTGACCCGGCCGTACGTGCTGCAGGGCTTAGCAGAGACTGCACCGTACATAATGGGGTCGTCGACGTTACGGCAGTACCGCGCGCACATCGACATGGAGACCGCAACCCTGCATATGTGCAAGGGTACTCTGTCGATTAAGGTACCTTTCCTGTCGTTCGAACGTGTCACACCAAAGGAGGGTGAAGCTGAGGCGGTGCCTATGGTTAATTTCGCTGTGACCGCAATGGCCACGTGAATCGAACCAGAGCTAGTCGGGCGTAAGGAGGCCGTCCGTTTGTTACGGAAGGGTGCCCACGGACTGCTTTTGAGGCCACGGGTGGGCTGTTGTGCCACCACCGTGCAGATTTTTGTGCATCCTGAGGTTGAGGCCCTACTGTCGCAGTATGAGGACGTCTTTAAAGATATCCCTGGCCTACCACCTATGCGTCCTGTTGATCACACAATCCCTCTTATGCCTGGAGCGCAGCCTACGGCCCGGCCAATGTACAGGTTGAGTCCATTGGAGCTGGACGAGGTGAAGCGCCAGGTGACGGATTTGCTCGCAAAGGGTATGATACGCCCCAGCACATCCCCGTATTCTGCACCGATTTTGTTTGTCGGTAAGAAGGATGGGACCTTGCGCATGTGCATCGATTACCGGGGGTTGAATGCGAGTACGGTGAAAAATCGCTACCCTTTGCCACGCGTTGACGACCTGTTGGATAAGCTGAAGTGTTCGGCTTATTTTTCCTCGATTGACTTACAACAGGGCTATAATCAGATTCGCATCGCTGCCTCTGATATTCCGAAAACCGCTTTTCGGACGCCCTTCGGTCACTTCGAGTATACGGTTCTATTGTTTGGTTTGACTAATGCCCCTGCGACGTTTCAGGCGGTCATGGACCGAATGTTTAGACCGTTTATCGACAGGTTCGTTGTTTGCTATCTGGATGACATCTTGGTTTATTCTAAGACGCGCGAGGAGCACTTGGAGCATCTTCGGCTCGTGCTCGACGTTATGAGGCGGGAGCAATTGTTTGCTAAACGCGCCAAATGCTTTTGGGCGCAGCCTCAGGTGGAATATTTGGGCCACATTGTGTCGGCCACTGGTGTGAAGATGGACCCGCGGAAGGTCGCTGTGGTTAGCGATTGGCCCGCGCCTCAGAACCTCACGGAGCTGCGTAAGTTCCTTGGCTTGACCAATTATTTCCGAAAGTTCATTGAAAAATATTCCATCATTGCGGCCCCACTTACTAACTTAACTCACAAACGCGTTTTCGTTTCGCTCGAGTCGTGGACGTCGCAATGCCAGCGGGCATTCGAAGAGCTCAAGCGAACCGTTGCCGAAGATGTCACCCTTGCATTCCCTGATTACTCGTTGCCGTTTCGTGTTGAGGTAGTGTCTGATGCCTCAGTATTTGGAAGCGGCGCTGTATTGTTACAGGAAGGGCGACCGATCGCTTTCATGAGTAAGAAGTTTTCTGGTGCGGAGATTCGCTACACCACCGGGGAACAGGAGCTTTTGGCAGTGCTGCATGCTTTAAAGGAATGGCGCTGTTACCTCGAGGGACGCCCATTTACTTTAAAGACTGACCACAAGCCCCTAACGTTTTTGCAAAGCGTTCCGACGTTGAACCGCCGTCAGGCTAGGTGGATGGAATACCTAGCTAGGTTCGACTGCACCTGGGAGTACATTTCTGGTAAATTGAATATTGCCGATGCTCTCAGTCGACACCCGTCGCTACATGCTGCAATTTTAGCAGCACCCGTCGTGCGACCGCATAACGAGGAGGTGCCGATCGCGACGGACCTCACAGAGCGGTTGAAGGTTGCCTACAACACAGATGCCTGGTTCTCGGAGCCAGCTAATGTAGAAAACCTTTGCAAGCAGAATGGCCTTTGGCTACGGACGGAGGGTGCAGCTACGCAAATCGTCGTTCCGAACGACGACGCGCTACGCTACGACATCCTTGCGCGGTTCCACGAGGACCCGTTAGCAGGACACCCTGGTAGCAAGCGGTTGGTCGAGTTGGTGCAACGTTCCTTTTGGTGGCCTCGTTTGGCTAACGATGCGGCGAACTTCGTACAGACATGCAGTCTGTGCCAGCGCAATAAGGCTTTGTCTGGTAAGGGTCATGGGTTGTTGCAACCGTTGCCTGTCCCGGATGCGCCTTGGGAAAGTGTTTCCATGGACTTCGTAGTCGCGCTGCCCAAAACTGAGGGGGGATATGATGCGGTGTTCGTAATGGTCGATCGTCTGACTAAGATGGTCCACCTAGCACCATGCACATCGTCCTGCACGGCTGAACAAACCGCACGCTTGTTTTTCGACAATGTGGTTCGGTTACACGGGGTTCCCAAAAACGTGATCTCGGACCGCGGTGGGCAGTTCACGTCTAAGTTTTGGGAAGCGCTCTGCAAGCTAGTTGGCATGTGTGTCAACCTGAGCACAGCGTACCACCCACAGACTGATGGTAAAACCGAACACACAAACCGCACGTTGGGTGATATGTTGCGCAATTATGCTGGTTGCAAACCACTCGTTTGGGATACATATTTGACTGCGGCAGAATTCGCGCTTAACAACGATGTTAACCGTTATCGAGACAGGTTCGTTGCCTGACTGCCTAATGATGCTCGATCGGATGTAAGTTCTTTCTAGGACGACTGTCGATGATGGGCGACGTAGCCCACTAGACATTATCGCCGAAGAACTTGTCCACGCCGTATTAGATAGTGTTGCTTCCAAAATTGTGATTGCTTTTATACCTTTGTAGTTTACTGCGATTGTGGTGTGAGCCTTCGCTCTGAGTTACAGGTGAAACTAGTGGTCCGGCAACGCTTGCGATAGCTCCTGGTTACAACTTGCGTTCTAATCAGCTGGAGGCTTTGATCGCGCGGACTACAGGGACCAACTGAGTACGTATCTGCCATATCTACTCGAAGTCTGCAAGAGTATCATCGGTGTGCTGACCGAATTGCTTGTACTTTTTTGCTAGATTTGTGTGAACCGCTTGCACACTTGCTTTAGAATTATGTGCATCGTTTATTGTCACGCAATTTAAATATATTGGTCAGTGTTCCATGATGGCGGGACGTGACGATCCGTCGTATGTAGGCTTGGCATATCAACTTGAGCTGGGTTCCGTTCCTAGAACGTTTGATAGGGATCCTGAGACTATTGACACAATTACTGCTCAAGATCCTCTTGTGTTTCAGGCTCCTATCCATCTTACTACGCCACTCTTGGCAGCCATGACGGTTACAGATGGAACTGCCAATCAACGGGGTTTGCTATCGCCTCAAATGCAAGACCGCGCCGACGGTAATGAGGTAAAGAGGTTTACTATCCCGGCACCGAAATTGTTTACCTTGCATGATATGAATGTTGAACGTGACATTGTGAATGCAACTCGTTCATATCTACGTGATGTTAGGAAGTACCTGCGGTTGGTCCGTGGCGGTGAACATGATGAGGTGAGGTTTCTCTTTGTTGGGAATACCCTCTAGGGTATAGCGAAGACATGGTATGATCAATGGATCACTGCATGGGAAAACTTCACGTTTGATGAGTTGACTGTCACCCTGCTTGCACGCTTTACCCCAGAAGCTCAGTCACGTGATATTGAGGCACACTGTATGTTAGTCTTGTTGTACCTCTCGTTCGCGTTTGCTCATAAGTATCTGCACGTCTGGAGACTTTCGACACCGATGCGCGAGCACTTGCAAGTACAGCAAAGCAAGTGAGAGCAAACAGAGACAGCGGAAGACTTCAAGACGAAGAGAGATATAACTTACAGTCTTACAGATCGGAACGATGCAATGGACGAAATCGCCGTCAGCGCCGGAAGCAAGCAATCATCACGCGGCGGTGATTAGCGAAGTTCAGGCTTAGCTCGGGCTAAGTAGAATAGCGTATAGCAATAGTAATATAGAACACACGAGTGTTCTCCGGTATCGAATGTCTTATTTTGCTTAGCCGTCCTCGCATCTGTTATACTCGCAGCATCGCAATGCCGTACGATTCACATCAGGAGGCCGATCCTAGATGTGACAACCCTACTGCGTCTAGGCGATGTCTACGCATAACAACGTATAAGCCTTTCCGGCATTCGCATGATGCAAGGGTCCGGATAACGATATCCGGTTGCAGGGCATGTATCGCGACGAGTGTGGCGCTCTCAACGTGTGCTGTAATGAAGTAATATTATATCAGATAACATTACTTATCGTTTCGTAGCACGAGCATAATGCGCACTTCAATGCTTCGGGCTTTCATGCATGCTAGGCGGATTTGCCATGATGCGATGTCGCGATGGATAATGACAACATGCCAAATGCATATATAAATGTACATGAATACATTTATATCATGCAGGTTCATTCATATGTAATGCGTTCATCACAATAGCACTTCGCCTCGTAGGATCGCATCAACCTACGCATCGGCGGGAAACTAACCGTAGCACAACAATTATCCCCCCTCCCGTATGCAGCGTCCTCGCTGCATCATACAGCATCGACTGCAGGGGTCATTGGGCTTGCGTGGCACGTTTGCGGGCTTCTTCGAGCAGGGGTTTCATGTCCTGTGAGAAGTTGCGTGCCGGTTCCCATGAGTTGTGCTCGTCGGTGTACCCTGTCCACTTAACCAAGTACTCGTGTACTGTCCGCTTACGTCGGTGTCAGCCCACACGACGCGCGTGATAATCTAACACCCGCTCCACATCGTAAAACTTCTGTTTACCAGCGATCCAGGTCTCGGGAACTGGTTCGATCGCTGCGGGGCGTTAGCAGGCTCAGGGACGGGTTCCGTACCACGATACGGACGAACAAGCGACACGTGAAACGTGGGGTGAATGGTCATATCAGCGGGCAATGCAAGCTCCACAGCCACATTCCCAACCATGCGCATGACAGGATACGGACCAATCCAGCGGGGTAAGAGTTTTCGGGATCCGTCGGCCAAGGAACGCAAGTTCTTGGTGCTTAGCAATGTTGTACCTCTCGTTCGCGTTTGCTCATAAGTATCTGCACGTCTGGAGACTATCGACACCGATGCGCGAGCACTTGCAAGTACAGCAAGGCAAGCGAGAGCAAACAGAGACAGCGGAAGACTTCAAGACGAAGAGAGATATAACTTACGGTCTTACAGATCGGAATGATGCAATGGACGAAATCGCCGTCAGCGCCGGAAGCAAGCAATCATCACGCGGCGGTGATTAGCGAAGTTCAGGCTTAGCTCGGGCTAAGTAGAATATCGTATAGCAATAGTAATGTAGAACACACACGTGTTCTCCGGTATCGAATGTCTTATCTTGCTTAGCCGTCCTCGCATCTGTTATACTCGCAGCATCGCAATGCCGTACGATTCACATCAGGAGGCCGATCCTAGATGTGACAACCCTACTGCGTCTAGGCGATGTCTACGCATAACAACGTGTAAGCCTTTCCGGCATTCGCATGATGCAAGGGTCCGGATAACGATATCCGGTTGCAGGGCATGCATCGCGACGAGTGCGGCGCTCTCAACGTGTGCTTTAATGAAGTAATATTATATCAGATAATATTACTTATCGTTTCGTAGCACGAGCATAATGCGCACTTCAATGATTCGGTCATTCATGCATGCTAGGCGGATTTACCATGATGCGATGTCGCGATGGATAATGACAACATGCCAAATGCATATATAAATGTATGCGAATACATTTATATCATGCAGATTCATTCATATGTAATGCGTTCATCACAAAAGCACTTCGCCTCATAGGATCGCGTCGACCTACGCGTCGACGGGAAATGAACCGTAGCACAACAATTATCCCCCCTCCCGTATGCAGCGTCCTCGCTGCATCATACAGCATCGACTGCAGGGGTCATTGGGCTTGCGTGGCACGTTTGCGGGCTTCTTCGAGCAGGGGTTTCATGTCCTGTGAGAAGTTGCGTGCCGGTTCCCATGAGTTGTGCTCGTCGGTATACCCTGTCCACTTAACCAAGTACTCGTGTACTGTTCGCTTACGTCGGTGTCGGCCCACACGACGCGCGCGATAATCTAACACCCGCTCCACATCGTAAAACTTCTGTTTACCAGCGATCCAGGTCTCGGGAACTGGTTCGATCGCTGCGGGGGCGTTAGCAGGCTCAGGGACGGGTTCCGTACCACGATACGGACGAACAAGCGATACGTGAAACGTGGGGTGAATGGTCATATCAGCGGGCAATGCAAGCTGCACAGCCACATTCCCAACCATGCGCACGACAGGATACGGACCAATCCAGCGGGGTAAGAGTTTTCGGGATCCGTCGGCCAAGGAACGCAAGTTCTTGGTGCTTAGCAACACGAGTTGCCCCTCCGAAAACGTTACATCCTGCTTGGATTTGTTGTAGTATTCCGTCGTTCGTTGCTGCGCCGCGTCCAAACACGACTTAGCGTCTGTGATTCGGGACATAAAAGACTTGGCAAAAAGTTTAGCAGCAGGCACGTTCACTTCCAACTCACGCCACACGGGTAGCGCGGGATGAAATCCGTAGTTGAGAAAGAACGGACTTTTGCCTGTTGAGCGGTTCACAGCGTTGTTAAGCGTGAATTCTGCCGCAGTCAAATACGTATCCCAAACAAGTGGTGTGCGACCAGCATAATTGCGCAACATATCACCCAACGTGCGATTTGTGCGTTCGGTTTGACCATCAGTCTGCGGGTGATACGCTGTGCTCAGGTTGACGCGCATGCCAACTAGTTTGCAGAGCGCTTCCCAAAACTTAGACGTGAACTGCCCACCGCGGTCCGAGATCACATTTTTGGGAACCCCGTGTAACCGAACCACATTGTCGAAAAACAAACGTGCGGTTTGCTCAGCCGTGCAGGATGATGTGCATGGTGCTAGGTGAACCATCTTAGTCAGACGATCGACCATTACGAACACCGCATTGTATCCCCCCTCAGTTTTGGGCAGCGCGACTACGAAGTCCATGGAAACACTTTCCCAAGGCGCATCCGGGACAGGCAACGGTTGCAACAACCCATGGCCCTTACCGGACAAAGCCTTATTGCGCTGGCACAGACTGCATGTCTGGACGAAGTTCGCCGCATCTTTAGCCAAACGAGGCCACCAAAAGGAACGTTGCACCAAGTCGATCAATCGCTTGCTACCAGGGTGTCCTGCTAACGGGTCCTCGTGGAACCGCGCAAGGATGTCGTAGCGTATCGCGTCGTCGTTCGGAACGACGATTTGCGTAGCTGCACCCTCCGTCCGTAGCCAAAGGCCATTCTGCTTGCGAAGGTTTTCTACATTAGCCGGGTCCGCGAACCAGGCGTCTGCGTTGTAGGCAACCTTCAACCGCTCAGCGAGGTCCGTCGCGATCGGTACCTCCTCGCTACGCGGCCGCACGACGGGCGCTGCCAAAATTGCAGCGTGTAGCGACGGATGTCGACTGAGAGCATCGGCAATATTCAATTTACCAGAAATATACTCCCAGGTGCAGTTGAACCTAGCTAGATATTCCATCCACCTAGCTTGACGGCGGTTCAACGTCGGAACGCTTTGCAAAAACGTTAGGGGCTTATGGTCAGTCTTTAAAGTAAACGGGCGTCCCTCGAGGTAACAGCGCCATTCCTTTAAAGCATGCAGCACGGCCAGAAGCTCCTGTTCCCCGGTGGTGTAGCGAATTTCCGCACCAGAAAACTTCTTACTCGTGAAGGCGATCGGTCGCCCTTCCTGTAACAATACAGCGCCGCTTCCAAATACTGAGGCATCAGACACTACCTCAACACGAAATGGCAACGAGTAATCAGGGAATGCAAGGGTGACATCTTCGACAACGATTCGTTTGAGCTCTTCGAATGCCCGCTGGCATTGCGACGTCCACGACTCGAGCGAAACGAAAACGCCTTTGCGAGTTAAGTTAGTAAGCGGGGCCGCAATGATGGAATATTTTTCAATGAACTTTCGGAAATAATTGGTCAAGCCAAGGAACTTACGCAGCTCCGTGAGGTTCTGAGGCGCGGGCCAATCGCGAACCACGGCGACCTTCCGCGGGTCCATCTTCACACCGGTGGCCGACACAATGTGACCCAAATATTCCACCTGAGGCTGCGCCCAAAAGCATTTGGCGCGTTTAGCAAACAATTGCTCCCGCCTCATAACGTCGAGCACGAGCCGCAGATGCTCCAAGTGCTCCTCGCGCGTCTTAGAATATACCAAGATGTCATCCAGGTAGCAAACAACGAACCTGTCGATAAACGGCCTAAACATTCGGTCCATAACCGCCTGAAACGTCGCAGGGGCATTAGTCAAACCAAACGATAGGACCGTATACTCAAAGTGACCGAAGGGCGTCCGAAAAGCGGTTTTCGGGATATCAGAGGCAGCGATGCGAATCTGATTGTAGCCCTGTTGTAAGTCAATTGAGGAAAAATAAGCCAAGCCCTTCAGCTTATCCAACAGGTCGTCAACGCGTGGCAAAGGGTAGCGATTTTTCACCGTATTCGCATTTAACCCCCGGTAATCAATGCACATGCGCAAGGTCCCATCCTTCTTACCGACAAACAAAATCGGTGCAGAATACGGGGATGTGCTGGGGCGTATCATACCCTTCGCGAGCAAATCCGTCACCTGGCGCTTCACCTCGTCCAGTTCCAATGGACTCAACCTGTACATTGGCCGGGCCGTAGGCTGCGCTCCAGGCATGAGAGGGATTGTGTGATCAACAGGACGCATAGGTGGTAGGCCAGGGATATCTTTAAAGACGTCCTCATACTGCGACAGTAGGGCCTCAACCTCAGGATGCACAGAAATCTGCGCGGTGGTGACACAACAGCTCACCCGCGGCCTTAAAAGCAGTCCGTGGGCACCCTTCCGTAACAAACGGACGGCCTCCTTACGCCCGACTAGCTCTGGTTCGATTCGCGCGGCCATTGCGGTCACAGCGAAATTAACCATAGGCACCGCCTCAGTTTCGCCCTCCTTTGGTGTGACATGTTCGAACGACAGGAAAGGTACCTTAATCGACAGAGTACCCTTGCACATATGCAGGGTTGCGGTCTCCATGTCGATGCGCGCGCGGTACTGTCGTAATGTCGACGACCCCATTATGTACGGTGCAGTCTCTGCTAAGCCCTGCAGCACGTACGGCCGGGTCACAACACGCAAAGGGCCTATCGATAGGCTAAGGGTAATCCTGCCCACGATGGGATGCTTACCCCCGTCAGCAAGGGTAACCTGTGGACAATCAGACGACTCTGGGGACAACCCCAGCGCGTTCACCTCTGCGACAGAGATGAAGTCGTCACTGGCACCGGTGTCAACAAGTGCCTTCAGAGTACGGCCATTCAAACCGATCTGAACCACAGGGACACGGTTATCTACGAGCGACTGCCCAGCAGACAACGTCAGTGCACTTAAGGCGGGTCCGTAACCAACGGCACCCCCATCAGGAGTTTCGTACCAAACGTCAACCGAGTAGGATAGGCTTGGCCACGGAGCCAGCGTACCCTCCCGATCCACACCATTAAACAAAACGGTGCCCGGCTCGAACCGGTGGACATGCCGCATACCCCTTAACGATGCCTCTGCCTTGCGCCGACAGAAAGCGGGGAGTAAAACACATGCGGCAGTGCCTGGATATTGACGCCTACATCTCCTGTATATGGCCAACTGTTCCGACATCTCACGCAGAGACGAGGGGATGAACAAAACTACGTGGTTAGACAGATCGATAGACGACAGGGGACGGCGAGGTGTAAACAAATTACACAACGGGTCGAAGCAGAGAAGTCCCGTGCGTCCGTCAAGCGTGATGCGTCGCGCAATGACTCGCTCGATGTGTCCAAGTACACAAGGCAACAATGCCTTAACGGCTGGCCGTAAGGATGACCACCGACCACGCGTTAGTTCAGAAATCCCGGGTGGTGCCCCCTCCACAGGAACCCGGGCAAGCCCCTATTTCGGCTGAGGTACAAACGGCGGCATTAGAGGGCAATCCTTCGTAGAATGGCTCTCCGCACACCGTAGACAAACATTGGCCAATTTCCGACGCTCGAATTCGGAACGATTGCAATTCCATTTTGGCATATACGTGTCGTCCGTGCGAGTCCGCTTCGCATTGGGGTCGGAACGCTGTGCGGCTGCCATCGACGGCACACCACCACGCTTCCTGTTCCTAGCTGGGTCCGAGTTCGGACCTGCTCCTCCTGTGCCACGGACACCCGAGCTAGCGCCCCCGCGCGCCTTGCGTTGCCCGTTGCTGCGTCGCGTCGCGGCAGTAGGCGTGGGGCGGGTTGCGCCGAGGTCCTGGTCGAGAGCTACAGCTTCCCCAAGCGGATCCTGCACTTGCACGGCATTTGCACGAGGGGCAGACTTGACTTCTTCCTCGCCGGCAAGGAGTCGTACCTCCGTGCCCTTAGCAAAAGCGACCAACACGTCATACGACTTGATCTGCGCTCCAACCAAGTCAGTGGCGCACCATTTAGCCAAAAGTTTCGTTAGGCCTCGCCTAAACCAAAAGACACGCTCAGATTCGGTGAGGTCAGCAATGGGAGTCACAAGTGCTTCGAAGCGTGACTGGTACGCAGGTACATTTTCATCCCGACGCATGTGGTAGCTACCGGCTGCCAAAACCTTACGAGCTTCCACATCGCGTGCTTGAACCTCAGTAGCGAATCGTGCGAGCAAAGCGGCGACCAACTCGTCAAAAGTATAGCTGCCCCGGGCGTTGGTCCAATTGCGATACCAGTCCTTCGCTGCGCCCTCGAGGGTGTTAAAAACGAAGAGACACCTGATACCGTCATTATCGCCACCATGAACAGCTTGGAGGTACTTTTTAGCGTCACGCACGTACGCACGAGTTGCATCGGCTATGCTATGCCCTGGTGTCTTGTCGGTCAGCGAAATATTGAGCCTAGGAACGGGAATTGACAATCTCATCACCTCAGGGATGTCATCATGCCCTCGAGCTTGAGGTAATGGCAGAACCCTTGGTCCAGCAGTGTTGTCCATATTCGTGTTCACTGCTGAATGCGGCACAATTAAGTGAGCAGGGGTCTGAAGGAAAAGGGGCTCTTGAGTGGCTCGCACGCCAACAGTCTCAAGGCCTCTATCCAGTGCTCTAGCAGCCACAACAGAATCGGGTTGGCTAGCTAGGCTAGTGTGCGGCGTATCGTCGTGTTCCGCGGACATGAAGCACTAAACGATACCCTAGATTTGCGTAATAGAAGCCGACTTCTATCGCAAAGGCAAGAGTACAAAGCGATTCGGTGAGCCTACCGACAGTACTCTTGAGAAGATTCAGCAAACTCAGCAAGTACTTGCCCAGCTGAGTCCTGATCTCCGTAGTTTGGGCAATGAGAGTCGCCAACTGGTCCGGACGAACGCCGGTCTCAGTCGCCGCGGCAAGCAATGCCGGTGCACTGAGATTACCTGCGACTCAGAGCGTACACTCACACAACAAGTGCAGCAATCTAAGCAAAAGCAATTAAACAATTACAAACCGGAAGCGGCGGCGTCCAAAACGGCGCGGCCTAAGTCTTCGGCAAAAGTATCTAGCGGTCCTCGTGGTTCGTCGCTGGAACTCGCCATAGAAAGAACCTACTTCCGATTAGACAAAGAGAGACAGTTAGGCAACGAACCTGTCTCGATACCAAATTGTTGTACCTCTCGTTCGCGTTTGCTCATAAGTATCTGCACGTCTGGAGACTATCGACACCGATGCGCGAGCACTTGCAAGTACAGCAAGGCAAGCGAGAGCAAACAGAGACAGCGGAAGACTTCAAGACGAAGAGAGATATAACTTACGGTCTTACAGATCGGAATGATGCAATGGACGAAATCGCCGTCAGCGCCGGAAGCAAGCAATCATCACGCGGCGGTGATTAGCGAAGTTCAGGCTTAGCTCGGGCTAAGTAGAATATCGTATAGCAATAGTAATGTAGAACACACACGTGTTCTCCGGTATCGAATGTCTTATCTTGCTTAGCCGTCCTCGCATCTGTTATACTCGCAGCATCGCAATGCCGTACGATTCACATCAGGAGGCCGATCCTAGATGTGACAACCCTACTGCGTCTAGGCGATGTCTACGCATAACAACGTGTAAGCCTTTCCGGCATTCGCATGATGCAAGGGTTCGGATAACAATATCCGGTTGCAGGGCATGCATTGCGACGAGTGCGGCGCTCTCAACGTGTGCTTTAATGAAGTAATATTATATCAGATAATATTACTTATCGTTTCGTAGCACGAGCATAATGCGCACTTCAATGATTCGGTCATTCATGCATGCTAGGCGGATTTACCATGATGCGATGTCGCGATGGATAATGACAACATGCCAAATGCATATATAAATGTATGTGAATACATTTATATCATGCAGATTCATTCATATGTAATGCGTTCATCACAATAGTACTTCGCCTCGTAGGATCGCGTCGACCTACGCGTCGGCGGGAAATGAACCGTAGCACAACAAGCAACACGAGTTGCCCTTCCGAAAATGTCACATCCTGCTTCGATTTGTTGTAGTATTCTGTCGTTCGTTGCTGCGCCGCGTCCAAACACGACTTAGCGTCTGTGATTCGGGACATAAAAGACTTGGCAAAAAGTTTAGCAGCAGGCACGTTCACTTCCAACTCACGCCACACGGGTAGCGCGGGATGAAATCCGTAGTTGAGAAAGAACGGACTTTTGCCTGTTGAGCGGTTCACAGCGTTGTTAAGCGTGAATTCTGCCGCAGTCAAATACGTATCCCAAACAAGTGGTGTGCGACCAGCATAATTGCGCAACATATCACCCAACGTGCGATTTGTGCGTTCGGTTTGACCATCAGTCTGCGGGTGATACGCTGTGCTCAGGTTGACGCGCATGCCAACTAGTTTGCAGAGCGCTTCCCAAAACTTAGACGTGAACTGCCCACCGCGGTCCGAGATCACATTTTTGGGAACCCCGTGTAACCGAACCACATTGTCGAAAAACAAACGTGCAGTTTGCTCAGCCGTGCAGGATGATGTGCATGGTGCTAGGTGAACCATCTTAGTCAGACGATCGACCATTACGAACACCGCATTGTATCCCCCCTCAGTTTTGGGCAGCGCGACTACGAAGTCCATGGAAACACTTTCCCAAGGCGCATCCGGGACAGGCAACGGTTGCAACAACCCATGGCCCTTACCGGACAAAGCCTTATTGCGCTGGCACAGACTGCATGTCTGGACGAAGTTCGCCGCATCCTTAGCCAAACGAGGCCACCAAAAGGAACGTTGCACCAAGTCGATCAATCGCTTGCTACCAGGGTGTCCTGCTAACGGGTCCTCGTGGAACCGCGCAAGGATGTCGTAGCGTAGCGCGTCGTCGTTCGGAACGATGATTTGCTTAGCTGCACCCTCCGTCCGTAGCCAAAGGCCATTCTGCTTGCGAAGGTTTTCTACATTAGCCGGGTCCGCGAACCAGGCGTCTGCGTTGTAGGCAACCTTCAACCGCTCAGCGAGGTCCGTCGTGATCGGTACCTCCTCGCTACGCGGCCGCACGACGGGCGCTGCCAAAATTGCAGTGTGTAGCGACGGATGTCGACTGAGAGCATCGGCAATATTCAATTTACCAGAAATATACTCCCAGGTGCAGTCGAACCTAGCTAGGTATTCCATCCACCTAGTCTGACGGCGGTTCAACGTCGGAACGCTTTGCAAAAACGTTAGGGGCTTATGGTCAGTCTTTAAAGTAAACGGGCGTCCCTCGAGGTAACAGCGCCATTCCTTTAAAGCATGCAGCACGGCCAGAAGCTCCTGTTCCCCGGTGGTGTAGCGAATCTCCGCACCAGAAAACTTAAGTTAAGTTAGTAAGCGGGGCCGTAATGATGGAATATTTTTCAATGAACTTTCGGAAATAATTGGTCAAGCCAAGGAACTTACGCAGCTCCGTGAGGTTCTGAGGCGCGGGCCAATCGCGAACCACGGCGACCTTCCGCGGGTCCATCTTCACACCAGTGGCCGACACAATGTGGCCCAAATATTCCACCTGAGGCTGCGCCCAAAAGCATTTGGCGCGTTTAGCAAACAATTGCTCCCGCCTCATAACGTCGAGCACGAGCCGCAGATGCTCCAAGTGCTCCTCGCGCGTCTTAGAATATACCAAGATGTCATCCAGGTAGCAAACAACGAACCTGTCGATAAACGGCCTAAACATTCGGTCCATAACCGCCTGAAACGTCGCAGGGGCATTAGTCAAACCAAACGATAGGACCGTATACTCAAAGTGACCGAAGGGCGTCCGAAAAGCGGTTTTCAGAATATCAGAGGCAGCGATGCGAATCTGATTGTAGCCCTGTTGTAAGTCAATTGAGGAAAAATAAGCCGATCCCTTCAGCTTATCCAACAGGTCGTCAACGCGTGGCAAAGGGTAGCGATTTTTCACCGTATTCGCATTTAACCCCCGGTAATCGATGCACATGCGCAAGGTCCCATCCTTCTTACCGACAAACAAAATCGGTGCAGAATACGGGGATGTGCTGGGGCGTATCATACCCTTCGCGAGCAAATCCGTCACCTGGCGCTTCACCTCGTCCAGCTCCAATGGACTCAACCTGTACATTGGCCGGGCCGTAGGCTGCGCTCCAGGCATAAGAGGGATTGTGTGATCAACAGGACGCATAGGTGGTAGGCCAGGGATATCTTTAAAGACGTCCTCATACTGCGACAGTAGGGCCCCAACCTCAGGATCCGCAGAAATCTGCGCGGTGGTGACACAAGAGCTCACCCGCGGCCTTAAAAGCAGTCCGTGGGCACCCTTCCGTAACAAACGGACGGCCTCCTTACGCCCGACTAGCTCTGGTTCGATTCGCGCGGCCATTGCGGTCACAGCGAAATTAACCATAGGCACCGCCTCAGCTTCGCCCTCCTTTGGTGTGACATGTTCGAACGACAGGAAAGGTACCTTAATCGACAGAGTACCCTTGCACATATGCAGGGTTGTGGTCTCCATGTCGATGCGCGCGCGGTACTGTCGTAATGTCGACGACCCCATTATGTACGGTGCAGTCTCTGCTAAGCCCTGCAGCACGTACGGCCGGGTCACAACACGCAAAGGGCCTATCGATAGGCTAAGGGTAATCCTGCCCACGATGGGATGCTTACCCCCGTCAGCAAGGGTAACCTGTGGACAATCAGACGACTCTGGGGACAACCCCAGCGCATTCACCTCTGCGACAGAGATGAAGTCGTCGCTGGCACCGGTGTCAACAAGTGCCTTCAGAGTACGGCCATTCAAACCGATCTGAACCACAGGGACACGGTTATCTACGAGCGACTGCCCAGCAGACAACGTCAGTGCACTTAGGGCGGGTCCGTAACCTACGGCACCCCCGTCAGGAGCTTCGTACCAAACGTCAACCGAGTAGGATAGGCTTGGCCACGGAGCCAGCGTACCCTCCCGATCCACACCATTAAACAAAACGGTGCCCGGCTCGAACCGGTGGACATGCCGCATACCCCTTAACGATGCCTCTGCCTTGCGCCGACAGAAAGCGGGGAGTAAAACACATGCGGCAGTGCCTGGATATTGACGCCTACACCTCCTGTATATGGCCAACTGTTCCGACATCTCACGCAGAGACAAGGGGATGAACAAAACCACGTGGTTAGACAGATCGATAGACGACAGGGGACGGCGAGGTGTAAACAAATTACACAACGGGTCGAAGCAGAGAAGTCCCGTGCGTCCGTCAAGCGTGATGCGTCGCGCAATGACTCGCTCGATGTGTCCAAGTACACAAGGCAACAATGCCTTAACGGCTGGCCGTAAGGATGACCACCGACCACGCGTTAGTTCAGAAATCCCAGGTGGTGCCCCCTCCGCAGGAACCCGGGCAAGCCCCTATTTCGGCTGAGGTACAAACGGCGGCATTAGTGGGCAATCCTTCGTGGAATGGCTCTCCGCACACCGTAGACAAACGTTGGCCAATTTCCGACGCTCGAATTCGGAACGATTGCAATTCCATTTTGGCATATACGTGTCGTCCGTGCGAGTCCGCTTCGCATTGGGGTCGGAACGCTGTGCGGCTGCCGTCGACGGCGCACCACCACGCTTCCTGTTTTTAGCCGGGTCCGAGCTCGGACCTGCTCCTCCTGACCCACGGACACCCGAGCTAGCGCCCCCGCGCGCCTGGCGTTGCCGGTTGCTGCGTCGCGTCGCGGCAGTAGGCGTGGGGCGGGTCGCTCTGAAGTCCTGGTCGAGAGCTACGGCTTCCCCAAGCGGATCCTGCACTTGCACGGCATTTGCACGAGGGGCAGACTTGACTTCTTCCTCACCGGCAAGGAGTCGTATCTCCGTGCCCTTAGCAAAAGCGACCAAAGCATCATACGACTTGATCTGCGCTCCAACCAAGTCAGTAGCGCACCATTTAGCCAAAAGTTTCGTCAGGCCTCGCCTAAACCAAAAGACACGCTCGGATTCAGTGAGGTCAGCAATGGGAGTCACAAGTGCTTCGAAGCGTGACTGGTACGCAGGTACATTCTCATCCCGACGCATGTGGTAGCTACCGGCTGCCAAAACCTTACGAGCTTCCACATCGCGTGCTTGAACCTCAGTAGCGAATCGTGCGAGCAAAGCGGCGACCAACTCGTCAAAAGTATAGCTGCCCCGGGCGTTGGTCCAATTGCGATACCAGTCCTTCGCTGCGCCCTCGAGGGTGTTAAAAACGAAGAGACACCTGATACCGTCATTATCGCCACCATGAACAGCTTGGAGGTACTTTTTAGCGTCACGCACGTACGCACGAGTTGCATCGGCTATGCTATGCCCTGGTGTCTTGTCGGTCAGCGAAATATTGAGCCTAGGAACGGGAATCGACAATCTCATCACCTCAGGGATGTCATCATGCCCTCGAGCTTGAGGTAATGGCAGAACCCTTGGTCCAGCAGTGTTGTCCATATTCGTGTTCACTGCTGAATGCGGCACAATTAAGTGAGCAGGGGTCTGAAGGAAAAGGGGCTCTTGAGTGGCTCGCACGCCAACAGTCTCAAGACCTCTATCCGGTGCTCTAGCAGCCACAACAGAATCAGGTTGGCTAGCTAGGCTAGTGTGCGGCGTATCGTCGTGTTCCGCGGACATGAAGCACGAAACGATACCCTAGGTTTGCGTAATAGAAGCCGACTTCTATCGCAAAGGCAAGAGTACAAAGCGATTCGGTGAGCCTACCGACAGTACTCTTGAGAAGATTCAGTAAACTCAGCAAGTACTTGCCCAGCTGAGTCCTGATCTCTGTAGTTTGGGCAATGAGAGTCGCCAACTGGTCCGGACGAAAGCCGGTCTCAGTTGCCGCTGCAAGCAAAGCCGGTGCACTGAGATTACCTGCGACTCAGAGCGTACACTTACACAACAAGTGCAGCAATCTAAGTAAAAGCAATTAAACAATTACAAACCGGAAGCGGCGGCGTCCAAAACGGCGCGGCCTAGGTCTTCGGCAAAAGTATCTAGCGGTCCTCGTGGTTCGTCGCTGGAACTCGCCATAGAAAGAACCTACTTCCGATTAGACAAAGAGAGACAGTTAGGCAACGAACCTGTCTCGATACCAAATTGTTGTACCTCTCGTTCGCGTTTGCTCATAAGTATCTGCACGTCTGGAGACTATCGACACCGATGCGCGAGCACTTGCAAGTACAGCAAGGCAAGCGAGAGCAAACAGAGACAGCGGAAGACTTCAAGACGAAGAGAGATATAACTTACGGTCTTACAGATCGGAATGATGCAATGGACGAAATCGCCGTCAGCGCCGGAAGCAAGCAATCATCACGCGGCGGTGATTAGCGAAGTTCAGGCTTAGCTCGGGCTAAGTAGAATAGCGTATAGCAATAGTAATATAGAACACACGAGTGTTCTCCGGTATCGAATGTCTTATCTTGCTTAGCCGTCCTCGCATCTGTTATACTCGCAGCATCGCAATGCCGTACGATTCACATCTGGAGGCCGATCCTAGATGTGACAACCCTACTGCGTCTAGGCGATGTCTACGCATAGCAACGCATAAGCCTTTCCGGCATTCGCATGATGCAAGGGTCCGGATAACGATATCCGGTTGCAGGGCATGTATCGCGACGAGTGTGGCGCTCTCAACGTGTGCTGTAATGAAGTAATATTATATCAGATAACATTACTTATCGTTTCGTAGCACGAGCATAATGCGCACTTCAATGCTTCGGGCTTTCATGCATGCTAGGCGGATTTGCCATGATGCGATGTCGCGATGGATAATGACAACATGCCAAATGCATATATAAATGTACACGAATACATTTATATCATGCAGATTCATTCATATGCAATGTGTTCATCACAATAGCACTTCGCCTTGTAGGATCACATCGACCTACGCATCGGCGGGAAACTAACCGTAGCACAACAAGCCTTAGGCTCGTTTTTCATGTTTCCGAATGAAACTGTAACTGCCTACTAATCACGTTTTGAGGCTCTTGTGATGCCAATTGTCCTAAGAGCTGAGATGCGTATTTTAGCTAGAGAAAATGCTTTGAGATTTGTGCCTCATGTGACTGTCATGCAAGCGCAGGACTCATGACTAACAAAATGGGAGTGTATGCAATCCAAGCTTGTGCGTTAAAAGGAGATCACTCTCTGTTGGAGATGTGCGGTGAGTCATCTCATGATGGATTGCCGTTGTTGCCGCTTTTGGCCCCACGGTCAAAGTAGGGGAGTGCCTGGATTGGTACGGAGTTGACTCCATCCGGGACAGCTGAACAAATGTATGGTCGGTGGTCATTCGTACGTCCATCTGTGAAGCATCGTTGCTTTTAGTCCTTGAGAACGTATCATTTGTTCATCCCCTTATTTCAAAGTGAGCTGTACGAACAGCTGGTCAGGTACAGGAGACGTAGACATGAATGCCCGGACACTGCCACATGTTTGTTGCTACCATTTCACAGCCAGCGTAGGGCTACCGCTTTGTTAAATGGTATGCAACGTGTCCTTCGATTCAAGTCAGGCACTGTATTATTATTATTATTATTATGGGAATCTCCGGAATTTTAACCGAGTGGGCATGCATACCTCAGCGTCTTCATCTGAGGCCGCTAGAGATCACCTGTTTTTTGGTTACGCAGAGTTTCCTTGCTCTCTACGGCCCCTATCCATGTGCCAGCCCCTTCGGATCTACTGGCATTTAGGTGGGTGTCAAACCACCCCACACCAGCAGCCCAGTTACGGGCCTCAGATGCGCACTTCACGGGCTATGCATTTAACCCTCTGTGGACTCGGATCCAACTCCATAGAATCGGGCAATCCAAACTACAATCCCGCTACGCAATTTTGCCCCGACCCATATTCGAACTGGCGACTTTGTGGTGGCTAGCTTGAATCCTAAGGGAATGGCCTCGAGAGGCAGATCCAGAGTTGCCTTAAGCCTTTGATGTCTGGTATCAAGTCCTGTGGCGGGTTTTGTTAACTTTGAACCCGCCCTGGGATCACTTTTGTTATCTGTGGAGTCAACTCCGACAGGTTATTGTGTTTCTGTTATTGAAGTCGGCCTCGCTGGTCGAATGATGAAGGCACTTGAGGATACCAGTGCCAGTGACGACTTCATCTCGGCAAAGGAGGTGAATGTGTTGGGGTCGACCCCACAGTCGTCTGAATGTGACAGGTCACCCTCGTTGATGAGGGTAAGCATCCCATCGTGGGCAGAATCACCCTAAGCCTATCGATAGGCCCTCTGTGTGTTAGGGCCCAATGAGTGCAAAAAGGTCTCTCGGAGACAGCACTACATGGACATTGGGTGCCGTGACATAACGACAGTACCACGCGCACATCGATATGGAGTCCAGCACAATTGGCCATCGTGCAAAAGGGCACCTATCGCCTAAGGTACCTTGTCTGTCGTACTAAGATGTCACACCAGAGGAGGGCGGAACTGTGCGGAGCCTATGGTTAATTTCGCTGTAGCGGCGTTCGTCCGCCGAAATAAAGAACCCAAGCTTGAAGGGTGCAAGAGAAGCCTATCAAATGATAAGGGAAGGCGCCCATGAATTGCTTGTGAGGCCTTGGGTGCCATCGATCTACCACCGCGCAGTCTCTTGTGAAAGATTCTGAGGTCGCAGCCCTCCTATTGCCAAATTATACCGATGCGTTTGTCATCCTGGGGCTCCCACCTATGTTACTTGCTGACCATACGATCCCTCTTGTGCCCGAGCACAACCCTTTTCACAACCTATGTACAGGTTAAGCTGCCAAAGTTGGGTGGATGAAGCGGCAAGTGAGGGATCTGTGTTGTATGCCGGTTCGATCACCACTTGCACCGAAGTAGACCTCAATACATTCGAGCATTATGAAGCATGATATAATCATATTAGCATGATATATTCGAGTATATCTAGCTAATCAGGCACGTTGCATTACCATCTACGACACCACGCTGTCGGTCAACATGTTTGACTCGAGGCTGATAATTAATGCGCGATCTATCCGTTTGCATAATATCCCACGTAATAATACTTTAAATATTATTACCTCATCTGTGTCATAAACCATACACGTATGCGAGAATGCGACGATCGTGATGGTTGGGTCGGCAACCGAATATCGATATTCGGACCTTCGCATACTGCATGCGTTGCATCCATTAATATCACGGATGACACGATATTTAGAACAGTGCTACGAAGGTACTCACACTTGAGATCGAAATCCAGTGAGACCTGTACTGCACATCGGTATCACGACGTGATAGGTGCGAGGATGGCCGCCTAGAGACTGAAGTCGTCTCAACGCTATTTTGGATCAAGTACACGCGTACTTAACTCAATTTGATCCTATTATATACGTTTTACTCATTTATATTCGGCCCGAGCTATTTAAGCATATCATCTTCAGCCGGATGATAAACATTGCCCACGGGGTCTGACGGCAGACTACCATTCTGTAATTGAAGACTATTGTAAGTTGAATCTTTCCTTGTTATTGAGTCTTCCGCTGTCATCTTACTCGCATTTAATCGCCTTGCTGTTCGTAAGCACGGTGCACATGTAGCTAACATCCAGACGTGCAGATTCAGTGCATGAACGAAGAAGGAAGGATACAACAAATTTGGTATCGAGACAGGTTCGTTGCCTGACTGTCTCACGGTGCTAAATCGGAAGTAAGTTCTCGCTTTGGTGATTGTCGACGATGGTCGACGTAGCTCTCTAGACATCTTTGCCAAAGAACTTGAACGTGCCATTTTGGACGCCGTTGCTTCCGGTTTGTGATTGCTGCTGTCCTTTTAGAGTTGCCTGCATTTGTTGTGGGAGCTTGCGCTCTGAGTTGCAGGCGAATCTAGTTGTCTGGCACTGCTTGCGTTATTTCCTGGTTATAATCTACATTCTGACCAGTGGAGACTTTGATCGCACAGACTACTAAGATTGGGACCAGCTGAGCACGTATTTGCTATACTTGCTCGCAATCCTGAAGAGTACTGTCGCCACTACGACTATGGATGGAGCTGTGGATCAACGGGGTCTGCTGTCGCCTCAAATACAGGACCACGCCAGTATTCCTGAGGTGATGAAACTCACGATCCCTGTGCCTAAGCTTCATATTGCGTATGATGAGAAGCCTAGGACCCCCGGACGTAGTGTTGCTGATGCAACTCGTGCATATGTGCGCAATACTAACAAGTACCTGCAGGCGGTCCATGTTGGTGGAAATGATGGTATTAAATGCCTTTTCGTCGGCAATACCCTCTCGGGCGCGGCGAAAGACTGGTATGACGAGTGGACCACTGCACGGAGTGACTTCACGTTCGATGAATTGATTACTGCATTGCTTGCACGATTTGCTACGGAGGTACATGCACGTAATGTTGAGGCCCGTAAGGCATTGGCACAAGGCACATATTACATGCATGCACATGAAAATGTACCTGCGTACCAGTCACGCTTCGAAGCACTAGTGACGCCCATTGCGAACTTCTCCGAAGATGATCACATCTTTTGGTTTCAGCGCGGCCTGACGAAGACTCTGTCAAAATGGTGTGCTGCTGATTTATCTGGAGAACCGTTCCGGACGTACGATGCCTTGGTAAAATTTGCTCGGGGAACTGAGGTACGTTTCCTCACTGGTCAGGATGATCCTAAACCTGCCCCTCGTGCAAATGCTGTGCAAGCACAGGATCCGACTGATGAAGCTGTAACCAACGATCATGACCTTGGTGCTGCGCGCCCTACGTCGGCTGCGACGGTCATGCGCACAGAGCGGCGCCGCGGAGCTCGTGGTGGTTCAGGCACCGGGGCCCGTGGATCAGCGGGCGCAGGCCCAAGCTCTGGTCCAGACAAGAGCAAAAAGCGGGGAGGTGCGCCGTCGGCGGCTGCAGTGCAAAACTCCCATCCCCGTGCAAAGCGGATGCGCACGGAGGACCCCTTCTTGCCGAAGTGGGATTGCAAGTGCTCCGAGCTGGAGCGTCAGAAGACGGCCAATGTGTGCTGGAGGTGTACGGCGGACCACCTCACGAAGGATTGCCCGTTGTTGCCGCCTTTGGCCATGTGACCAAGGTAGGGGATTGCCCGGATTGATGTGGAGTTGATTCCACCCGGAATGCTGAACAAACGTGTAGTTGGTGGTCGTTTGTTTCACCAGCTATGAAGGCATTGTTGTCTTCTGGTCTTTGAAAAGTACCGTTATGTTCATCCCCTCATCTCTATGTGAGCTGTTTGTACAGCTTACTTTGTACAGGAGTACACGTCAATATCCAGACACCGCTGCATGTGTTTTGCTCCCTGCCTATAGCCAGCGCAAGGTTGAGGCTCTGCTAAAGGGTATGTAGCGTGTCTCCCGGTTTGCACCAGGCACCGTGGCGTTTGATGGTGTGGATATGGAGGGAATGCCAGTTCCGTTGCCCGGACTGCCCTTTTCTGCTGATGTTTGGTATGAACCTCCTGCTGAGGGCTTTTGCTAGTTTACAGCCCACCTTTGGAGTTCCGCTGTTGTCCTTGCTATTCAGGTCGGTCTTGCTAGCCGTACACTGAAGGCACTTGCCGTGCCATAGACGACTTCACCTATTATGTAGAGGTGAATGCCGTGGGATGCCCCCACAGTCGTTGAATTGTCTCCCAGCTATTCAGGTCGGTCTTGCTGACCGTACACTGAAGGCACTTGCAGTATTGATGACTTCACCTTATTGGCCGAGGTGAATGCAGTGGGATGCCCCCACAGTCGTCGGATTGGGTACAGGTTACTCTCATGTATGGGAGTAAATGTCCCGTTGCTGGGCAGGATTACCCTTAACCTGTTGCTAGGTCCTCTGCGTGTTGTGACCCGTCCGTACATGCTAAAAATCTTGCTAGCACTGCGCCGTACATATTGGGGTCTTTGACATTACTGTAGTACCACGCGCGCTTCGACATTGCAGTCTGCCACCCTTATGCAAAGGGGACTCTGTCGAAGGGTACCAGATGTCACACGAGAGGGGGGCAGAGCTGAGGCGGTGCCCATGGTTAACTTTGCTGCGACCGCAATGGGTGTGCAAACTGAACCCAAGCCAGTCATGCGTGAGGGAGCTGTTCGTATGCCACGACAGGGTGCCCATGGACTGCTTGTGAGGCCTTGGTTGCATTTGCAATGCCACCACCGCGCAGACTTCTGTGGATCCTGAGATCGAAGCTTTGCTGCAAGGACATGCGAACATCTTTCATGATGTCCCTGTAGTATCCTGAGGTATCTACGGGTAGTGTCAAAGATTGGACCGCCGACGGTCATCTTTCGATCGGGCCTTTGTAAGCCGACACAACAGTACCTGAAGCACAACCTGTTGCACGACCCATGTACAGGTTGAGCCCACTACGATGGACGAAATGTAGTGCCAGGCGACTGATTTGCCTGCTAGGGGTATGCTTCACCCCACGTTCCATGTATCCCTCGTATGCCTTACTGTGGTACGGAACCTGCCCCTGAGCTTGCTAACACCCCTGCAGCGGTTTAACCAATCCCGGAGACCTGGATTGCTGGGAAACGGAAGGTTTACAACGTGGAGCGGGTGTTAGATTATCGTACTTGCCGTGTGGGCCGACACCGGCGTAAGTGGACAATGCACGAGTATCAAGTCAAGTGGACTGGGTATTCAAGCGAGCATAACTCATGGGAGCCGGCACATAACTTTTCGCCGGATATGAAGCCCCTATTGGAGGAAGCTCGTCTACGTGCCACACAGATCCAATGATATTTGCAGTCGATGCTGCCCGATGCAGCGAGGACGCTGCATACGGGAGGGGGGATGGTTGTTGTATGCGGGTTCGATCACCACTTGCACCGAAGTAGACTGCAATACATTCGAGCATTATGAAGCATGATATAATTATATTAGCATGATATATTCGAGTATATCTAGCTAATCAGGCACGTTGCATTACCATCTACGACATCATGCTGTCCTGTCAGCGAGGATGGCCACTTAGAGACCGAAGTCGTCTCAACGCTATTTTGGATCAAGTACTCGCGTACTTAACTCAATTTGATCCTATTATACACGTTTTACTCATTTATATTCGGCCCGAGCTATTTAAGCATATCATCTTCAGCCGGATGATGAACATTGCCCACGGGGTCTGACGGCAGACTACCATTCTGTAATCAAAGACTATTGTAAGTTGAATCTTTCCTTGTTATTGAGTCTTCCGCTGTCATCTTACTCGCATTTAATCGCCTTGCTGTTCGTAAGCACGGTGCACGTGTAGCTAACATCCAGACGTGCAGATTCAGTGCATGAACGAAGAAGGAAGGATACAACAATCTGCTCGCAAAGGGTATGGTTCGGCCCAGCACATCGCCATATTCCGCACCGATATTGTTTGTCGGTAAGAAGGATGGGACGTTGCGTATGTGCATTGATTATTGGGGCTTGAGTGCAACTACGATTAAAAATTCGTCGTTTGTTACTTTGATGATATTTTGTTATATTCCAAGACGTGCGAGGAGCACCTGAAGCATCTCGAGCTCGTGCTTGAGGTGATGAAGCAGGAGCAATTGTTTGCTGAATGCGCCAAATGTTCTTGGGCGCAGCCTCAGGTATTTAGGCCACATCGTGTCGGCCACTGGGGTAAGAATGGACCCACGGAAGGTAGCTGTGGTTCGCGAATGGCCCGCACCTCAGAACCTCACCAAGCTACGCCAGTTCTTAGGCATGGCTAACTACTTCCGTAAGTTTATTAATAAATACTCTATCCTTGCGGCCCCACTTACAAATCTGACGAGGAAAGGAGGCTTCGCTTCTCTCGAGGCCTGGACACCCGAGTGTCAGCGGGCATTCGAAGAGCTCAAGCAAATCATCGCCGACGACGTTACCCTCTCTTTCCCTGATTACTCGTTGCTGTTTCATGTAGAAGTAATATCGGATGCTTCCCTGCATGGAAGCGGTGCTGTATTATTGCAGGAAGGACGACTGATAGCCTTCACGAGTAAGAAATTCTCGGGTGCGGAGACCTGCTACACAACCGAAAAACAGGAGCTGTTGGCAGCTCTACATGCTTTAAAGGAATGGCGCTGTTCCCTTGAAGGCCGCCCTTTTACATTGAAGACCGACCACAAACCGCTGACATTTGTACAAAGTGTCCCCATGCTCAACCGACGACAAGCCAGATATATGGAGTATCTATCTCGTTTCGACTGTACATGGGAATATATCGCTGGCATAATTAATATTGCTGACGCCCTCAGTCGACATCCATCGCTACACGCTGCAATTCTAGCAGCACCGGTTGCCCATTTGCGCAGTCAGGAGGTGCCGATAGCAGTGGACCTTGCGCAGCGACTCAAGGTGGCCTATGAAGTGGATCCATGGTTTGCTAAGCCAAGTAATGTGGAATATCTGCACAAGCGCAACGATTTATGGCTGCGGATGGATGGCTCGACCACACAAATCGTCGTGCCGAACGACGACGCTTTGCGCTACGATATTCTTGCTCGGTTCCACGAGGACCCGTTAGCAGGACACCCTGGAAGCACGTGTTTGGCAGAGCTAGTCCGACGCTCGTTCTGGTGGCCGCGCATGGTGAAGGATACGGAAAACTTTGTGCAAAGGTGCAGTTTATGTCAGCACAACAAAGCACTATCCGGTAAGGGCCAGGGTTTATTACAACCTTTACCTATACCAGATGCACCTTGGGAAAGTGTTTCAATGGACTTTGTAGTCGCGCTGCCCAAAACTGAGGGGGGATACGACTCTGTGTTCGTTATGGTCAATCGATTGACCAAGATGGTTCACTTAGCCCCCTGCACCTTGTCTTGCACCGCTGAGCAAACAGCACGATTATTTTTCGATAATGTGGTCCGATTGCATGGCGTTCCTAAGAATGTGATATCCGATCGTGGTGGTCAATTCACGTCTAAGTTTTGGGAAGCGCTATGTCAACTCGTCGGTATGCGCGTTCATTTGAGCACAGCATATCATCCACAATCCGATGGGCAAACCGAACGCACAAATCGCAGGTTGGGCAATATGTTATGAAATTTCGTGGGACGCACACCCTCTGTTTGGGATACGTTTCGGACTTCGGCAGAATTCGATTAACAACGCTGTTAACCGCTCAACAGGTCAAAGCCCCTTCTTTCTGAATTATGGATTCCATCCTGCACTACCCATGTGACGAGAGTTGGAGATAAATATCCCAGCGGCTAAAACCTTTGCCAAGTCGTTCCTATCCCGCATGACAGACGCGAAGGCATGCTTGGACGCGGCATAACAACGGACGACGGACTATTATAATAAATCCAAACGAGACGTAACATTTTCGGTGGGACAAATGGTATTATTAAGCACTAAGGACCTGCGTTCGTTCACCGACGGTTCCCGAAAATTGCTACCTCGCTGAATTGGTCCATATCCCGTTGTTCGCATGGTAGGGAATGTAGCTGTGGAGCAATCCCTACCCTCTGACATGAATATTCACCCCACGTTTCATATCTCCCTCACCCGTCCTTATCGCGGCACAATGCCCGTGACAAACGACACTGAAGCCCATGCAGTAATGGACCCCGGTCCCGAGACCTGGATCGCAGGCAAGCAAAAGGTGTATGATGTGGAGCGGATACTGGATTATCGGGTTTGTCGTATAGGTCGACAGCAACGAAAGCGGAAAGTGCCCAAATATCTGGTCAAGTGGACTGGCTATTCTAGCGAGCACAACTCTTGGGAGCCGACGCGTAACTTCTTGCCGGAAATGAAGCCCCTATTGGAGGAAACTCGTCTACGTGCAACGCAGACCCAATGATCTCTGCAGTCGATGCTGTTCGATGCAGCGAGGACACTGCATAGGGGAGGGGGGATAGTTGTTGTACGCCGGTTCGATCACCACTTGCACCTAAGTAGACCGCAATACATTCGAGCATTATGAAGCATGATATAATCATATTAGCATGATATATTCGAGTATATCTAGCTAATCAGGCACGTTGCATTATCATCTACGACATCACGCTGTCGGTCAACATGTTTGACTCGAGGCTGATATTAATGCGCAATCTATCTATTGGCATAATATCCCACGTAATAATACTTTAAATATTATTACCTCATCCGTGTCATAAACCATACACGTATGCGAGAATGCGATGATCGTGATGGTTGGGTTGGCAACCGAATATCGATATTTGTGTTGTGCTACGGTTAGTTTCCCGCCGATGCGTAGGTCGATGTGATCCTACAAGGCGAAGTGCTATTGTGATGAACACATTGCATATGAATGAATCTGCATGATATAAATGTATTCGTGTACATTTATATATGCATCTGGCATGTTGTCATTACCTATCGCGACATTGCACCATGGCAAATCTGCCTAGCATGCATGAAAACTCGAATCATTGAAGTGCGCATTATGCTCGTGCTAGGAAACTATAAGTAATATTATCTGATATAATATTACTTCATTACAGCACACGTTGAGAGCGCCGCACTCGTCGCGATACATGCCCTGCAACCGGATATCGTTATCCGGACCCTTGCATCATGCGAATGCCGGAAAGGCTTATACGTTGTTATGCGTAGACATCGCCTAGACGCAGTAGGGTTGTCACATCTAGGATCGGCCTCCTGATGTGAATCGTACGGCATTGCGATGCTGCGAGTATAACAGATGCGAGGACGGCTAAGCTAGACGAGACATTCGATACCGGAGAACACTTGTGTGTTCTACATTACTATTGCTATACGTTATTCTACTTAGCCCGAGCTAAGCCTGAACTTCGCTAATCACCGCCGCGTGATGATTGCTTGCTTCCGGCGCTGACGGCGATTTCGTCCATTGCATCATTCCGATCTGTAAGACCGTAAGTTATATCTCTCTTCGTCTTGAAGTCTTCCGCTGTCTCTGTTTGCTCTCGCTTGCCTTGTTGTACTTGCAAGTGCTCGCGCATCGGTGTCGATAGTCTCCAGACGTGCAGATACTTATGAGCAAACGCGAACGAGAGGTACAACAATTTGGTATCGAGACAGGTTCGTTGCCTAACTGTCTCTCTTTGTCTAATCGGAAGTAGGTTCTTTCTATGGCAAGTTCCAGCGACGAACCACGAGGACCACTAGATACTTTTGCCGAAGACTTAGGCCGCGCCGTTTTGGACGCCGCCGCTTCCGGTTTGTAATTGTTTAATTGCTTTTGCTTAGATTGCTGCACTTGTTGTGTAAGTGTACGCTCTGAGTCGCAGGTAATCTCAGTGCACCGGCATTGCTTGCCGCGGCGACTGAGACCGGCGTTCGTCCGGACCATTTGGCGACTCTCATTGCCCAAACTACGGAGATCAGGACTCAGCTGGGCAATTACTTGCTGAGTTTACTGAATCTTCTCAAGAGTACTGTCGGTAGGCTCACCGAATCGCTTTGTACTCTTGCCTTTGCGATAGAAGTCGGCTTCTATTACGCAAACCTAGGGTATCGTTTCGTGCTTCATGTCCGCGGAACACGACGATACGCCGCACACTAGCCTAGCTAGCCAACCTGATTCTGTTGTGGCTGCTAGAGCACCGGATAGAGGTCTTGAGACTGTTGGCGTGCGAGCCACTCAAGAGCCCCTTTTCCTTCAGACCCCTGCTCACTTAATTGTGCCGCATTCAGCAGTGAACACGAATATGGACAACACTGCTGGACCAAGGGTTCTGCCATTACCTCAAGCTCGAGGGCATGATGACATCCCTGAGGTGATGAGATTGTCGATTCCCGTTCCTAGGCTCAATATTTCGCTGACCGACAAGACACCAGGGCATAGCATAGCCGATGCAACTCGTGCGTACGTGCGTGACGCTAAAAAGTACCTCCAAGCTGTTCATGGTGGCGATAATGACGGTATCAGGTGTCTCTTCGTTGGTAACACCCTCGAGGGCGCAGCGAAGGACTGGTATCGCAATTGGACCAACGCCCGGGGCAGCTATACTTTTGACGAGTTGGTCGCCGCTTTGCTCGCACGATTCGCTACTGAGGTTCAAGCACGCGATGTGGAAGCTCGTAAGGTTTTGGCAGCCGGTAGCTACCACATGCGTCGGGATGAAAATGTACCTGCGTACCAGTCACGCTTCGAAGCACTTGTGACTCCCATTGCTGACCTCACCGAATCTGAGCGTGTCTTTTGGTTTAGGCGAGGCCTAACGAAACTTTTGGCTAAATGGTGCGCCACTGACTTGGTTGGAGCGCAGATCAAGTCGTATGACGTGTTGGTCGCTTTTGCTAAGGGCGCGGAGGTACGACTCCTTGCCGGCGAGGAAGAAGTCAAGTCTGCCCCTCGTGCAAATGCCGTGCAAGTGCAGGATCCGCTTGGGGAAGCTGTAGCTCTCGACCAGGACCTCGGCGCGACCCGCCCCACGCCTACTGCCGCGACGCGACGTAGCAACGGGCAACGCAAGGCGCGCGGGGGCGCTAGCTCGGGTGTCCGTGGCACAGGAGGAGCAGGTCCGAGCTCGGACCCAGCTAGGAACAGGAAGCGTGGTGGTGCGCCGTCGACGGCAGCCGCACAGCGTTCCGATCCCAATGCGAAGCGGACTCGCACGGACGACACGTATATGCCAAAATGGAATTGCAATCGTTCCGAATTCGAGCGTCGGAAATTGGCCAATGTTTGTCTACGGTGTGCGGAGAATCATTCCACGAAGGATTGCCCTCTAATGCCGCCGTTTGTACCTCAGCCGAAATAGGGGCTTGCCCGGGTTCCTGCGGAGGGGGCACCACCTGGGATTTCTGAACTAACGTGTGGTCGGTGGTCATCCTTACGGCCAGCCGTTAAGGCATTGTTGCCTTGTGTACTTGGACACATCGAGCGAGTCATTGCGCGACGCATCACGCTTGACGGACGCACGGGACTTCTCTGCTTCGACCCGTTGTGTAATTTGTTTACACCTCGCCGTCCCCTGTCGTCTATCGATCTGTCTAACCACGTGGTTTTGTTCATCCCCTCGTCTCTGCGTGAGATGTCGGAACAGTTGGCCATATACAGGAGATGTAGGCGTCAATATCCAGGCACTGCCGCATGTGTATTACTCCCTGCTTTCTGTCGGCGCAAGGCAGAGGCATCGTTAAGGGGTATGCGGCATGTCCACCGGTTCGAGCCGGGCACCGTTTTGTTTAATGGTGTGGATCGGGAGGGTACGCTGGCTCCGTGGCCACACCTATCCTACTCGGTTGACGTTTGGTACGAAGCTCCTGACGGGGGTGCCGTTGGTTACGGACCCGCCTTAAGTGCACTGACGTTGTCTGCTGGGCAGTCGCTCGTAGATAACCGTGTCCCTGTGGTTCAGATCGGTTTGAATGGCCGTACTCTGAAGGCACTTGTTGACACCGGTGCCAGCGACGACTTCATCTCTGTCGCAGAGGTGAATGCGCTGGGGTTGTCCCCAGAGTCGTCTGATTGTCCACAGGTTACCCTTGCTGACGGGGGTAAGCATCCCATCGTGGGCAGGATTACCCTTAGCCTATCGATAGGCCCTTTGCGTGTTGTGACCCGGCCGTACGTGCTGCAGGGCTTAGCAGAGACTGCACCGTACATAATGGGGTCGTCGACATTACGACAGTACCGCGCGCGCATCGACATGGAGACCGCAACCCTGCATATGTGCAAGGGTACTCTGTCGATTAAGGTACCTTTCCTGTCGTTCGAACATGTCACACCAAAGGAGGGCGAAACTGAGGCGGTGCCTATGGTTAATTTCGCTGTGACCGCAATGGCCGCGCGAATCGAACCAGAGCTAGTCGGGCGTAAGGAGGCCGTCCGTTTGTTACGGAAGGGTGCCCACGGACTGCTTTTAAGGCCGCGGGTGAGCTGTTGTGTCACCACCGCGCAGATTTCTGTGCATCCTGAGGTTGAGGCCCTACTGTCGCAGTATGAGGACGTCTTTAAAGATATCCCTGGCCTACCACCTATGCGTCCTGTTGATCACACAATCCCTCTCATGCCTGGAGCGCAGCCTACGGCCCGGCCAATGTACAGGTTGAGTCCATTGGAACTGGACGAGGTGAAGCGCCAGGTGACGGATTTGCTCGCGAAGGGTATGATACGCCCCAGCACATCCCCGTATTCTGCACCGATTTTGTTTGTCGGTAAGAAGGATGGGACCTTGCGCATGTGCATTGATTACCGGGGGTTAAATGCGAATACGGTGAAAAATCGCTACCCTTTGCCACGCGTTGACGACCTGTTGGATAAGCTGAAGGGCTCGGCTTATTTTTCCTCAATTGACTTACAACAGGGCTACAATCAGATTCGCATCGCTGCCTCTGATATCCCGAAAACCGCTTTTCGGACGCCCTTCGGTCACTTTGAGTATACGGTCCTATCGTTTGGTTTGACTAATGCCCCTGCGACGTTTCAGGCGGTTATGGACCGAATGTTTAGGCCGTTTATCGACAGGTTCGTTGTTTGCTACCTGGATGACATCTTGGTATATTCTAAGACGCGCGAGGAGCACTTGGAGCATCTGCGGCTCGTGCTCGACGTTATGAGGCGGGAGCAATTGTTTGCTAAACGCGCCAAATGCTTTTGGGCGCAGCCTCAGGTGGAATATTTGGGCCACATTGTGTCGGCCACCGGTGTGAAGATGGACCCGCGGAAGGTCGCCGTGGTTCGCGATTGGCCCGCGCCTCAGAACCTCACGGAGCTGCGTAAGTTCCTTGGCTTGACCAATTATTTCCGAAAGTTCATTGAAAAATATTCCATCATTGCGGCCCCGCTTACTAACTTAACTCGCAAAGGCGTTTTCGTTTCGCTCGAGTCGTGGACGTCGCAGTGCCAGCGGGCATTCGAAGAGCTCAAACGAATCGTTGCCGAAGATGTCACCCTTGCATTCCCTGATTACTCGTTGCCATTTCGTGTTGAGGTAGTGTCTGATGCCTCAATATTTGGAAGCGGCGCTGTATTGTTACAGGAAGGGCGACCGATCGCCTTCACGAGTAAGAAGTTTTCTGGTGCGGAGATTCGCTACACCACCGGGGAACAGGAGCTTCTGGCCGTGCTGCATGCTTTAAAGGAATGGCGCTGTTACCTTGAGGGACGCCCGTTTACTTTAAAGACTGACCATAAGCCCCTAACGTTTTTGCAAAGCGTTCCGACGTTGAACCGCCGTCAGGCTAGGTGGATGGAATACCTAGCTAGGTTCGACTGCACCTGGGAGTATATTTCTGGTAAATTGAATATTGCCGATGCTCTCAGTCGACATCCGTCGCTACACGCTGCAATTTTGGCAGCGCCCGTCGTGCGGCCGCGTAGCGAGGAGGTACCGATCACGACGGACCTCGCGGAGCGGTTGAAGGTTGCCTACAACGCAGACGCCTGGTTCGCGGACCCGGCTAATGTAGAAAACCTTCGCAAGCAGAATGGCCTTGGGCTACGGACGGAGGGTGCAGCTACGCAAATCGTCGTTCCGAACGACGACGCGCTACGCTACGACATCCTTGCGCGGTTCCACGAGGACCCGTTAGCAGGACACCCTGGTAGCAAGCGATTGATCGACTTGGTGCAACGTTCCTTTTGGTGGCCTCGTTTGGCTAAGGATGCGGCGAACTTCGTCCAGACATGCAGTCTGTGCCAGCGCAATAAGGCTTTGTCCGGTAAGGGCCATGGGTTGTTGCAACCGTTACCTGTCCCGGATGCGCCTTGGGAAAGTGTTTCCATGGACTTCGTAGTCGCGCTGCCCAAAACTGAGGGGGGATACGATGCGGTGTTCGTAATGGTCGATCGTCTGACTAAGATGGTTCACCTAGCACCATGCACATCATCCTGCACGGCTGAGCAAACCGCACGTTTGTTTTTCGATAATGTGGTTCGGTTACACGGGATTCCCAAAAATGTGATCTCGGACCGCGGTGGACAGTTCACGTCTAAGTTTTGGGAAGCGCTCTGCAAACTAGTTGGCATGCGCGTCAACCTGAGCACGGCGTATCACCCGCAGACTGATGGTCAAACCGAACGCACAAACCGCACGTTGGGTGATATGTTGCGCAATTATGCTGGTCGCACACCACTCGTCTGGGATACGTATTTGACTGCGGCAGAATTCGCGCTTAACAACGCTGTTAACCGCTCTACAGGCAAAAGTCCGTTCTTTCTCAACTACGGATTTCATCCCGCGCTACCCGTGTGGCGTGAGTTGGAAGTGAACGTGCCTGCTGCTAAACTTTTTGCCAAGTCTTTTATGTCCCGAATCACAGACGCGAAGTCGTGTTTGGACGCGGCGCAGCAACGAACGACGGAATACTATAACAAATCTAAGCAGGATGTGACGTTTTCGGAAGGGCAACTCGTGTTGCTAAGCACCAAGAACTTGCGTTCCTTGGCCGACGGATCCCGAAAACTCTTACCCCGCTGGATTGGTCCGTATCCTGTCGTGCGCATGGTTGGGAATGTGGCTGTGGAGCTTGCATTGCCCACTGATATGACCATTCACCCCACGTTTCACGTATCGCTTGTTCGTCCGTATCGTAGTACGGAACCCGTCTCTGAGCCTGCTAACGCCCCCGCAGCGATCGAACCAGTTCCCGAGACCTGGATCGCTGGTAAACAGAAGTTTTACGATGTGGAGCGGGTGTTAGATTATCGCGCGCGTCGTGTGGGCCGACACCGACGTAAGCGAACAGTACACGAGTACTTGGTTAAGTGGACAGGGTATACCGACGAGCACAACTCATGGGAACCGGCACGTAACTTCTCACAGGACATGAAACCCCTGCTCGAAGAAGCCCGCAAACGTGCCACGCAAGCCCAATGACCCCTGCAGTCGATGCTGTATGATGCAGCGAGGACGCTGCATACGGGAGGGGGGATAATTGTTGTGCTACGGTTAGTTTCCCGCCGATGCGTAGGTCGATGTGATCCTACAAGGCGAAGTGCTATTGTGATGAACACATTGCATATGAATGAATCTGCATGATATAAATGTATTCGTGTACATTTATATATGCATCTGGCATGTTGTCATTACCTATCGCGACATTGCACCATGGCAAATCTGCCTAGCATGCATGAAAACTCGAATCATTGAAGTGCGCATTATGCTCGTGCTAGGAAACTATAAGTAATATTATCTGATATAATATTACTTCATTACAGCACACGTTGAGAGCGCCGCACTCGTCGCGATACATGCCCTGCAACCGGATATCGTTATCCGGACCCTTGCATCATGCGAATGCCGGAAAGGCTTATACGTTGTTATGCGTAGACATCGCCTAGACGCAGTAGGGTTGTCACATCTAGGATCGGCCTCCTGATGTGAATCGTACGGCATTGCGATGCTGCGAGTATAACAGATGCGAGGACGGCTAAGCTAGACAAGACATTCGATACCGGAGAACACTTGTGTGTTCTACATTACTATTACTATACGATATTCTACTTAGCCCGAGCTAAGCCTGAACTTCGCTAATCACCGCCGCGTGATGATTGCTTGCTTCCGGCGCTGACGGCGATTTCGTCCATTGCATCATTCCGATCTGTAAGACCGTAAGTTATATCTCTCTTCGTCTTGAAGTCTTCCGCTGTCTCTGTTTGCTCTCGCTTGCCTTGTTGTACTTGCAAGTGCTCGCGCATCGGTGTCGATAGTCTCCAGACGTGCAGATACTTATGAGCAAACGCGAACGAGAGGTACAACAATTTGGTATCGAGACAGGTTCGTTGCCTAACTGTCTCTCTTTGTCTTATCGGAAGTAGGTTCTTTCTATGGCAAGTTCCAGCGACGAACCACGAGGACCGCTAGATACTTTTGCCGAAGACTTAGGCCGCGCCGTTTTGGACGCCGCCGCTTCCGGTTTGTAATTGTTTAATTGCTTTTGCTTAGATTGCTGCACTTGTTGTGTAAGTGTACGCTCTGAGTCGCAGGTAATCTCAGTGCACCGGCATTGCTTGCCGCGGCGACTGAGACCGGCGTTCGTCCGGACCATTTGGCGACTCTCATTGCCCAAACTACGGAGATCAGGACTCAGCTGGGCAATTACTTGCTGAGTTTACTGAATCTTCTCAAGAGTACTGTCGGTAGGCTCACCGAATCGCTTTGTACTCTTGCCTTTGCGATAGAAGTCGGCTTCTATTACGCAAACCTAGGGTATCGTTTCGTGCTTCATGTCCGCGGAACACGACGATACGCCGCACACTAGCCTAGCTAGCCAACCTGATTCTGTTGTGGCTGCTAGAGCACCGGATAGAGGTCTTGAGACTGTTGGCGTGCGAGCCACTCAAGAGCCCCTTTTCCTTCAGACCCCTGCTCACTTAATTGTGCCGCATTCAGCAGTGAACACGAATATGGACAACACTGCTGGACCAAGGGTTCTGCCATTACCTCAAGCTCGAGGGCATGATGACATCCCTGAGGTGATGAGATTGTCGATTCCCGTTCCTAGGCTCAATATTTCGCTGACCGACAAGACACCAGGGCATAGCATAGCCGATGCAACTCGTGCGTACGTGCGTGACGCTAAAAAGTACCTCCAAGCTGTTCATGGTGGCGATAATGACGGTATCAGGTGTCTCTTCGTTGGTAACACCCTCGAGGGCGCAGCGAAGGACTGGTATCGCAATTGGACCAACGCCCGGGGCAGCTATACTTTTGACGAGTTGGTCGCCGCTTTGCTCGCACGATTCGCTACTGAGGTTCAAGCACGCGATGTGGAAGCTCGTAAGGTTTTGGCAGCCGGTAGCTACCACATGCGTCGGGATGAAAATGTACCTGCGTACCAGTCACGCTTCGAAGCACTTGTGACTCCCATTGCTGACCTCACCGAATCTGAGCGTGTCTTTTGGTTTAGGCGAGGCCTAACGAAACTTTTGGCTAAATGGTGCGCCACTGACTTGGTTGGAGCGCAGATCAAGTCGTATGACGTGTTGGTCGCTTTTGCTAAGGGCGCGGAGGTACGACTCCTTGCCGGCGAGGAAGAAGTCAAGTCTGCCCCTCGTGCAAATGCCGTGCAAGTGCAGGATCCGCTTGGGGAAGCTGTAGCTCTCGACCAGGACCTCGGCGCGACCCGCCCCACGCCTACTGCCGCGACGCGACGTAGCAACGGGCAACGCAAGGCGCGCGGGGGCGCTAGCTCGGGTGTCCGTGGCACAGGAGGAGCAGGTCCGAGCTCGGACCCAGCTAGGAACAGGAAGCGTGGTGGTGCGCCGTCGACGGCAGCCGCACAGCGTTCCGATCCCAATGCGAAGCGGACTCGCACGGACGACACGTATATGCCAAAATGGAATTGCAATCGTTCCGAATTCGAGCGTCGGAAATTGGCCAATGTTTGTCTACGGTGTGCGGAGAATCATTCCACGAAGGATTGCCCTCTAATGCCGCCGTTTGTACCTCAGCCGAAATAGGGGCTTGCCCGGGTTCCTGCGGAGGGGGCACCACCTGGGATTTCTGAACTAACGCGTGGTCGGTGGTCATCCTTACGGCCAGCCGTTAAGGCATTGTTGCCTTGTGTACTTGGACACATCGAGCGAGTCATTGCGCGACGCATCACGCTTGACGGACGCACGGGACTTCTCTGCTTCGACCCGTTGTGTAATTTGTTTACACCTCGCCGTCCCCTGTCGTCTATCGATCTGTCTAACCACGTGGTTTTGTTCATCCCCTCGTCTCTGCGTGAGATGTCGGAACAGTTGGCCATATACAGGAGATGTAGGCGTCAATATCCAGGCACTGCCGCATGTGTATTACTCCCTGCTTTCTGTCGGCGCAAGGCAGAGGCATCGTTAAGGGGTATGCGGCATGTCCACCGGTTCGAGCCGGGCACCGTTTTGTTTAATGGTGTGGATCGGGAGGGTACGCTGGCTCCGTGGCCACACCTATCCTACTCGGTTGACGTTTGGTACGAAGCTCCTGACGGGGGTGCCGTTGGTTACGGACCCGCCTTAAGTGCACTGACGTTGTCTGCTGGGCAGTCGCTCGTAGATAACCGTGTCCCTGTGGTTCAGATCGGTTTGAATGGCCGTACTCTGAAGGCACTTGTTGACACCGGTGCCAGCGACGACTTCATCTCTGTCGCAGAGGTGAATGCGCTGGGGTTGTCCCCAGAGTCGTCTGATTGTCCACAGGTTACCCTTGCTGACGGGGGTAAGCATCCCATCGTGGGCAGGATTACCCTTAGCCTATCGATAGGCCCTTTGCGTGTTGTGACCCGGCCGTACGTGCTGCAGGGCTTAGCAGAGACTGCACCGTACATAATGGGGTCGTCGACATTACGACAGTACCGCGCGCGCATCGACATGGAGACCGCAACCCTGCATATGTGCAAGGGTACTCTGTCGATTAAGGTACCTTTCCTGTCGTTCGAACATGTCACACCAAAGGAGGGCGAAACTGAGGCGGTGCCTATGGTTAATTTCGCTGTGACCGCAATGGCCGCGCGAATCGAACCAGAGCTAGTCGGGCGTAAGGAGGCCGTCCGTTTGTTACGGAAGGGTGCCCACGGACTGCTTTTAAGGCCGCGGGTGAGCTGTTGTGTCACCACCGCGCAGATTTCTGTGCATCCTGAGGTTGAGGCCCTACTGTCGCAGTATGAGGACGTCTTTAAAGATATCCCTGGCCTACCACCTATGCGTCCTGTTGATCACACAATCCCTCTCATGCCTGGAGCGCAGCCTACGGCCCGGCCAATGTACAGGTTGAGTCCATTGGAACTGGACGAGGTGAAGCGCCAGGTGACGGATTTGCTCGCGAAGGGTATGATACGCCCCAGCACATCCCCGTATTCTGCACCGATTTTGTTTGTCGGTAAGAAGGATGGGACCTTGCGCATGTGCATTGATTACCGGGGGTTAAATGCGAATACGGTGAAAAATCGCTACCCTTTGCCACGCGTTGACGACCTGTTGGATAAGCTGAAGGGCTCGGCTTATTTTTCCTCAATTGACTTACAACAGGGCTACAATCAGATTCGCATCGCTGCCTCTGATATCCCGAAAACCGCTTTTCGGACGCCCTTCGGTCACTTTGAGTATACGGTCCTATCGTTTGGTTTGACTAATGCCCCTGCGACGTTTCAGGCGGTTATGGACCGAATGTTTAGGCCGTTTATCGACAGGTTCGTTGTTTGCTACCTGGATGACATCTTGGTATATTCTAAGACGCGCGAGGAGCACTTGGAGCATCTGCGGCTCGTGCTCGACGTTATGAGGCGGGAGCAATTGTTTGCTAAACGCGCCAAATGCTTTTGGGCGCAGCCTCAGGTGGAATATTTGGGCCACATTGTGTCGGCCACCGGTGTGAAGATGGACCCGCGGAAGGTCGCCGTGGTTCGCGATTGGCCCGCGCCTCAGAACCTCACGGAGCTGCGTAAGTTCCTTGGCTTGACCAATTATTTCCGAAAGTTCATTGAAAAATATTCCATCATTGCGGCCCCGCTTACTAACTTAACTCGCAAAGGCGTTTTCGTTTCGCTCGAGTCGTGGACGTCGCAGTGCCAGCGGGCATTCGAAGAGCTCAAACGAATCGTTGCCGAAGATGTCACCCTTGCATTCCCTGATTACTCGTTGCCATTTCGTGTTGAGGTAGTGTCTGATGCCTCAATATTTGGAAGCGGCGCTGTATTGTTACAGGAAGGGCGACCGATCGCCTTCACGAGTAAGAAGTTTTCTGGTGCGGAGATTCGCTACACCACCGGGGAACAGGAGCTTCTGGCCGTGCTGCATGCTTTAAAGGAATGGCGCTGTTACCTTGAGGGACGCCCGTTTACTTTAAAGACTGACCATAAGCCCCTAACGTTTTTGCAAAGCGTTCCGACGTTGAACCGCCGTCAGGCTAGGTGGATGGAATACCTAGCTAGGTTCGACTGCACCTGGGAGTATATTTCTGGTAAATTGAATATTGCCGATGCTCTCAGTCGACATCCGTCGCTACACGCTGCAATTTTGGCAGCGCCCGTCGTGCGGCCGCGTAGCGAGGAGGTACCGATCACGACGGACCTCGCGGAGCGGTTGAAGGTTGCCTACAACGCAGACGCCTGGTTCGCGGACCCGGCTAATGTAGAAAACCTTCGCAAGCAGAATGGCCTTGGGCTACGGACGGAGGGTGCAGCTACGCAAATCGTCGTTCCGAACGACGACGCGCTACGCTACGACATCCTTGCGCGGTTCCACGAGGACCCGTTAGCAGGACACCCTGGTAGCAAGCGATTGATCGACTTGGTGCAACGTTCCTTTTGGTGGCCTCGTTTGGCTAAGGATGCGGCGAACTTCGTCCAGACATGCAGTCTGTGCCAGCGCAATAAGGCTTTGTCCGGTAAGGGCCATGGGTTGTTGCAACCGTTACCTGTCCCGGATGCGCCTTGGGAAAGTGTTTCCATGGACTTCGTAGTCGCGCTGCCCAAAACTGAGGGGGGATACGATGCGGTGTTCGTAATGGTCGATCGTCTGACTAAGATGGTTCACCTAGCACCATGCACATCATCCTGCACGGCTGAGCAAACCGCACGTTTGTTTTTCGATAATGTGGTTCGGTTACACGGGATTCCCAAAAATGTGATCTCGGACCGCGGTGGACAGTTCACGTCTAAGTTTTGGGAAGCGCTCTGCAAACTAGTTGGCATGCGCGTCAACCTGAGCACGGCGTATCACCCGCAGACTGATGGTCAAACCGAACGCACAAACCGCACGTTGGGTGATATGTTGCGCAATTATGCTGGTCGCACACCACTCGTCTGGGATACGTATTTGACTGCGGCAGAATTCGCGCTTAACAACGCTGTTAACCGCTCTACAGGCAAAAGTCCGTTCTTTCTCAACTACGGATTTCATCCCGCGCTACCCGTGTGGCGTGAGTTGGAAGTGAACGTGCCTGCTGCTAAACTTTTTGCCAAGTCTTTTATGTCCCGAATCACAGACGCGAAGTCGTGTTTGGACGCGGCGCAGCAACGAACGACGGAATACTATAACAAATTCAAGCAGGATGTGACGTTTTCGGAAGGGCAACTCGTGTTGCTAAGCACCAAGAACTTGCGTTCCTTGGCCGACGGATCCCGAAAACTCTTACCCCGCTGGATTGGTCCGTATCCTGTCGTGCGCATGGTTGGGAATGTGGCTGTGGAGCTTGCATTGCCCACTGATATGACCATTCACCCCACGTTTCACGTATCGCTTGTTCGTCCGTATCGTAGTACGGAACCCGTCTCTGAGCCTGCTAACGCCCCCGCAGCGATCGAACCAGTTCCCGAGACCTGGATCGCTGGTAAACAGAAGTTTTACGATGTGGAGCGGGTGTTAGATTATCGCGCGCGTCGTGTGGGCCGACACCGACGTAAGCGAACAGTACACGAGTACTTGGTTAAGTGGACAGGGTATACCGACGAGCACAACTCATGGGAACCGGCACGTAACTTCTCACAGGACATGAAACCCCTGCTCGAAGAAGCCCGCAAACGTGCCACGCAAGCCCAATGACCCCTGCAGTCGATGCTGTATGATGCAGCGAGGACGCTGCATACGGGAGGGGGGATAATTGTTGTGCTACGGTTAGTTTCCCGCCGATGCGTAGGTCGATGTGATCCTACAAGGCGAAGTGCTATTGTGATGAACACATTGCATATGAATGAATCTGCATGATATAAATGTATTCGTGTACATTTATATATGCATCTGGCATGTTGTCATTACCTATCGCGACATTGCACCATGGCAAATCTGCCTAGCATGCATGAAAACTCGAATCATTGAAGTGCGCATTATGCTCGTGCTAGGAAACTATAAGTAATATTATCTGATATAATATTACTTCATTACAGCACACGTTGAGAGCGCCGCACTCATCGCGATACATGCCCTGCAACCGGATATCGTTATCCGGACCCTTGCATCATGCGAATGCCGGAAAGGCTTATACGTTGTTATGCGTAGACATCGCCTAGACGCAGTAGGGTTGTCACATCTAGGATCGGCCTCCTGATGTGAATCGTACGGCATTGCGATGCTGCGAGTATAACAGATGCGAGGACGGCTAAGCTAGACGAGACATTCGATACCGGAGAACACTTGTGTGTTCTACATTACTATTGCTATACGTTATTCTACTTAGCCCGAGCTAAGCCTGAACTTCGCTAATCACCGCCGCGTGATGATTGCTTGCTTCCGGCGCTGACGGCGATTTCGTCCATTGCATCATTCCGATCTGTAAGACCGTAAGTTATATCTCTCTTCGTCTTGAAGTCTTCCGCTGTCTCTGTTTGCTCTCGCTTGCCTTGTTGTACTTGCAAGTGCTCGCGCATCGGTGTCGATAGTCTCCAGACGTGCAGATACTTATGAGCAAACGCGAACGAGAGGTACAACAATTTGGTATCGAGACAGGTTCGTTGCCTAACTGTCTCTCTTTGTCTTATCGGAAGTAGGTTCTTTCTATGGCAAGTTCCAGCGACGAACCACGAGGACCGCTAGATACTTTTGCCGAAGACTTAGGCCGCGCCGTTTTGGACGCCGCCGCTTCCGGTTTGTAATTGTTTAATTGCTTTTGCTTAGATTGCTGCACTTGTTGTGTAAGTGTACGCTCTGAGTCGCAGGTAATCTCAGTGCACCGGCATTGCTTGCCGCGGCGACTGAGACCGGCGTTCGTCCGGACCATTTGGCGACTCTCATTGCCCAAACTACGGAGATCAGGACTCAGCTGGGCAATTACTTGCTGAGTTTACTGAATCTTCTCAAGAGTACTGTCGGTAGGCTCACCGAATCGCTTTGTACTCTTGCCTTTGCGATAGAAGTCGGCTTCTATTACGCAAACCTAGGGTATCGTTTCGTGCTTCATGTCCGCGGAACACGACGATACGCCGCACACTAGCCTAGCTAGCCAACCTGATTCTGTTGTGGCTGCTAGAGCACCGGATAGAGGTCTTGAGACTGTTGGCGTGCGAGCCACTCAAGAGCCCCTTTTCCTTCAGACCCCTGCTCACTTAATTGTGCCGCATTCAGCAGTGAACACGAATATGGACAACACTGCTGGACCAAGGGTTCTGCCATTACCTCAAGCTCGAGGGCATGATGACATCCCTGAGGTGATGAGATTGTCGATTCCCGTTCCTAGGCTCAATATTTCGCTGACCGACAAGACACCAGGGCATAGCATAGCCGATGCAACTCGTGCGTACGTGCGTGACGCTAAAAAGTACCTCCAAGCTGTTCATGGTGGCGATAATGACGGTATCAGGTGTCTCTTCGTTGGTAACACCCTCGAGGGCGCAGCGAAGGACTGGTATCGCAATTGGACCAACGCCCGGGGCAGCTATACTTTTGACGAGTTGGTCGCCGCTTTGCTCGCACGATTCGCTACTGAGGTTCAAGCACGCGATGTGGAAGCTCGTAAGGTTTTGGCAGCCGGTAGCTACCACATGCGTCGGGATGAAAATGTACCTGCGTACCAGTCACGCTTCGAAGCACTTGTGACTCCCATTGCTGACCTCACCGAATCTGAGCGTGTCTTTTGGTTTAGGCGAGGCCTAACGAAACTTTTGGCTAAATGGTGCGCCACTGACTTGGTTGGAGCGCAGATCAAGTCGTATGACGTGTTGGTCGCTTTTGCTAAGGGCGCGGAGGTACGACTCCTTGCCGGCGAGGAAGAAGTCAAGTCTGCCCCTCGTGCAAATGCCGTGCAAGTGCAGGATCCGCTTGGGGAAGCTGTAGCTCTCGACCAGGACCTCGGCGCGACCCGCCCCACGCCTACTGCCGCGACGCGACGTAGCAACGGGCAACGCAAGGCGCGCGGGGGCGCTAGCTCGGGTGTCCGTGGCACAGGAGGAGCAGGTCCGAGCTCGGACCCAGCTAGGAACAGGAAGCGTGGTGGTGCGCCGTCGACGGCAGCCGCACAGCGTTCCGATCCCAATGCGAAGCGGACTCGCACGGACGACACGTATATGCCAAAATGGAATTGCAATCGTTCCGAATTCGAGCGTCGGAAATTGGCCAATGTTTGTCTACGGTGTGCGGAGAATCATTCCACGAAGGATTGCCCTCTAATGCCGCCGTTTGTACCTCAGCCGAAATAGGGGCTTGCCCGGGTTCCTGCGGAGGGGGCACCACCTGGGATTTCTGAACTAACGCGTGGTCGGTGGTCATCCTTACGGCCAGCCGTTAAGGCATTGTTGCCTTGTGTACTTGGACACATCGAGCGAGTCATTGCGCGACGCATCACGCTTGACGGACGCACGGGACTTCTCTGCTTCGACCCGTTGTGTAATTTGTTTACACCTCGCCGTCCCCTGTCGTCTATCGATCTGTCTAACCACGTGGTTTTGTTCATCCCCTCGTCTCTGCGTGAGATGTCGGAACAGTTGGCCATATACAGGAGATGTAGGCGTCAATATCCAGGCACTGCCGCATGTGTATTACTCCCTGCTTTCTGTCGGCGCAAGGCAGAGGCATCGTTAAGGGGTATGCGGCATGTCCACCGGTTCGAGCCGGGCACCGTTTTGTTTAATGGTGTGGATCGGGAGGGTACGCTGGCTCCGTGGCCACACCTATCCTACTCGGTTGACGTTTGGTACGAAGCTCCTGACGGGGGTGCCGTTGGTTACGGACCCGCCTTAAGTGCACTGACGTTGTCTGCTGGGCAGTCGCTCGTAGATAACCGTGTCCCTGTGGTTCAGATCGGTTTGAATGGCCGTACTCTGAAGGCACTTGTTGACACCGGTGCCAGCGACGACTTCATCTCTGTCGCAGAGGTGAATGCGCTGGGGTTGTCCCCAGAGTCGTCTGATTGTCCACAGGTTACCCTTGCTGACGGGGGTAAGCATCCCATCGTGGGCAGGATTACCCTTAGCCTATCGATAGGCCCTTTGCGTGTTGTGACCCGGCCGTACGTGCTGCAGGGCTTAGCAGAGACTGCACCGTACATAATGGGGTCGTCGACATTACGACAGTACCGCGCGCGCATCGACATGGAGACCGCAACCCTGCATATGTGCAAGGGTACTCTGTCGATTAAGGTACCTTTCCTGTCGTTCGAACATGTCACACCAAAGGAGGGCGAAACTGAGGCGGTGCCTATGGTTAATTTCGCTGTGACCGCAATGGCCGCGCGAATCGAACCAGAGCTAGTCGGGCGTAAGGAGGCCGTCCGTTTGTTACGGAAGGGTGCCCACGGACTGCTTTTAAGGCCGCGGGTGAGCTGTTGTGTCACCACCGCGCAGATTTCTGTGCATCCTGAGGTTGAGGCCCTACTGTCGCAGTATGAGGACGTCTTTAAAGATATCCCTGGCCTACCACCTATGCGTCCTGTTGATCACACAATCCCTCTCATGCCTGGAGCGCAGCCTACGGCCCGGCCAATGTACAGGTTGAGTCCATTGGAACTGGACGAGGTGAAGCGCCAGGTGACGGATTTGCTCGCGAAGGGTATGATACGCCCCAGCACATCCCCGTATTCTGCACCGATTTTGTTTGTCGGTAAGAAGGATGGGACCTTGCGCATGTGCATTGATTACCGGGGGTTAAATGCGAATACGGTGAAAAATCGCTACCCTTTGCCACGCGTTGACGACCTGTTGGATAAGCTGAAGGGCTCGGCTTATTTTTCCTCAATTGACTTACAACAGGGCTACAATCAGATTCGCATCGCTGCCTCTGATATCCCGAAAACCGCTTTTCGGACGCCCTTCGGTCACTTTGAGTATACGGTCCTATCGTTTGGTTTGACTAATGCCCCTGCGACGTTTCAGGCGGTTATGGACCGAATGTTTAGGCCGTTTATCGACAGGTTCGTTGTTTGCTACCTGGATGACATCTTGGTATATTCTAAGACGCGCGAGGAGCACTTGGAGCATCTGCGGCTCGTGCTCGACGTTATGAGGCGGGAGCAATTGTTTGCTAAACGCGCCAAATGCTTTTGGGCGCAGCCTCAGGTGGAATATTTGGGCCACATTGTGTCGGCCACCGGTGTGAAGATGGACCCGCGGAAGGTCGCCGTGGTTCGCGATTGGCCCGCGCCTCAGAACCTCACGGAGCTGCGTAAGTTCCTTGGCTTGACCAATTATTTCCGAAAGTTCATTGAAAAATATTCCATCATTGCGGCCCCGCTTACTAACTTAACTCGCAAAGGCGTTTTCGTTTCGCTCGAGTCGTGGACGTCGCAGTGCCAGCGGGCATTCGAAGAGCTCAAACGAATCGTTGCCGAAGATGTCACCCTTGCATTCCCTGATTACTCGTTGCCATTTCGTGTTGAGGTAGTGTCTGATGCCTCAATATTTGGAAGCGGCGCTGTATTGTTACAGGAAGGGCGACCGATCGCCTTCACGAGTAAGAAGTTTTCTGGTGCGGAGATTCGCTACACCACCGGGGAACAGGAGCTTCTGGCCGTGCTGCATGCTTTAAAGGAATGGCGCTGTTACCTTGAGGGACGCCCGTTTACTTTAAAGACTGACCATAAGCCCCTAACGTTTTTGCAAAGCGTTCCGACGTTGAACCGCCGTCAGGCTAGGTGGATGGAATACCTAGCTAGGTTCGACTGCACCTGGGAGTATATTTCTGGTAAATTGAATATTGCCGATGCTCTCAGTCGACATCCGTCGCTACACGCTGCAATTTTGGCAGCGCCCGTCGTGCGGCCACGTAGCGAGGAGGTACCGATCACGACGGACCTCGCGGAGCGGTTGAAGGTTGCCTACAACGCAGACGCCTGGTTCGCGGACCCGGCTAATGTAGAAAACCTTCGCAAGCAGAATGGCCTTGGGCTACGGACGGAGGGTGCAGCTACGCAAATCGTCGTTCCGAACGACGACGCGCTACGCTACGACATCCTTGCGCGGTTCCACGAGGACCCGTTAGCAGGACACCCTGGTAGCAAGCGATTGATCGACTTGGTGCAACGTTCCTTTTGGTGGCCTCGTTTGGCTAAGGATGCGGCGAACTTCGTCCAGACATGCAGTCTGTGCCAGCGCAATAAGGCTTTGTCCGGTAAGGGCCATGGGTTGTTGCAACCGTTACCTGTCCCGGATGCGCCTTGGGAAAGTGTTTCCATGGACTTCGTAGTCGCGCTGCCCAAAACTGAGGGGGGATACGATGCGGTGTTCGTAATGGTCGATCGTCTGACTAAGATGGTTCACCTAGCACCATGCACATCATCCTGCACGGCTGAGCAAACCGCACGTTTGTTTTTCGATAATGTGGTTCGGTTACACGGGATTCCCAAAAATGTGATCTCGGACCGCGGTGGACAGTTCACGTCTAAGTTTTGGGAAGCGCTCTGCAAACTAGTTGGCATGCGCGTCAACCTGAGCACGGCGTATCACCCGCAGACTGATGGTCAAACCGAACGCACAAACCGCACGTTGGGTGATATGTTGCGCAATTATGCTGGTCGCACACCACTCGTCTGGGATACGTATTTGACTGCGGCAGAATTCGCGCTTAACAACGCTGTTAACCGCTCTACAGGCAAAAGTCCGTTCTTTCTCAACTACGGATTTCATCCCGCGCTACCCGTGTGGCGTGAGTTGGAAGTGAACGTGCCTGCTGCTAAACTTTTTGCCAAGTCTTTTATGTCCCGAATCACAGACGCGAAGTCGTGTTTGGACGCGGCGCAGCAACGAACGACGGAATACTATAACAAATTCAAGCAGGATGTGACGTTTTCGGAAGGGCAACTCGTGTTGCTAAGCACCAAGAACTTGCGTTCCTTGGCCGACGGATCCCGAAAACTCTTACCCCGCTGGATTGGTCCGTATCCTGTCGTGCGCATGGTTGGGAATGTGGCTGTGGAGCTTGCATTGCCCACTGATATGACCATTCACCCCACGTTTCACGTATCGCTTGTTCGTCCGTATCGTAGTACGGAACCCGTCTCTGAGCCTGCTAACGCCCCCGCAGCGATCGAACCAGTTCCCGAGACCTGGATCGCTGGTAAACAGAAGTTTTACGATGTGGAGCGGGTGTTAGATTATCGCGCGCGTCGTGTGGGCCGACACCGACGTAAGCGAACAGTACACGAGTACTTGGTTAAGTGGACAGGGTATACCGACGAGCACAACTCATGGGAACCGGCACGTAACTTCTCACAGGACATGAAACCCCTGCTCGAAGAAGCCCGCAAACGTGCCACGCAAGCCCAATGACCCCTGCAGTCGATGCTGTATGATGCAGCGAGGACGCTGCATACGGGAGGGGGGATAATTGTTGTGCTACGGTTAGTTTCCCGCCGATGCGTAGGTCGATGTGATCCTACAAGGCGAAGTGCTATTGTGATGAACACATTGCATATGAATGAATCTGCATGATATAAATGTATTCGTGTACATTTATATATGCATCTGGCATGTTGTCATTACCTATCGCGACATTGCACCATGGCAAATCTGCCTAGCATGCATGAAAACTCGAATCATTGAAGTGCGCATTATGCTCGTGCTAGGAAACTATAAGTAATATTATCTGATATAATATTACTTCATTACAGCACACGTTGAGAGCGCCGCACTCGTCGCGATACATGCCCTGCAACCGGATATCGTTATCCGGACCCTTGCATCATGCGAATGCCGGAAAGGCTTATACGTTGTTATGCGTAGACATCGCCTAGACGCAGTAGGGTTGTCACATCTAGGATCGGCCTCCTGATGTGAATCGTACGGCATTGCGATGCTGCGAGTATAACAGATGCGAGGACGGCTAAGCTAGACAAGACATTCGATACCGGAGAACACTTGTGTGTTCTACATTACTATTACTATACGATATTCTACTTAGCCCGAGCTAAGCCTGAACTTCGCTAATCACCGCCGCGTGATGATTGCTTGCTTCCGGCGCTGACGGCGATTTCGTCCATTGCATCATTCCGATCTGTAAGACCGTAAGTTATATCTCTCTTCGTCTTGAAGTCTTCCGCTGTCTCTGTTTGCTCTCGCTTGCCTTGTTGTACTTGCAAGTGCTCGCGCATCGGTGTCGATAGTCTCCAGACGTGCAGATACTTATGAGCAAACGTGAACGAGAGGTACAACAATTTGGTATCGAGACAGGTTCGTTGCCTAACTGTCTCTCTTTGTCTTATCGGAAGTAGGTTCTTTCTATGGCAAGTTCCAGCGACGAACCACGAGGACCGCTAGATACTTTTGCCGAAGACTTAGGCCGCGCCGTTTTGGACGCCGCCGCTTCCGGTTTGTAATTGTTTAATTGCTTTTGCTTAGATTGCTGCACTTGTTGTGTAAGTGTACGCTCTGAGTCGCAGGTAATCTCAGTGCACCGGCATTGCTTGCCGCGGCGACTGAGACCGGCGTTCGTCCGGACCATTTGGCGACTCTCATTGCCCAAACTACGGAGATCAGGACTCAGCTGGGCAATTACTTGCTGAGTTTACTGAATCTTCTCAAGAGTACTGTCGGTAGGCTCACCGAATCGCTTTGTACTCTTGCCTTTGCAATAGAAGTCGGCTTCTATTACGCAAACCTAGGGTATCGTTTCGTGCTTCATGTCCGCGGAACACGACGATACGCCGCACACTAGCCTAGCTAGCCAACCTGATTCTGTTGTGGCTGCTAGAGCACCGGATAGAGGTCTTGAGACTGTTGGCGTGCGAGCCACTCAAGAGCCCCTTTTCCTTCAGACCCCTGCTCACTTAATTGTGCCGCATTCAGCAGTGAACACGAATATGGACAACACTGCTGGACCAAGGGTTCTGCCATTACCTCAAGCTCGAGGGCATGATGACATCCCTGAGGTGATGAGATTGTCGATTCCCGTTCCTAGGCTCAATATTTCGCTGACCGACAAGACACCAGGGCATAGCATAGCCGATGCAACTCGTGCGTACGTGCGTGACGCTAAAAAGTACCTCCAAGCTGTTCATGGTGGCGATAATGACGGTATCAGGTGTCTCTTCGTTGGTAACACCCTCGAGGGCGCAGCGAAGGACTGGTATCGCAATTGGACCAACGCCCGGGGCAGCTATACTTTTGACGAGTTGGTCGCCGCTTTGCTCGCACGATTCGCTACTGAGGTTCAAGCACGCGATGTGGAAGCTCGTAAGGTTTTGGCAGCCGGTAGCTACCACATGCGTCGGGATGAAAATGTACCTGCGTACCAGTCACGCTTCGAAGCACTTGTGACTCCCATTGCTGACCTCACCGAATCTGAGCGTGTCTTTTGGTTTAGGCGAGGCCTAACGAAAATTTTGGCTAAATGGTGCGCCACTGACTTGGTTGGAGCGCAGATCAAGTCGTATGACGTGTTGGTCGCTTTTGCTAAGGGCGCGGAGGTACGACTCCTTGCCGGCGAGGAAGAAGTCAAGTCTGCCCCTCGTGCAAATGCCGTGCAAGTGCAGGATCCGCTTGGGGAAGCTGTAGCTCTCGACCAGGACCTCGGCGCGACCCGCCCCACGCCTACTGCCGCGACGCGACGTAGCAACGGGCAACGCAAGGCGCGCGGGGGCGCTAGCTCGGGTGTCCGTGGCACAGGAGGAGCAGGTCCGAGCTCGGACCCAGCTAGGAACAGGAAGCGTGGTGGTGCGCCGTCGACGGCAGCCGCACAGCGTTCCGATCCCAATGCGAAGCGGACTCGCACGGACGACACGTATATGCCAAAATGGAATTGCAATCGTTCCGAATTCGAGCGTCGGAAATTGGCCAATGTTTGTCTACGGTGTGCGGAGAATCATTCCACGAAGGATTGCCCTCTAATGCCGCCGTTTGTACCTCAGCCGAAATAGGGGCTTGCCCGGGTTCCTGCGGAGGGGGCACCACCTGGGATTTCTGAACTAACGCGTGGTCGGTGGTCATCCTTACGGCCAGCCGTTAAGGCATTGTTGCCTTGTGTACTTGGACACATCGAGCGAGTCATTGCGCGACGCATCACGCTTGACGGACGCACGGGACTTCTCTGCTTCGACCCGTTGTGTAATTTGTTTACACCTCGCCGTCCCCTGTCGTCTATCGATCTGTCTAACCACGTGGTTTTGTTCATCCCCTCGTCTCTGCGTGAGATGTCGGAACAGTTGGCCATATACAGGAGATGTAGGCGTCAATATCCAGGCACTGCCGCATGTGTATTACTCCCTGCTTTCTGTCGGCGCAAGGCAGAGGCATCGTTAAGGGGTATGCGGCATGTCCACCGGTTCGAGCCGGGCACCGTTTTGTTTAATGGTGTGGATCGGGAGGGTACGCTGGCTCCGTGGCCACACCTATCCTACTCGGTTGACGTTTGGTACGAAGCTCCTGACGGGGGTGCCGTTGGTTACGGACCCGCCTTAAGTGCACTGACGTTGTCTGCTGGGCAGTCGCTCGTAGATAACCGTGTCCCTGTGGTTCAGATCGGTTTGAATGGCCGTACTCTGAAGGCACTTGTTGACACCGGTGCCAGCGACGACTTCATCTCTGTCGCAGAGGTGAATGCGCTGGGGTTGTCCCCAGAGTCGTCTGATTGTCCACAGGTTACCCTTGCTGACGGGGGTAAGCATCCCATCGTGGGCAGGATTACCCTTAGCCTATCGATAGGCCCTTTGCGTGTTGTGACCCGGCCGTACGTGCTGCAGGGCTTAGCAGAGACTGCACCGTACATAATGGGGTCGTCGACATTACGACAGTACCGCGCGCGCATCGACATGGAGACCGCAACCCTGCATATGTGCAAGGGTACTCTGTCGATTAAGGTACCTTTCCTGTCGTTCGAACATGTCACACCAAAGGAGGGCGAAACTGAGGCGGTGCCTATGGTTAATTTCGCTGTGACCGCAATGGCCGCGCGAATCGAACCAGAGCTAGTCGGGCGTAAGGAGGCCATCCGTTTGTTACGGAAGGGTGCCCACGGACTGCTTTTAAGGCCGCGGGTGAGCTCTTGTGTCACCACCGCGCAGATTTCTCTCGATCCTGAGGTTGAGGCCCTACTGTCGCAGTATGAGGACGTCTTTAAAGATATCCCTGGCCTACCACCTATGCGTCCTGTTGATCACACAATCCCTCTCATGCCTGGAGCGCAGCCTACGGCCCGGCCAATGTACAGGTTGAGTCCATTGGAACTGGACGAGGTGAAGCGCCAGGTGACGGATTTGCTCGCGAAGGGTATGATACGCCCCAGCACATCCCCGTATTCTGCACCGATTTTGTTTGTCGGTAAGAAGGATGGGACCTTGCGCATGTGCATTGATTACCGGGGGTTAAATGCGAATACGGTGAAAAATCGCTACCCTTTGCCACGCGTTGACGACCTGTTGGATAAGCTGAAGGGCTCGGCTTATTTTTCCTCAATTGACTTACAACAGGGCTACAATCAGATTCGCATCGCTGCCTCTGATATCCCGAAAACCGCTTTTCGGACGCCCTTCGGTCACTTTGAGTATACGGTCCTATCGTTTGGTTTGACTAATGCCCCTGCGACGTTTCAGGCGGTTATGGACCGAATGTTTAGGCCGTTTATCGACAGGTTCGTTGTTTGCTACCTGGATGACATCTTGGTATATTCTAAGACGCGCGAGGAGCACTTGGAGCATCTGCGGCTCGTGCTCGACGTTATGAGGCGGGAGCAATTGTTTGCTAAACGCGCCAAATGCTTTTGGGCGCAGCCTCAGGTGGAATATTTGGGCCACATTGTGTCGGCCACCGGTGTGAAGATGGACCCGCGGAAGGTCGCCGTGGTTCGCGATTGGCCCGCGCCTCAGAACCTCACGGAGCTGCGTAAGTTCCTTGGCTTGACCAATTATTTCCGAAAGTTCATTGAAAAATATTCCATCATTGCGGCCCCGCTTACTAACTTAACTCGCAAAGGCGTTTTCGTTTCGCTCGAGTCGTGGACGTCGCAGTGCCAGCGGGCATTCGAAGAGCTCAAACGAATCGTTGCCGAAGATGTCACCCTTGCATTCCCTGATTACTCGTTGCCATTTCGTGTTGAGGTAGTGTCTGATGCCTCAATATTTGGAAGCGGCGCTGTATTGTTACAGGAAGGGCGACCGATCGCCTTCACGAGTAAGAAGTTTTCTGGTGCGGAGATTCGCTACACCACCGGGGAACAGGAGCTTCTGGCCGTGCTGCATGCTTTAAAGGAATGGCGCTGTTACCTTGAGGGACGCCCGTTTACTTTAAAGACTGACCATAAGCCCCTAACGTTTTTGCAAAGCGTTCCGACGTTGAACCGCCGTCAGGCTAGGTGGATGGAATACCTAGCTAGGTTCGACTGCACCTGGGAGTATATTTCTGGTAAATTGAATATTGCCGATGCTCTCAGTCGACATCCGTCGCTACACGCTGCAATTTTGGCAGCGCCCGTCGTGCGGCCGCGTAGCGAGGAGGTACCGATCACGACGGACCTCGCGGAGCGGTTGAAGGTTGCCTACAACGCAGACGCCTGGTTCGCGGACCCGGCTAATGTAGAAAACCTTCGCAAGCAGAATGGCCTTGGGCTACGGACGGAGGGTGCAGCTACGCAAATCGTCGTTCCGAACGACGACGCGCTACGCTACGACATCCTTGCGCGGTTCCACGAGGACCCGTTAGCAGGACACCCTGGTAGCAAGCGATTGATCGACTTGGTGCAACGTTCCTTTTGGTGGCCTCGTTTGGCTAAGGATGCGGCGAACTTCGTCCAGACATGCAGTCTGTGCCAGCGCAATAAGGCTTTGTCCGGTAAGGGCCATGGGTTGTTGCAACCGTTACCTGTCCCGGATGCGCCTTGGGAAAGTGTTTCCATGGACTTCGTAGTCGCGCTGCCCAAAACTGAGGGGGGATACGATGCGGTGTTCGTAATGGTCGATCGTCTGACTAAGATGGTTCACCTAGCACCATGCACATCATCCTGCACGGCTGAGCAAACCGCACGTTTGTTTTTCGATAATGTGGTTCGGTTACACGGGATTCCCAAAAATGTGATCTCGGACCGCGGTGGACAGTTCACGTCTAAGTTTTGGGAAGCGCTCTGCAAACTAGTTGGCATGCGCGTCAACCTGAGCACGGCGTATCACCCGCAGACTGATGGTCAAACCGAACGCACAAACCGCACGTTGGGTGATATGTTGCGCAATTATGCTGGTCGCACACCACTCGTCTGGGATACGTATTTGACTGCGGCAGAATTCGCGCTTAACAACGCTGTTAACCGCTCTACAGGCAAAAGTCCGTTCTTTCTCAACTACGGATTTCATCCCGCGCTACCCGTGTGGCGTGAGTTGGAAGTGAACGTGCCTGCTGCTAAACTTTTTGCCAAGTCTTTTATGTCCCGAATCACAGACGCGAAGTCGTGTTTGGACGCGGCGCAGCAACGAACGACGGAATACTATAACAAATTCAAGCAGGATGTGACGTTTTCGGAAGGGCAACTCGTGTTGCTAAGCACCAAGAACTTGCGTTCCTTGGCCGACGGATCCCGAAAACTCTTACCCCGCTGGATTGGTCCGTATCCTGTCGTGCGCATGGTTGGGAATGTGGCTGTGGAGCTTGCATTGCCCACTGATATGACCATTCACCCCACGTTTCACGTATCGCTTGTTCGTCCGTATCGTAGTACGGAACCCGTCTCTGAGCCTGCTAACGCCCCCGCAGCGATCGAACCAGTTCCCGAGACCTGGATCGCTGGTAAACAGAAGTTTTACGATGTGGAGCGGGTGTTAGATTATCGCGCGCGTCGTGTGGGCCGACACCGACGTAAGCGAACAGTACACGAGTACTTGGTTAAGTGGACAGGGTATACCGACGAGCACAACTCATGGGAACCGGCACGTAACTTCTCACAGGACATGAAACCCCTGCTCGAAGAAGCCCGCAAACGTGCCACGCAAGCCCAATGACCCCTGCAGTCGATGCTGTATGATGCAGCGAGGACGCTGCATACGGGAGGGGGGATAATTGTTGTGCTACGGTTAGTTTCCCGCCGATGCGTAGGTCGATGTGATCCTACAAGGCGAAGTGCTATTGTGATGAACACATTGCATATGAATGAATCTGCATGATATAAATGTATTCGTGTACATTTATATATGCATCTGGCATGTTGTCATTACCTATCGCGACATTGCACCATGGCAAATCTGCCTAGCATGCATGAAAACTCGAATCATTGAAGTGCGCATTATGCTCGTGCTAGGAAACTATAAGTAATATTATCTGATATAATATTACTTCATTACAGCACACGTTGAGAGCGCCGCACTCGTCGCGATACATGCCCTGCAACCGGATATCGTTATCCGGACCCTTGCATCATGCGAATGCCGGAAAGGCTTATACGTTGTTATGCGTAGACATCGCCTAGACGCAGTAGGGTTGTCACATCTAGGATCGGCCTCCTGATGTGAATCGTACGGCATTGCGATGCTGCGAGTATAACAGATGCGAGGACGGCTAAGCTAGACAAGACATTCGATACCGGAGAACACTTGTGTGTTCTACATTACTATTACTATACGATATTCTACTTAGCCCGAGCTAAGCCTGAACTTCGCTAATCACCGCCGCGTGATGATTGCTTGCTTCCGGCGCTGACGGCGATTTCGTCCATTGCATCATTCCGATCTGTAAGACCGTAAGTTATATCTCTCTTCGTCTTGAAGTCTTCCGCTGTCTCTGTTTGCTCTCGCTTGCCTTGTTGTACTTGCAAGTGCTCGCGCATCGGTGTCGATAGTCTCCAGACGTGCAGATACTTATGAGCAAACGCGAACGAGAGGTACAACAATTTGGTATCGAGACAGGTTCGTTGCCTAACTGTCTCTCTTTGTCTTATCGGAAGTAGGTTCTTTCTATGGCAAGTTCCAGCGACGAACCACGAGGACCGCTAGATACTTTTGCCGAAGACTTAGGCCGCGCCGTTTTGGACGCCGCCGCTTCCGGTTTGTAATTGTTTAATTGCTTTTGCTTAGATTGCTGCACTTGTTGTGTAAGTGTACGCTCTGAGTCGCAGGTAATCTCAGTGCACCGGCATTGCTTGCCGCGGCGACTGAGACCGGCGTTCGTCCGGACCATTTGGCGACTCTCATTGCCCAAACTACGGAGATCAGGACTCAGCTGGGCAATTACTTGCTGAGTTTACTGAATCTTCTCAAGAGTACTGTCGGTAGGCTCACCGAATCGCTTTGTACTCTTGCCTTTGCAATAGAAGTCGGCTTCTATTACGCAAACCTAGGGTATCGTTTCGTGCTTCATGTCCGTGGAACACGACGATACGCCGCACACTAGCCTAGCTAGCCAACCTGATTCTGTTGTGGCTGCTAGAGCACCGGATAGAGGTCTTGAGACTGTTGGCGTGCGAGCCACTCAAGAGCCCCTTTTCCTTCAGACCCCTGCTCACTTAATTGTGCCGCATTCAGCAGTGAACACGAATATGGACAACACTGCTGGACCAAGGGTTCTGCCATTACCTCAAGCTCGAGGGCATGATGACATCCCTGAGGTGATGAGATTGTCGATTCCCGTTCCTAGGCTCAATATTTCGCTGACCGACAAGACACCAGGGCATAGCATAGCCGATGCAACTCGTGCGTACGTGCGTGACGCTAAAAAGTACCTCCAAGCTGTTCATGGTGGCGATAATGACGGTATCAGGTGTCTCTTCGTTGGTAACACCCTCGAGGGCGCAGCGAAGGACTGGTATCGCAATTGGACCAACGCCCGGGGCAGCTATACTTTTGACGAGTTGGTCGCCGCTTTGCTCGCACGATTCGCTACTGAGGTTCAAGCACGCGATGTGGAAGCTCGTAAGGTTATGGCAGCCGGTAGCTACCACATGCGTCGGGATGAAAATGTACCTGCGTACCAGTCACGCTTCGAAGCACTTGTGACTCCCATTGCTGACCTCACCGAATCTGAGCGTGTCTTTTGGTTTAGGCGAGGCCTAACGAAAATTTTGGCTAAATGGTGCGCCACTGACTTGGTTGGAGCGCAGATCAAGTCGTATGACGTGTTGGTCGCTTTTGCTAAGGGCGCGGAGGTACGACTCCTTGCCGGCGAGGAAGAAGTCAAGTCTGCCCCTCGTGCAAATGCCGTGCAAGTGCAGGATCCGCTTGGGGAAGCTGTAGCTCTCGACCAGGACCTCGGCGCGACCCGCCCCACGCCTACTGCCGCGACGCGACGTAGCAACGGGCAACGCAAGGCGCGCGGGGGCGCTAGCTCGGGTGTCCGTGGCACAGGAGGAGCAGGTCCGAGCTCGGACCCAGCTAGGAACAGGAAGCGTGGTGGTGCGCCGTCGACGGCAGCCGCACAGCGTTCCGATCCCAATGCGAAGCGGACTCGCACGGACGACACGTATATGCCAAAATGGAATTGCAATCGTTCCGAATTCGAGCGTCGGAAATTGGCCAATGTTTGTCTACGGTGTGCGGAGAATCATTCCACGAAGGATTGCCCTCTAATGCCGCCGTTTGTACCTCAGCCGAAATAGGGGCTTGCCCGGGTTCCTGCGGAGGGGGCACCACCTGGGATTTCTGAACTAACGCGTGGTCGGTGGTCATCCTTACGGCCAGCCGTTAAGGCATTGTTGCCTTGTGTACTTGGACACATCGAGCGAGTCATTGCGCGACGCATCACGCTTGACGGACGCACGGGACTTCTCTGCTTCGACCCGTTGTGTAATTTGTTTACACCTCGCCGTCCCCTGTCGTCTATCGATCTGTCTAACCACGTGGTTTTGTTCATCCCCTCGTCTCTGCGTGAGATGTCGGAACAGTTGGCCATATACAGGAGATGTAGGCGTCAATATCCAGGCACTGCCGCATGTGTATTACTCCCTGCTTTCTGTCGGCGCAAGGCAGAGGCATCGTTAAGGGGTATGCGGCATGTCCACCGGTTCGAGCCGGGCACCGTTTTGTTTAATGGTGTGGATCGGGAGGGTACGCTGGCTCCGTGGCCACACCTATCCTACTCGGTTGACGTTTGGTACGAAGCTCCTGACGGGGGTGCCGTTGGTTACGGACCCGCCTTAAGTGCACTGACGTTGTCTGCTGGGCAGTCGCTCGTAGATAACCGTGTCCCTGTGGTTCAGATCGGTTTGAATGGCCGTACTCTGAAGGCACTTGTTGACACCGGTGCCAGCGACGACTTCATCTCTGTCGCAGAGGTGAATGCGCTGGGGTTGTCCCCAGAGTCGTCTGATTGTCCACAGGTTACCCTTGCTGACGGGGGTAAGCATCCCATCGTGGGCAGGATTACCCTTAGCCTATCGATAGGCCCTTTGCGTGTTGTGACCCGGCCGTACGTGCTGCAGGGCTTAGCAGAGACTGCACCGTACATAATGGGGTCGTCGACATTACGACAGTACCGCGCGCGCATCGACATGGAGACCGCAACCCTGCATATGTGCAAGGGTACTCTGTCGATTAAGGTACCTTTCCTGTCGTTCGAACATGTCACACCAAAGGAGGGCGAAACTGAGGCGGTGCCTATGGTTAATTTCGCTGTGACCGCAATGGCCGCGCGAATCGAACCAGAGCTAGTCGGGCGTAAGGAGGCCATCCGTTTGTTACGGAAGGGTGCCCACGGACTGCTTTTAAGGCCGCGGGTGAGCTCTTGTGTCACCACCGCGCAGATTTCTCTCGATCCTGAGGTTGAGGCCCTACTGTCGCAGTATGAGGACGTCTTTAAAGATATCCCTGGCCTACCACCTATGCGTCCTGTTGATCACACAATCCCTCTCATGCCTGGAGCGCAGCCTACGGCCCGGCCAATGTACAGGTTGAGTCCATTGGAACTGGACGAGGTGAAGCGCCAGGTGACGGATTTGCTCGCGAAGGGTATGATACGCCCCAGCACATCCCCGTATTCTGCACCGATTTTGTTTGTCGGTAAGAAGGATGGGACCTTGCGCATGTGCATTGATTACCGGGGGTTAAATGCGAATACGGTGAAAAATCGCTACCCTTTGCCACGCGTTGACGACCTGTTGGATAAGCTGAAGGGCTCGGCTTATTTTTCCTCAATTGACTTACAACAGGGCTACAATCAGATTCGCATCGCTGCCTCTGATATCCCGAAAACCGCTTTTCGGACGCCCTTCGGTCACTTTGAGTATACGGTCCTATCGTTTGGTTTGACTAATGCCCCTGCGACGTTTCAGGCGGTTATGGACCGAATGTTTAGGCCGTTTATCGACAGGTTCGTTGTTTGCTACCTGGATGACATCTTGGTATATTCTAAGACGCGCGAGGAGCACTTGGAGCATCTGCGGCTCGTGCTCGACGTTATGAGGCGGGAGCAATTGTTTGCTAAACGCGCCAAATGCTTTTGGGCGCAGCCTCAGGTGGAATATTTGGGCCACATTGTGTCGGCCACCGGTGTGAAGATGGACCCGCGGAAGGTCGCCGTGGTTCGCGATTGGCCCGCGCCTCAGAACCTCACGGAGCTGCGTAAGTTCCTTGGCTTGACCAATTATTTCCGAAAGTTCATTGAAAAATATTCCATCATTGCGGCCCCGCTTACTAACTTAACTCGCAAAGGCGTTTTCGTTTCGCTCGAGTCGTGGACGTCGCAGTGCCAGCGGGCATTCGAAGAGCTCAAACGAATCGTTGCCGAAGATGTCACCCTTGCATTCCCTGATTACTCGTTGCCATTTCGTGTTGAGGTAGTGTCTGATGCCTCAATATTTGGAAGCGGCGCTGTATTGTTACAGGAAGGGCGACCGATCGCCTTCACGAGTAAGAAGTTTTCTGGTGCGGAGATTCGCTACACCACCGGGGAACAGGAGCTTCTGGCCGTGCTGCATGCTTTAAAGGAATGGCGCTGTTACCTTGAGGGACGCCCGTTTACTTTAAAGACTGACCATAAGCCCCTAACGTTTTTGCAAAGCGTTCCGACGTTGAACCGCCGTCAGGCTAGGTGGATGGAATACCTAGCTAGGTTCGACTGCACCTGGGAGTATATTTCTGGTAAATTGAATATTGCCGATGCTCTCAGTCGACATCCGTCGCTACACGCTGCAATTTTGGCAGCGCCCGTCGTGCGGCCGCGTAGCGAGGAGGTACCGATCACGACGGACCTCGCGGAGCGGTTGAAGGTTGCCTACAACGCAGACGCCTGGTTCGCGGACCCGGCTAATGTAGAAAACCTTCGCAAGCAGAATGGCCTTGGGCTACGGACGGAGGGTGCAGCTACGCAAATCGTCGTTCCGAACGACGACGCGCTACGCTACGACATCCTTGCGCGGTTCCACGAGGACCCGTTAGCAGGACACCCTGGTAGCAAGCGATTGATCGACTTGGTGCAACGTTCCTTTTGGTGGCCTCGTTTGGCTAAGGATGCGGCGAACTTCGTCCAGACATGCAGTCTGTGCCAGCGCAATAAGGCTTTGTCCGGTAAGGGCCATGGGTTGTTGCAACCGTTACCTGTCCCGGATGCGCCTTGGGAAAGTGTTTCCATGGACTTCGTAGTCGCGCTGCCCAAAACTGAGGGGGGATACGATGCGGTGTTCGTAATGGTCGATCGTCTGACTAAGATGGTTCACCTAGCACCATGCACATCATCCTGCACGGCTGAGCAAACCGCACGTTTGTTTTTCGATAATGTGGTTCGGTTACACGGGATTCCCAAAAATGTGATCTCGGACCGCGGTGGACAGTTCACGTCTAAGTTTTGGGAAGCGCTCTGCAAACTAGTTGGCATGCGCGTCAACCTGAGCACGGCGTATCACCCGCAGACTGATGGTCAAACCGAACGCACAAACCGCACGTTGGGTGATATGTTGCGCAATTATGCTGGTCGCACACCACTCGTCTGGGATACGTATTTGACTGCGGCAGAATTCGCGCTTAACAACGCTGTTAACCGCTCTACAGGCAAAAGTCCGTTCTTTCTCAACTACGGATTTCATCCCGCGCTACCCGTGTGGCGTGAGTTGGAAGTGAACGTGCCTGCTGCTAAACTTTTTGCCAAGTCTTTTATGTCCCGAATCACAGACGCGAAGTCGTGTTTGGACGCGGCGCAGCAACGAACGACGGAATACTATAACAAATTCAAGCAGGATGTGACGTTTTCGGAAGGGCAACTCGTGTTGCTAAGCACCAAGAACTTGCGTTCCTTGGCCGACGGATCCCGAAAACTCTTACCCCGCTGGATTGGTCCGTATCCTGTCGTGCGCATGGTTGGGAATGTGGCTGTGGAGCTTGCATTGCCCACTGATATGACCATTCACCCCACGTTTCACGTATCGCTTGTTCGTCCGTATCGTAGTACGGAACCCGTCTCTGAGCCTGCTAACGCCCCCGCAGCGATCGAACCAGTTCCCGAGACCTGGATCGCTGGTAAACAGAAGTTTTACGATGTGGAGCGGGTGTTAGATTATCGCGCGCGTCGTGTGGGCCGACACCGACGTAAGCGAACAGTACACGAGTACTTGGTTAAGTGGACAGGGTATACCGACGAGCACAACTCATGGGAACCGGCACGTAACTTCTCACAGGACATGAAACCCCTGCTCGAAGAAGCCCGCAAACGTGCCACGCAAGCCCAATGACCCCTGCAGTCGATGCTGTATGATGCAGCGAGGACGCTGCATACGGGAGGGGGGATAATTGTTGTGCTACGGTTAGTTTCCCGCCGATGCGTAGGTCGATGTGATCCTACAAGGCGAAGTGCTATTGTGATGAACACATTGCATATGAATGAATCTGCATGATATAAATGTATTCGTGTACATTTATATATGCATCTGGCATGTTGTCATTACCTATCGCGACATTGCACCATGGCAAATCTGCCTAGCATGCATGAAAACTCGAATCATTGAAGTGCGCATTATGCTCGTGCTAGGAAACTATAAGTAATATTATCTGATATAATATTACTTCATTACAGCACACGTTGAGAGCGCCGCACTCGTCGCGATACATGCCCTGCAACCGGATATCGTTATCCGGACCCTTGCATCATGCGAATGCCGGAAAGGCTTATACGTTGTTATGCGTAGACATCGCCTAGACGCAGTAGGGTTGTCACATCTAGGATCGGCCTCCTGATGTGAATCGTACGGCATTGCGATGCTGCGAGTATAACAGATGCGAGGACGGCTAAGCTAGACAAGACATTCGATACCGGAGAACACTTGTGTGTTCTACATTACTATTACTATACGATATTCTACTTAGCCCGAGCTAAGCCTGAACTTCGCTAATCACCGCCGCGTGATGATTGCTTGCTTCCGGCGCTGACGGCGATTTCGTCCATTGCATCATTCCGATCTGTAAGACCGTAAGTTATATCTCTCTTCGTCTTGAAGTCTTCCGCTGTCTCTGTTTGCTCTCGCTTGCCTTGTTGTACTTGCAAGTGCTCGCGCATCGGTGTCGATAGTCTCCAGACGTGCAGATACTTATGAGCAAACGCGAACGAGAGGTACAACAATTTGGTATCGAGACAGGTTCGTTGCCTAACTGTCTCTCTTTGTCTTATCGGAAGTAGGTTCTTTCTATGGCAAGTTCCAGCGACGAACCACGAGGACCGCTAGATACTTTTGCCGAAGACTTAGGCCGCGCCGTTTTGGACGCCGCCGCTTCCGGTTTGTAATTGTTTAATTGCTTTTGCTTAGATTGCTGCACTTGTTGTGTAAGTGTACGCTCTGAGTCGCAGGTAATCTCAGTGCACCGGCATTGCTTGCCGCGGCGACTGAGACCGGCGTTCGTCCGGACCATTTGGCGACTCTCATTGCCCAAACTACGGAGATCAGGACTCAGCTGGGCAATTACTTGCTGAGTTTACTGAATCTTCTCAAGAGTACTGTCGGTAGGCTCACCGAATCGCTTTGTACTCTTGCCTTTGCAATAGAAGTCGGCTTCTATTACGCAAACCTAGGGTATCGTTTCGTGCTTCATGTCCGTGGAACACGACGATACGCCGCACACTAGCCTAGCTAGCCAACCTGATTCTGTTGTGGCTGCTAGAGCACCGGATAGAGGTCTTGAGACTGTTGGCGTGCGAGCCACTCAAGAGCCCCTTTTCCTTCAGACCCCTGCTCACTTAATTGTGCCGCATTCAGCAGTGAACACGAATATGGACAACACTGCTGGACCAAGGGTTCTGCCATTACCTCAAGCTCGAGGGCATGATGACATCCCTGAGGTGATGAGATTGTCGATTCCCGTTCCTAGGCTCAATATTTCGCTGACCGACAAGACACCAGGGCATAGCATAGCCGATGCAACTCGTGCGTACGTGCGTGACGCTAAAAAGTACCTCCAAGCTGTTCATGGTGGCGATAATGACGGTATCAGGTGTCTCTTCGTTGGTAACACCCTCGAGGGCGCAGCGAAGGACTGGTATCGCAATTGGACCAACGCCCGGGGCAGCTATACTTTTGACGAGTTGGTCGCCGCTTTGCTCGCACGATTCGCTACTGAGGTTCAAGCACGCGATGTGGAAGCTCGTAAGGTTATGGCAGCCGGTAGCTACCACATGCGTCGGGATGAAAATGTACCTGCGTACCAGTCACGCTTCGAAGCACTTGTGACTCCCATTGCTGACCTCACCGAATCTGAGCGTGTCTTTTGGTTTAGGCGAGGCCTAACGAAAATTTTGGCTAAATGGTGCGCCACTGACTTGGTTGGAGCGCAGATCAAGTCGTATGACGTGTTGGTCGCTTTTGCTAAGGGCGCGGAGGTACGACTCCTTGCCGGCGAGGAAGAAGTCAAGTCTGCCCCTCGTGCAAATGCCGTGCAAGTGCAGGATCCGCTTGGGGAAGCTGTAGCTCTCGACCAGGACCTCGGCGCGACCCGCCCCACGCCTACTGCCGCGACGCGACGTAGCAACGGGCAACGCAAGGCGCGCGGGGGCGCTAGCTCGGGTGTCCGTGGCACAGGAGGAGCAGGTCCGAGCTCGGACCCAGCTAGGAACAGGAAGCGTGGTGGTGCGCCGTCGACGGCAGCCGCACAGCGTTCCGATCCCAATGCGAAGCGGACTCGCACGGACGACACGTATATGCCAAAATGGAATTGCAATCGTTCCGAATTCGAGCGTCGGAAATTGGCCAATGTTTGTCTACGGTGTGCGGAGAATCATTCCACGAAGGATTGCCCTCTAATGCCGCCGTTTGTACCTCAGCCGAAATAGGGGCTTGCCCGGGTTCCTGCGGAGGGGGCACCACCTGGGATTTCTGAACTAACGCGTGGTCGGTGGTCATCCTTACGGCCAGCCGTTAAGGCATTGTTGCCTTGTGTACTTGGACACATCGAGCGAGTCATTGCGCGACGCATCACGCTTGACGGACGCACGGGACTTCTCTGCTTCGACCCGTTGTGTAATTTGTTTACACCTCGCCGTCCCCTGTCGTCTATCGATCTGTCTAACCACGTGGTTTTGTTCATCCCCTCGTCTCTGCGTGAGATGTCGGAACAGTTGGCCATATACAGGAGATGTAGGCGTCAATATCCAGGCACTGCCGCATGTGTATTACTCCCTGCTTTCTGTCGGCGCAAGGCAGAGGCATCGTTAAGGGGTATGCGGCATGTCCACCGGTTCGAGCCGGGCACCGTTTTGTTTAATGGTGTGGATCGGGAGGGTACGCTGGCTCCGTGGCCACACCTATCCTACTCGGTTGACGTTTGGTACGAAGCTCCTGACGGGGGTGCCGTTGGTTACGGACCCGCCTTAAGTGCACTGACGTTGTCTGCTGGGCAGTCGCTCGTAGATAACCGTGTCCCTGTGGTTCAGATCGGTTTGAATGGCCGTACTCTGAAGGCACTTGTTGACACCGGTGCCAGCGACGACTTCATCTCTGTCGCAGAGGTGAATGCGCTGGGGTTGTCCCCAGAGTCGTCTGATTGTCCACAGGTTACCCTTGCTGACGGGGGTAAGCATCCCATCGTGGGCAGGATTACCCTTAGCCTATCGATAGGCCCTTTGCGTGTTGTGACCCGGCCGTACGTGCTGCAGGGCTTAGCAGAGACTGCACCGTACATAATGGGGTCGTCGACATTACGACAGTACCGCGCGCGCATCGACATGGAGACCGCAACCCTGCATATGTGCAAGGGTACTCTGTCGATTAAGGTACCTTTCCTGTCGTTCGAACATGTCACACCAAAGGAGGGCGAAACTGAGGCGGTGCCTATGGTTAATTTCGCTGTGACCGCAATGGCCGCGCGAATCGAACCAGAGCTAGTCGGGCGTAAGGAGGCCGTCCGTTTGTTACGGAAGGGTGCCCACGGACTGCTTTTAAGGCCGCGGGTGAGCTCTTGTGTCACCACCGCGCAGATTTCTCTCGATCCTGAGGTTGAGGCCCTACTGTCGCAGTATGAGGACGTCTTTAAAGATATCCCTGGCCTACCACCTATGCGTCCTGTTGATCACACAATCCCTCTCATGCCTGGAGCGCAGCCTACGGCCCGGCCAATGTACAGGTTGAGTCCATTGGAACTGGACGAGGTGAAGCGCCAGGTGACGGATTTGCTCGCGAAGGGTATGATACGCCCCAGCACATCCCCGTATTCTGCACCGATTTTGTTTGTCGGTAAGAAGGATGGGACCTTGCGCATGTGCATTGATTACCGGGGGTTAAATGCGAATACGGTGAAAAATCGCTACCCTTTGCCACGCGTTGACGACCTGTTGGATAAGCTGAAGGGCTCGGCTTATTTTTCCTCAATTGACTTACAACAGGGCTACAATCAGATTCGCATCGCTGCCTCTGATATCCCGAAAACCGCTTTTCGGACGCCCTTCGGTCACTTTGAGTATACGGTCCTATCGTTTGGTTTGACTAATGCCCCTGCGACGTTTCAGGCGGTTATGGACCGAATGTTTAGGCCGTTTATCGACAGGTTCGTTGTTTGCTACCTGGATGACATCTTGGTATATTCTAAGACGCGCGAGGAGCACTTGGAGCATCTGCGGCTCGTGCTCGACGTTATGAGGCGGGAGCAATTGTTTGCTAAACGCGCCAAATGCTTTTGGGCGCAGCCTCAGGTGGAATATTTGGGCCACATTGTGTCGGCCACCGGTGTGAAGATGGACCCGCGGAAGGTCGCCGTGGTTCGCGATTGGCCCGCGCCTCAGAACCTCACGGAGCTGCGTAAGTTCCTTGGCTTGACCAATTATTTCCGAAAGTTCATTGAAAAATATTCCATCATTGCGGCCCCGCTTACTAACTTAACTCGCAAAGGCGTTTTCGTTTCGCTCGAGTCGTGGACGTCGCAGTGCCAGCGGGCATTCGAAGAGCTCAAACGAATCGTTGCCGAAGATGTCACCCTTGCATTCCCTGATTACTCGTTGCCATTTCGTGTTGAGGTAGTGTCTGATGCCTCAATATTTGGAAGCGGCGCTGTATTGTTACAGGAAGGGCGACCGATCGCCTTCACGAGTAAGAAGTTTTCTGGTGCGGAGATTCGCTACACCACCGGGGAACAGGAGCTTCTGGCCGTGCTGCATGCTTTAAAGGAATGGCGCTGTTACCTTGAGGGACGCCCGTTTACTTTAAAGACTGACCATAAGCCCCTAACGTTTTTGCAAAGCGTTCCGACGTTGAACCGCCGTCAGGCTAGGTGGATGGAATACCTAGCTAGGTTCGACTGCACCTGGGAGTATATTTCTGGTAAATTGAATATTGCCGATGCTCTCAGTCGACATCCGTCGCTACACGCTGCAATTTTGGCAGCGCCCGTCGTGCGGCCGCGTAGCGAGGAGGTACCGATCACGACGGACCTCGCGGAGCGGTTGAAGGTTGCCTACAACGCAGACGCCTGGTTCGCGGACCCGGCTAATGTAGAAAACCTTCGCAAGCAGAATGGCCTTGGGCTACGGACGGAGGGTGCAGCTACGCAAATCGTCGTTCCGAACGACGACGCGCTACGCTACGACATCCTTGCGCGGTTCCACGAGGACCCGTTAGCAGGACACCCTGGTAGCAAGCGATTGATCGACTTGGTGCAACGTTCCTTTTGGTGGCCTCGTTTGGCTAAGGATGCGGCGAACTTCGTCCAGACATGCAGTCTGTGCCAGCGCAATAAGGCTTTGTCCGGTAAGGGCCATGGGTTGTTGCAACCGTTACCTGTCCCGGATGCGCCTTGGGAAAGTGTTTCCATGGACTTCGTAGTCGCGCTGCCCAAAACTGAGGGGGGATACGATGCGGTGTTCGTAATGGTCGATCGTCTGACTAAGATGGTTCACCTAGCACCATGCACATCATCCTGCACGGCTGAGCAAACCGCACGTTTGTTTTTCGATAATGTGGTTCGGTTACACGGGATTCCCAAAAATGTGATCTCGGACCGCGGTGGACAGTTCACGTCTAAGTTTTGGGAAGCGCTCTGCAAACTAGTTGGCATGCGCGTCAACCTGAGCACGGCGTATCACCCGCAGACTGATGGTCAAACCGAACGCACAAACCGCACGTTGGGTGATATGTTGCGCAATTATGCTGGTCGCACACCACTCGTCTGGGATACGTATTTGACTGCGGCAGAATTCGCGCTTAACAACGCTGTTAACCGCTCTACAGGCAAAAGTCCGTTCTTTCTCAACTACGGATTTCATCCCGCGCTACCCGTGTGGCGTGAGTTGGAAGTGAACGTGCCTGCTGCTAAACTTTTTGCCAAGTCTTTTATGTCCCGAATCACAGACGCGAAGTCGTGTTTGGACGCGGCGCAGCAACGAACGACGGAATACTATAACAAATTCAAGCAGGATGTGACGTTTTCGGAAGGGCAACTCGTGTTGCTAAGCACCAAGAACTTGCGTTCCTTGGCCGACGGATCCCGAAAACTCTTACCCCGCTGGATTGGTCCGTATCCTGTCGTGCGCATGGTTGGGAATGTGGCTGTGGAGCTTGCATTGCCCACTGATATGACCATTCACCCCACGTTTCACGTATCGCTTGTTCGTCCGTATCGTAGTACGGAACCCGTCTCTGAGCCTGCTAACGCCCCCGCAGCGATCGAACCAGTTCCCGAGACCTGGATCGCTGGTAAACAGAAGTTTTACGATGTGGAGCGGGTGTTAGATTATCGCGCGCGTCGTGTGGGCCGACACCGACGTAAGCGAACAGTACACGAGTACTTGGTTAAGTGGACAGGGTATACCGACGAGCACAACTCATGGGAACCGGCACGTAACTTCTCACAGGACATGAAACCCCTGCTCGAAGAAGCCCGCAAACGTGCCACGCAAGCCCAATGACCCCTGCAGTCGATGCTGTATGATGCAGCGAGGACGCTGCATACGGGAGGGGGGATAATTGTTGTGCTACGGTTAGTTTCCCGCCGATGCGTAGGTCGATGTGATCCTACAAGGCGAAGTGCTATTGTGATGAACACATTGCATATGAATGAATCTGCATGATATAAATGTATTCGTGTACATTTATATATGCATCTGGCATGTTGTCATTACCTATCGCGACATTGCACCATGGCAAATCTGCCTAGCATGCATGAAAACTCGAATCATTGAAGTGCGCATTATGCTCGTGCTAGGAAACTATAAGTAATATTATCTGATATAATATTACTTCATTACAGCACACGTTGAGAGCGCCGCACTCGTCGCGATACATGCCCTGCAACCGGATATCGTTATCCGGACCCTTGCATCATGCGAATGCCGGAAAGGCTTATACGTTGTTATGCGTAGACATCGCCTAGACGCAGTAGGGTTGTCACATCTAGGATCGGCCTCCTGATGTGAATCGTACGGCATTGCGATGCTGCGAGTATAACAGATGCGAGGACGGCTAAGCTAGACAAGACATTCGATACCGGAGAACACTTGTGTGTTCTACATTACTATTACTATACGATATTCTACTTAGCCCGAGCTAAGCCTGAACTTCGCTAATCACCGCCGCGTGATGATTGCTTGCTTCCGGCGCTGACGGCGATTTCGTCCATTGCATCATTCCGATCTGTAAGACCGTAAGTTATATCTCTCTTCGTCTTGAAGTCTTCCGCTGTCTCTGTTTGCTCTCGCTTGCCTTGTTGTACTTGCAAGTGCTCGCGCATCGGTGTCGATAGTCTCCAGACGTGCAGATACTTATGAGCAAACGCGAACGAGAGGTACAACAATTTGGTATCGAGACAGGTTCGTTGCCTAACTGTCTCTCTTTGTCTTATCGGAAGTAGGTTCTTTCTATGGCAAGTTCCAGCGACGAACCACGAGGACCGCTAGATACTTTTGCCGAAGACTTAGGCCGCGCCGTTTTGGACGCCGCCGCTTCCGGTTTGTAATTGTTTAATTGCTTTTGCTTAGATTGCTGCACTTGTTGTGTAAGTGTACGCTCTGAGTCGCAGGTAATCTCAGTGCACCGGCATTGCTTGCCGCGGCGACTGAGACCGGCGTTCGTCCGGACCATTTGGCGACTCTCATTGCCCAAACTACGGAGATCAGGACTCAGCTGGGCAATTACTTGCTGAGTTTACTGAATCTTCTCAAGAGTACTGTCGGTAGGCTCACCGAATCGCTTTGTACTCTTGCCTTTGCAATAGAAGTCGGCTTCTATTACGCAAACCTAGGGTATCGTTTCGTGCTTCATGTCCGTGGAACACGACGATACGCCGCACACTAGCCTAGCTAGCCAACCTGATTCTGTTGTGGCTGCTAGAGCACCGGATAGAGGTCTTGAGACTGTTGGCGTGCGAGCCACTCAAGAGCCCCTTTTCCTTCAGACCCCTGCTCACTTAATTGTGCCGCATTCAGCAGTGAACACGAATATGGACAACACTGCTGGACCAAGGGTTCTGCCATTACCTCAAGCTCGAGGGCATGATGACATCCCTGAGGTGATGAGATTGTCGATTCCCGTTCCTAGGCTCAATATTTCGCTGACCGACAAGACACCAGGGCATAGCATAGCCGATGCAACTCGTGCGTACGTGCGTGACGCTAAAAAGTACCTCCAAGCTGTTCATGGTGGCGATAATGACGGTATCAGGTGTCTCTTCGTTGGTAACACCCTCGAGGGCGCAGCGAAGGACTGGTATCGCAATTGGACCAACGCCCGGGGCAGCTATACTTTTGACGAGTTGGTCGCCGCTTTGCTCGCACGATTCGCTACTGAGGTTCAAGCACGCGATGTGGAAGCTCGTAAGGTTTGGCAGCCGGTAGCTACCACATGCGTCGGGATGAAAATGTACCTGCGTACCAGTCACGCTTCGAAGCACTTGTGACTCCCATTGCTGACCTCACCGAATCTGAGCGTGTCTTTTGGTTTAGGCGAGGCCTAACGAAAATTTTGGCTAAATGGTGCGCCACTGACTTGGTTGGAGCGCAGATCAAGTCGTATGACGTGTTGGTCGCTTTTGCTAAGGGCGCGGAGGTACGACTCCTTGCCGGCGAGGAAGAAGTCAAGTCTGCCCCTCGTGCAAATGCCGTGCAAGTGCAGGATCCGCTTGGGGAAGCTGTAGCTCTCGACCAGGACCTCGGCGCGACCCGCCCCACGCCTACTGCCGCGACGCGACGTAGCAACGGGCAACGCAAGGCGCGCGGGGGCGCTAGCTCGGGTGTCCGTGGCACAGGAGGAGCAGGTCCGAGCTCGGACCCAGCTAGGAACAGGAAGCGTGGTGGTGCGCCGTCGACGGCAGCCGCACAGCGTTCCGATCCCAATGCGAAGCGGACTCGCACGGACGACACGTATATGCCAAAATGGAATTGCAATCGTTCCGAATTCGAGCGTCGGAAATTGGCCAATGTTTGTCTACGGTGTGCGGAGAATCATTCCACGAAGGATTGCCCTCTAATGCCGCCGTTTGTACCTCAGCCGAAATAGGGGCTTGCCCGGGTTCCTGCGGAGGGGGCACCACCTGGGATTTCTGAACTAACGCGTGGTCGGTGGTCATCCTTACGGCCAGCCGTTAAGGCATTGTTGCCTTGTGTACTTGGACACATCGAGCGAGTCATTGCGCGACGCATCACGCTTGACGGACGCACGGGACTTCTCTGCTTCGACCCGTTGTGTAATTTGTTTACACCTCGCCGTCCCCTGTCGTCTATCGATCTGTCTAACCACGTGGTTTTGTTCATCCCCTCGTCTCTGCGTGAGATGTCGGAACAGTTGGCCATATACAGGAGATGTAGGCGTCAATATCCAGGCACTGCCGCATGTGTATTACTCC